>CM059792.1:46545166-47130166 GCA_030435695.1 Brachymystax lenok tsinlingensis | reverse complement strand
TGTAAACTTCTGACCCACTGGAATTGTGATACAGTGAACTGTAAGTGAAATAATCTGTCTGTAAACAATTGCTGTAAAAATACTTGTGTCATGCACGAAGTAGATGTTCTAACCGACTTGCCAAAACAATAGTTTGTTAACAAGAAATTTGTGGAGTGGTTGAAAAACAAGTTTTAATGACTCCAACCTAAGTGTATGTTATCTTCCGACTTCAACTGTATGCTTCGGAGGCGGTGGGGCAGATAGCCTACACTCACACAAACTGGCAAAGATGTTCAGCTGGCAGGCAGACACTGGAAGAAGTTTCTGATTGACAGAGGGAGGGCTTTGCATAGGTGCTTTGTTGAGTTTTTTTGTGGACTGAAAGAAAATGCTTGGAACGTAGAAAAAATGTATTAACCTGTTCCCATGCTTTTAATCTAACGGTTCTGTTTTGAAACAGTATAGAACACTTTTGTTCCAGTTCTGATTCTGCTCCTTGAAAATGTTTGTTATTTTACGGAACCAGATCCAACCCCTGATTATAACATGCCAACACTCACTTACAATTGCAATACAAAAAAGGCGGGAAAAGGAGGATGGAGGGTGAGTAACAGGTTTCAAGGCCTTAGTAGGAGGTGTTGGTTTTATGGGTAAGGTGACAAACAGAATCTGAAGTGTAGCTAGTGTAATTTGCAGCGAGTTGCATTGCATGTCCAAGATGGCGTAGCAGTGTACTTTTGTATTTTTCATCTTTTTTTTGTATATATATTTCAAATTTATTTTCAATCTCTTTTCCATGTTTTATATTAACTATACCTTCCGGTAACCTGCCTCACCGAATGTGTTACGGAACCGCAATTTTTTTTAGACCTTTCTAGACAGAATTCCATCGGAAGCTAGCAAGCTAACTAGCTACTAGCTATTCAGTCACTGTTAGCCACTGCTAGCGGCCTTTACCAACTGCACAGACACCAGCCTTTTTTAGCCCAGATAATACTCGTCAGCCTGCCACCATCGGACTGTTTCTCCACTACAACGCCGGATCCCTGCCGTAAACCCTGGACCACTACACCTGATCTCCACAGCTAGCTAGCTGCCACTGAGTGACCCAGCCCTGAGCCAGGCCCACCTCCCAGCCTCCTCCCAAACACGGCTCCCAAACCTACTACTCCACTGGTTCCTTGCCGTGATCTCTCGACCCTGGCACCGATTTCATCGCTGCTACCGAGTGTCAAAGTCAAAGTCAAAAGTCAAAGTCACCATTATTAGTCAGTTGTACAACCGAATGCCTTCAACCGAAATGTGTCTTCCGCATTTAACCCAACCCCTCTGAATCAGAGAGGTGCGGGGGGCTGCCTTAATCGACTTCCACGTCTTGGCGCCCGGGAACAGTGGGTTAACTGCCTTGTTCAGGGGCAGAACGACAGATTTTTCCCTTGTCAGCTCGGGGATTCGAACTTGCAACCCTCCGGTTACAAGTCCAACGCTCTAACCACTAGGCTGTGGTTAGACCCAGCCCTGACTATAGTGGCTAACGCCCCTGCCCCAAAGCTAGCTCCAGTTAGCCGCTAGCCAGGCGCATCTCCCGGCTAGCAACAACAATACCTCTCGCCATCTGGCTTGGATCCCTCTCGACACAACGCCCCGTCGTACCACCTCGACTGGTCTGCCGGACGATTACTCCGTCTGTTGTGCCTGCAACCGGCCTCTGTCGGACATCGGAGCAGACGGTTCTACCAACCCCGGCCTGCTAACTAACTTTAAACGCTGTGTCTCCTGCGTGCCGGCGTAGTGACGACTACCTCTCGGCTTTCCTGTCCCATCTATTGCTGTTCACTGGACCCTATGATCACTCGGCTACATAGCTGATGCCTGCAGGACTATTCATTAATCACGGTACTCCATTCGTTTTATTGTTTTTTGTTTATCTGTCGGCCCCAGCCGCGTACTCAGGCCCTGTGTGTAGCTAACCAACCCTCTTTGCCCATTCATCGCCAGTTTACCTGTTGTTGTTGTCTTAGCTGACTAGCTGTTGTGGTCTTACCCGTTGTTGTCTTAGCTAGCTCTCCCAATCAACACCTGTGTTTGCTTTATGCCTCGCTTTATGTCTATCTCAAATGTCAATATGCCCTGTTTACTGTTGTTTAGGATAGTTATCATTATTTTAGTTTACAGTGGAGCCCCTAGGCCCAATCTACATGCCTCAGATTCCTCCTTTGCCCCACCTCCCACACATGCGGTGACCTCACCCAGTATTACCAGCACCTCCAGAGATGCAACCACTCTTATCATCACTCGGTGCCTGGGCCTACCTCCACTGTACTCTCACCCCACCATACCCCTGTCTGCACATTATGCCCTGAATCTATTCTACCACGCCCAGAAATCTGCTCCTTTTGTTCCCAACGCACTAAACGACCTGTTCTGACAGCCTTTAGCCGTACCCTCATCCTCCTCCTCTGTTACTTGGGTGATGTGGAGGTTAACCCAGGTCCTGTGTGTCCCCAGGCACTCTCATTTGTTGACTTCTGTAACCGTAAAAGCCTCGGTTTCATGCATGTTAACATCAGAAGCCTCCTCCCTAAGTTTGTTTTACTCACTGCTTTAGCACACTCCGCCAACCCTGATGTCCTTGCCGTGTCTGAATCCTGGCTTAGGAAGGCCACCAAAAATTAGGAGATTTCCATACCCAACTACAACATTTTCCGCCAAGATAGAACTGCCAAAAGGGGAGGAGTTGAAATCTATTGCAGAGAATAGCCTGCAAAGTTCTGTCTTACTTTCCAGGTCTATGCCCAAACAGTTCGAACTTCTAATTCTAAAAATGTATCTCTCCAGAAATAAGTCTCTCACTGTTGCCGCCTGCTATAAACCCCCTCAGCTCCCAGCTGTGCCCTGGACATATGTGAATTGATTGCCCCCCATCTATCTTCAGAGTTCGTTCTGTTAGGTGACCTAAACTGGGATATGCTTAACACCCCAGCAGTCCTACAATCTAAGCTAGATGCCCTCAATCTCACACAAATCATCAAGGAACCCACCAGGTACAATCCTAAATCTGTAAACATGGGCACCCTCATAGATATTATCCTGACCAACTTGCCCTCCAAATACACCTCTGCTGTTTTCAATCAGGATCTCAGCAACCACTGCCTCATTGCCTGCATCCGCTATGGGCCCGCGGTCAAACGACCACCCTTTATCACTGTCAACGCTCCCTAAAACACTTATGCGAGCAGGCCTTTCTAATCGACCTGGCCCGGGTATCCTGGCAGGATATTGACCTCATTCCGTCAGTCGAGGATGCCTGGTCGTTCTTTAAAAGCAACTTCCTCACCATCTTAAATAAGCATGCCCCTTTCAAAAGATGTAGAACTAAGAACAGATACAGCCCTTGGTTCACTCCAGACCTGACTGCCCTTGACCAGCACAAGAACATCCTGTGGCGGACTGCTATTGCATCGAATAGTCCCCGCGATATGCAACTGTTCAGGGAAGTCAGGAACCAATACACGCAATCAGTCAGGAAAGCAAAGGCTAGCTTTTTCAAACAGAAATTTGCATCCTGTAGCTCTAACTTTTGGGATACTGTCAAGTTCATGGAGAACAATAGCACCTCCTCCCAGCTGCCCACTGCACTGAGGCTAGGTAACACGGTCACCGCCGATAAATCCATGATAATCGAAAATTTCAACAAGCATTTCTCTACGGCTGGCCATGCTTTCTTCCTGGCTACCCAAACCCCGGCCAACAGCTCCGCCCCCCCTGCAGCTACTTGTCCAAGCCTCCCCAGCTACTTGTCCAAGCCTCCCCAGCTTCTCCTTCACCCAAATCCAGATAGCAGATGTTCTGAAAGAGCTACAAAATCTGGACCCGTACAAATCAGCTGGACTAGATAACCTGGACCCTCTCTTTTTAAAACTATCTGCCGCCATTGTTGCAACTCCTATTACCAGTCTGCTCAACCTCTCTTTAGTGTCGTCCGAGATCCCAAAAGATTGGAAAGCTGCTGCGGTCATCCCCCTCTTCAAAGGGGGTGACACCCTAGACCCAAAATGCTATAGACCTATATCCATCCTGCCCTGCCTCTCTAAAGTCTTCGAAAGCCTAGTTAATAAACAGATCATTGACCACTTCGAATCCCACCGTACCTTCTCCGCTGTGCAATCCAGTTTCCGAGCTGGTCACGGGTGCACCCTGTAGAGTACTAAACGATATCATAACCGCCATCGATAAGAGACATTACTGTGCAGCCGTATTCATTGACCTGGCCAAGGCTTTCGACTCTGTCAATCACCACATCTTTATTGGCAGACTCAACAGCCTTGTTTTCTCTAATGATTGCCTCGCCTGGTTCACCAACTACTTTGCAGACTGAGTTCAGTGTGTTAAATCGGAGGGCCTGTTGTCCGGGCCTCTGGCAGTCTCTATGGGGGTGCCACAGGGTTCAATTCTCTTCTCTGTATACATCAATGATGTCGCTCTTGCTGCCGGTGATTCTCTGATCCACCTCTATGCAGACAACACCATTCTGTATACTTCTGGCCCTTCTTTGGACACTGTGTTAACTAACCTCCAAACGAGCTTCAATGCCATACACTCCTTCCGTGGCCTCCAACTGCTCTTAAACGCTAGTAAAACCAAATGCATGCTTTTCAACCATTCGCTGCCTGCACCCGCACGCCCGACTAGCATCACTACCCTGGACGGCTCTGACCTAGAATACGTGGACAACTACAAATACCTAGGTGTCTGGCTAGACTGTAAACTCCCCTTCCAGACTCACATTAAACATCTCCAATCCAAAATTAAATCAAGAATCGGCTTTCTATTTCACAACAAAGCCTCCTTCACTCATGCTGCCAAACTTGCACTAGTAAAACTGACTATCCTACCGATCCTCGACTTTGGCGACGTCATCTACAAAACAGCTTCCAATACTCTACTCAGCAAACTGGATGCAGTCTATCACAGTGCCATCCACTTTGTCACCAAAGCCCCTTATACCACCCACCACTGCGACCTGTATGCTCTAGTCGGCTGGCCCTCGCTACATACTCGTCGCCAGACCCACTGGCTCCAGGTCATCTACAAGTCCCTGCTAGGTAAAGCCCCGCCTTATCTCAGCTCGCTGGTAACCATAGCAGCACCCACCCATAGCACGCGTTCCAGCAGGTATATCTCACTGGTCACCCCCAAAGCCAATTCCTCCTTTGGCCGCCTTTCCTTCCAGTTCTCTGCTGCCAATGACTGGAACGAACTACAAAAATCACTGAAACTGGAGACACTTATCTCCCTCACTAGCTTTAAGCACCAGCTGTCAGAGCAGCTCACAGATCACTGCACCTGTACATAGCCCAACCAACTACCTCATCCCCTACCGTATTCATTTATTTATCTTGTTCCTTTGCACCCCAGTATTTTTACTTTGCACATTCATCTACTGCACATTTACCATTCCAGTGTTAAATTGCTATGCTGTAATTACTTCGCCACCATGGCATATTTATTGCCTTACGTTCCTTATTCCTTATCTTACCTCATTTGCACACATTGTATATAGATTATTTTTTTCCTACTGTATTATTGACTGTGTGTTTGTTTACTCCAATGTGTAACTACGTGTTGTTGTATGTGTCGAACTGCTTTGCTTTATCTTGGCCAGGTCGCAGTTGTAAATGAGAACTTGTTCTCAACTTGCCTACCTGGTTAAATAAAGTTGAAATAAAATAAAATAAATAAAATAAAATAAACAAATGTCCTCCAACACACAGTTGTGAAGTGCTCACAGTCAGTCTAGCAAAGCCATTACAGAGCCACAGCTGAGTCAGAACACTCAGAATTAATGTTCTACAGGTTTACAGAACACTCTACAGGGTTTACAGAATGCTCTACAGGGTTTACAGAGTGCTCTATAGGGTTTACAGAATGCTCTACAGGGTTTACAGAATGCTCTACAGGGTTTACAGAACGCTCTACAGGGTTTACAGAACGCTCTACAGGGTTTACAGAACGCTCTACAGGGTTTACAGAATGCTCTATAGGGTTTACAGAATGCTCTATAGGGTTTACAGAATGCTGTACAGGGTTTACAGAACGCTCTACAGGGTTTACAGAACGCTCTACAGGGTGTACAGAACGCTCTACAGGGTTTACAGAACGCTCTACAGGGTTTACAGAACGCTCTACAGGGTTTACAGAACGCTCTACAGGGTTTACAGAGTGCTCTACAGGGTGTACAGAACACTTTACAGGGTTTACAGAACGCTCTACAGGGTTTACAGAATGCTCTACCTGGGTTTACAGAATGCTCTACAGGGTTTACTGAACGCTTTACAGGGTTTACAGAATGCTTTACAGGGTTAACAGAATGCTCTACAGGGTTTACAGAATGCTTTACAAGGTTTACAGAATGCTCTACAGGGTTTACAGAATGCTCTACAGGGTTTACAGAATGCTCTACAGGGTTTAAAGAATGCTTTACAGGGTTTACTGAACGCTCTACAGGGTTTACAGAATGCTTTACAAGGTTTACAGAATGCTCAACAGTGTTTACAGAATGCTCTACAGGGTTTACAGAATGCTCTACAGGGTTTAAAGAATGCTGTACAGGGTTTACTGAACGCTCTACAGGGTTTACAGAATGCTTTACAAGGTTTACAGAATGCTCAACAGTGTTTACAGAATGCTCTACAGGGTTTACAGAATGCTCTACAGGGTTTAAAGAATGCTGTACAGGGTTTACAGAATGCTCTACAGGGTTTAAAGAATGCTGTACAGGGTTTACAGAACGCTCCACAGGGTTTACAGGATGCTTCACAGGGTTTACAGAATGCTCTACAGGGTTTACAGAATGCTCTACAGGGTTTATAGAATGCTCTACAGGGTTTACAGAATGATTTACAGGGTGTGCAGAACTCTCTACAGGGTTTAGTGTTTAGCGTCAGCCCCCAGTGAGTTTCTATAAGTGTCTGGTTTCGCTTCCGGTTGTTGTTTCCTGGTATTGATGTGACAGGGGCCTGCAGCTACATGCAACACAGACACAAGCGAGCGCACTGACACACACACACACACACACACACACACACACACACACACACACACACACACACACACACACACACACACACACACACACACACACACACACACACACACACACACACACACACACACACACACACACACACACACACACACACACACACACACACACCTGTCTGAACACAGCTTCCTGTCAAACCTCTCACCTACAACACCAAGCAAAGCATGTACCAAATGACTGCTAGAACTCTAACATGAACCAAGTCAAATGGGGACAGATAGCAAGTAGATCCAACTAACTGATTACACAGAATGTGAATAGAATTTCCCGTTCTCTTACGAGATTTGAGTCACTGTGCTGCTCACTATAGAATAGATCAAGCTCCCAATAGAGAGACTGGATTAAAATACATTGAGAGGATAGAAAGACAAGAGATAGAGAGAGACAGAGAGAGAGAGAGAGAGAGAGAGAGACAGAGAAGCCCCACAGTATTAGGGTCAAAGCTCGACTGCCTAAGAAAGCAGGCTAACTCTATCTTAAGTCCCAAGCCAATTCTCCTTTGACCAAGGTTCCGTGCACTCAGCCCAACGGGGGACTGGAGTACGTGCCATAGATACAGTCTAATCTAGCAGCAGCGTCACTCGGCCCCGGGCTGTTTCAAACACACTTTAATAGCCTACACACACACACTGCTCGCGCAGACATGCATACACACACACACAAAAGAGTGTGTGTGTATGCATACAAAATACAAACTCACACACCAGCCGGAATCAGAGGGACTCTCTGTGTCCACACAAAGGGATTATTTAAAATGAACACAATTACCACTAGGCCTGTATTTAACTGATTGAAACACACAGCTGTGTAGGAAAAGGCACATAGTACAGTACACTGACACACGCTAAACCTGTCTGGAGCCAGGCACCTTACAGAGAGCACAAATCAGCCTTCTCATGCTGTAGTCAAAGCCTGCTACAACATTATAGACCACCTCTGCTGTAGCTAGAGAACATTAGAGGTCATCTTTGCCTTTCCATAAATACCTCCCTAGAAACAACTACCGTCAGGGTATCACCGGCGCTGACATTTACATTTGTCCTTCATTCTCTCAAACTAATGAGCCACTACTTGCTGCAAGGACACCTGTGTCTATGGCTTTGTAGATGTTGGGAACGGGATGGTAGATGTTGGGAACGGGATGGTAGAGGTTGGGAACGGGATGGTTGAGGTTGGGAACAGGGTAGTTGAGGTTGGGTGAGGTTGGTATCTGGGTGGTTGAGGTTGGGAACGGGGTGGTTGGGAACATGGGGTGGTTGAGGTTGGGAACGGGGTAGTTGAGGTTGGTTGAGGTTGGGATCTGGGTGGTCGAGCTTGGGAACGGGGTGGTTGAGGTTGGGAATGGGTGGTTGAGGTTGGGAACGGGGTGGTTGAGGTTGGGAATGGGGTGGTTGAGGTTGGGATCTGGGTAGAGTATCACAGAGGCTGTGCATTGTTGCTGGTACCTGCATGGAGTCCAATGTAGTCTGGTTAGTAGGAAAAGAAAGAACACAAAGCACAAAAGAAAAAACACTTTAAAAACAAACTCATGCTTGAGGCTTAACGGTGAGTTAAGTATAGAACAAATGGATAATAGCCTAAAATCACACTGCAATCAGAGTCCAGGTCCTCGGAGAGAAGGCTCTGTCTGTAAATCCTAGAGATAGATACAGTATCTCTCATGTATGTTTCTATGATCTCTCTAGCATGTCTCTCTCTCTGTCCTCCGTACCACATTTCTCTCCTCTGAAAGGAGAGAGAGAGTGGCTTTTACAAGTTATGTTTTTTTTGTTTTGAGAGAAAGAGGAAGAGAGAAGGATCGAGAGAGAGAGAGAGAGAGAGAGAGAGAGAGAGAGAGAGAGTAGGAGGAATAGTTAATGAGCAACATGAACAGAAATGAACAGGCTGTTGTATTTTCTGTTTGGAAGCCAATCAGCAGGACGGGATTTGAACTGAGCCAGTGATTCTTACAAACAAAACCATATTGCAAGTCTATATATTAATAATATATAATTGTCATGGGCCATGTGGGTTTCATTATAGATTCAAAAGTACACTAAACACTTGGCACTTCCCAGTCTCAGCACCATAGAACTACAACAATAAGTAAACTTGACATGGAAGGTAGCTAATATGTCATAATATCCAGCCGCCAGGTAAGTGCTAGCTAGAACAACACGAGGGCAGGTTGGTGCTGTAGTAACGTCTCTACGCTGACAGGTGTATACAATACATGAAGGACTGATAAGGTATTCGCACTGCATCAGCCTGCTAAGGGAAGTCTTTTGTCTGCTGAGAGAGAGAGAGAGAGAGAGAGAGAGAGAGAGAGAGAGAGATTAAATATTTATACTCTGTTTTGTTTAGCATCGGTTGGGGTGATGAGAGCGTGTGTGTGTTGGGGTGATGAGAGCGTGTGTGTGTCAGGGGTGATGAGAGCGTGTGTGTCGGGTGATGAGATGAGAGCGTGTGTGTCGGGGTGATGAGAGCGTGCGTGTGTCGGGGTGATGAGAGCGTGTGTGTGTCGGGGTGATGAGAGCGTGTGTGTGTCGGGGTGATGAGAGCGTGTGTGTCGGGGTGATGAGATCGTGTGTGTCTCGGGGTGATGAGAGCGTGTGTGTGTTGGGGTGATGAGAGCGTGTGTGTGTTGGGGTGATGAGACTGTGTGTGTGTTGGGGTGATGAGACTGTGTGTGTGTTGGGGTGATGAGACTGTGTGTATGTTGGGGTGATGAGACTGTGTGTGTGTTGGGGTGATGAGAGAGTGTGTGTGTTGGGGTGATGAGAGCGTGTGTGTGTTGGGGTGATGAGCGTGTGTGTGTTGGGGTGATGAGAGCGTGTGTGTGTTGGGGTGATGAGACTGTGTGTGTTGGGGTGATGAGAGCGTGTGTGTGTTGGGGTGATGAGAGCGTGTGTGTGTTGGGGTGATGGGAGTGTGTGTTGGGGTGATGGGAGTGTGTGTTGGGGTGATGGGAGTGTGTGTTGGGGTGATGAGAGTGTGTGTTGGGGTGATGGGAGTGTGTGTTGGAGTGATGAGAGTGTGTGTTGGGGTGATGAGAATGTGTGTTGGGGTGATGAGAGTGTGTGTAGGGGTGATGAGAGTGTGGGTGATGAGACATTGTCTGGTTGAATAATCAATGCTGTAGCTCCATCTAATCAGAGCGTTACGTGTGACTATGTGTGCCTTCCTAGAGCCACACCGACAGACTCTAAACTCCCTCCAAACCTCACTTCTCTGGGGGGAGACAGAGACAGTGGCTTCCACTAGCTGTGGTGGCATGGATTAATATTCACACGTTACCCGCGAGAGAGCTTCTTCACCTCAGTCTCATTAGCCAACATTAGCCAAGTCTGTATACTATATATTATTTTGTATTTGTATTTAAATGATTCCCATTAGTTCTTGCCAAGGCAGCAGCTACTCTTCCTGGGGTTTATTATAGATCCCCATTAGTTCCTGCCAAGGCAGCAGCTACTCTTCCTGGGGTTTATTATAGATCCCCATTAGTTCCTGCCAAGGCAGCAGCTACTCTTCCTGGGGTTTATTATAGATCCCCATTAGTTCCTGCCAAGGCAGCAGCTACTCTTCCTGGGGTTTATTATGGATCACCATTAGTTCCTGCCAAGGCAGCAGCTACTCTTCCTGGGGTTTATTATAGATCCCCATTAGTTCCTGCCAAGGCAGCAGCTACTCTTCCTGGGGTTTACTATAGATCCCCATTAGTTCCTGCCAAGGCAGCAGCTACTCTTCCTGGGGTTTATTATGGATCACCATTAGTTCCTGCCAAGGCAGCAGCTACTCTTCCTGGGGTTTGTTATGGATCCCCATTAGTTCCTGCCAAGGCAGCAGCTACTCTTCCTGGGGTTTATTATGGATCCCCATTAGCAGGAACTAAGGCAGCAGATACTATTCCTGGGGTCCAGAAAGGCAGTTCTATACAGTTTAAAATATTACATAACACTAGCCAATACATGTAGTAAGTTCCCTCAGGCCACTACTCCACTATCACATATCTACAATACAACATCCATGTGCACGTGTGTGTATAGTGCATATGTTATCGTGTGTGTGTATGCATGTGTATGTGTCTGTGTTTGTGTCTCTTCACAGTCCCCGCTGTTCCATAAGGTGTATTTTTATCTGTTTTTAAATCTGATTCTACTGCTTGCATCAGTTATCTGATGTAGAATAGAGTTCCATGTAGTCACGGCTCTATGTAGTACTGTGCGCCTCCCATAGTCTGTTCTGAACTTGGGGACTGTGAAGAGACCTCTGGTGGCATGTCTCGTGGGGTATGCATGGGTGTCTGAGCTGTATGCTAGTAGTTTAAACAGACACCTCGGTACATTCAGCGTGTGAACACTTCTTACAAAAACAAGTAGTGAGGAAGTCAATCTCTCCTCCACTTTGAGCCATGAGAGACATGATGATGTTAGCTCTCCGAGTACATTTAAGGGCCAGCTGTGCTGCCCTGTTCTGAGCCAATTGTAATTTTCAGAGGTCCCTCTTTGTGGCACCTGACCACAAGACTGAACAGTAGTCCAGGTGGGACAGAACTAGAGCCTGTAGAACCTGGCTTGTTGATAGTGTTGTTGAGAAGGCAGAGTAATACTTTATTATGGACAGACTTCTCCCCATCTTAGCTACTGTTGTATCAACATATTGAATATTGACACGTTACCCGCGAGAGAGCTACTTCACCTCAGTCTCATTAGCCAACATTAGTGCATGCTTATTAGTAACTGGAATAAGCAATTTCATAAATGTGTCAAGTGCAGCGTCTGGTTGCTCCTCATTACACACCACGGACCAGCAAATATTCTTTACATCAACAACATAGGAATCACTACAAAACTTATTGTATGACCTTTTATACACTATATTAGGCCCAGCCTTTGGAACTTTGGTTTTCCTAGATTTGGCTACTATATTGTGATCACTACAACCAGGCCTCAGCACCATTGAACTACAACAACCAGGCCTCTGCACCTCAGAACTACAACAGCCAGGCCTCAGCACCTCAGAACTACAACAACCAGACCGCAGCACCATAGAAATACAACAACCAGGCCTCAGCACCATAGACCTACAACAACCAGACCGCAGCACCATAGACCTACAACAACCAGGCCTCAGTACCATAGACCTACAACAACCAGACCGCATCACCATAGACCTACAACCACCAGACCGCAGCACCATAGAAATACAACAACCAGACCGCAGCACCATAGAAATACAACAACCAGACCGCAGCACCATAGAAATACAACAACCAGACATTTGCCCATAGAAGTACAACAACCAGACCTCTACACCATATAACTACAACAACTAGGCCTCAGCACAACAGAACTACAACAACCAGACCTTAGCAGCACAGAACTACAACCACCAGACCTCAGCACCACAGAACTACAACAACCAGACCTCAGCACCATAGAACTACAACAACCAGACCTCAGCACCTCAGAACTACAACAACCAGACCGCAGCACCATAGACCTACAACAACCAGACCGCAGCACCATAGAAATACAACAACCAGACCTCAGCACCTCAGAACTACAACAACCAGACCTCAGCACCTCAGAACTACAACAACCAGACCGCAGCACCATAGAACTACAACAACCAGACCTCAGCACCACAGAACTACAACAACCAGACCGCAGCACAACAGAACTACAACAACCAGACCGCAGCACCACAGAACTACAACAACCAGACCGCAGCACCATAGAACTACAACAACCAGACCTCAGCACAACAGAACTACAACAACCAGACCTCAGCACCTCAGAACTACAACAACCAGACCTCAGCACCTCAGAACTACAACAACCAGACCGCAGCACCACAGAACTACAACAACCAGACCGCAGCACCATAGAACTACAACAACCAGACCTCAGCACAACAGAACTACAACAACCAGACCTCAGCACCTCAGAACTACAACAACCAGACCTCAGCACCTCAGAACTACAACAACCAGACCGCAGCACCATAGAACTACAACAACCAGACCTCAGCACAACAGAACTACAACAACCAGACAACTACAACCAGATAAGACTTACCTCCAGCATCTGTACCACTCCCTCATGCTCTCTCTTGGCGAAAAACTCAGCCTGTTGAATGGAAAAATAAACACTATTTATTTAATGATTCTACTCACAAAGTGTAATTCAATGCATGCAAATATTTTGTTTCTTCAGTTACTTAGTTCACATCTAATCCCTCATAATAGTTCCATCCAAAACGAACCAACAAGCTTTGCACCCAACAGCTACCTCCTACTGGACAAAGTCTTTAATACCCATTATAAAAGTGGTTGTATAGCTGAGTGCATAGCCTTATATTTAAGACAGGCTTTGGCTGGGCAGTGGTTCTTGTGTAGGAGGCATGGGAGAGAGAGAACAGGCGTTTGGCTGGGCAGTGGTTCTTGTGTAGGAGGCATGGGATAGAGAGAACAGGCGTTTGGCTGGGCAGTGGTTCTTGTGTAGGAGGCATGGGAGAGAGAGAACAGGCGTTTGGCTGGGCAGTGGTTCTTGTGTAGGAGGCATGGGAGAAAGAGAACAGTAATATATGCCATTTAGCTCTACCAACTGAGCTCCAGAGGACCAGAGGCAATGTGTGGTGTTGCTGTCTCACCCGCTGTAGTCGTTTGATCTCATTCTGTTTGAACTTGAGGATAGCCAGTGCCTGTTCATGTTCCAGTTCCAGCTGCTGCCTCCGCTCGGCGACCTCTCGCATATGCTGCAAACATCAAAGGAGGCATCAATTTAATGTAGTCACACAGTGCTTACATAATTACTCTATAGTTTACACACTCGGTCACAGACACATTTACACTCAACACAGAATAGCCGCTCCATGTGCGCAGTCACTTGGCAATCGTTCAAGAAAAATATGATATAATTTTTTTTTTTTAAAGTGAAGCTTCCCCAGTGGCGCAGCGGTCTGAGGCACTGCATCTCAGTGCTAGAGGCGTCACTACAGACCCTGTTTTAATCCCTGGCTGTATCGCAGCTGGCCATGACCGGGAGACCCATAAGGCGGCGCACAATTGGCCCAGCGTTGTCCGGGTTAGGGGAGGGTTTGGCCGGCCGAGATGTCCTTGTACCATCGCGCTCTAGCCACTCCTTGTGGTGAGCCGGGGCGCGCACTGCACGCTGACTTCAGTCGTCAGTTGTACGGTGTTTCCTCCGACACGTTGGTGCGGTTGGCTTCCGGGTTCAGTGAGCAGTGGGTCAAGAAGCAGAGCGGCTTGGCAGGGGTCGGGTTTTGGAGTCCGTACGGGAGTTGTAGCAATGGGACAAGACTGTTGGATATCACGAAATCGGGGAGAAAGTACCGTGAGACAGGCGGTCATTTGCATGATAGTTACCGTCTGACTAAATGTCATGACCGCCACGGCCTAGCGACACTACTTAGAAATGCCAACACTACCATATCTGTAGTCAAAGTGAACCTGGCCCTGGGGAGTCAACACAACTTGGAAGTGTGGTAACACAATACTAGACATCAACCTGTACCTGTAGGACCTGCTCTACACTACAGACCAGCCTGTGCCTTTAGGACCTGCTCTACACTAGAGATCAGCCTGAACCTTTAGGACCTGCTCTACACTAGAGACCAGCCTGTACCTTTAGGACCTGCTCTACACTAGAGATCAGCCTGTGCCTTTAGGACCTGCTCTACACTAGAGATCAGCCTGTGCCTTTAGGACCTGCTCTACACTAGAGATCAGCCTGTACCTTTAGGACCTGCTCTACACTAGAGATCAGCCTGTGCCTTTAGGACCTGCTCTACACTAGAGATCAGCCTGTGCCTTTAGGACCTGCTCTACACTAGAGATCAGCCTGTACCTTTAGGACCTGCTCTACACTAGAGATCAGCCTGTACCTTAAGGACCTGCTCTACACTAGAGATCAGCCTGTACCTTTAGGACCTGCTCTACACTAGAGATCAGCCTGTACCTTTAGGACCTGCTCTACACTAGAGATCAGCCTGTACCTTTAGGACCTGCTCTACACTAGAGATCAGCCTGTACCTTTAGGACCTGCTCTACACTTGAAATCAGCCTGTACCTTTAGGACCTGCTCTACACTAGAGATCAGCCTGTACCTTTAGGACCTGCTCTACACTAGAGATCAACCTGTACCTTTAGGACCTGCTCTACACTAGAGATCAGCCTGTACCTTTAGGACCTGCTCTACACTAGAGACCAGCCTGTGCCTTTAGGACCTGCTCTACACTAGAGATCAACCTGTACCTTTAGGACCTGCTCTAGGTTCTCCAGTTTGACACGGAGTCTCTGGTTCTCCTTGAAACCTGAATCACGTTGAGCGGTCACTTCAGAGAGGTGTTCTCTCAGCTCCTCATTCTCAACGCAGGTCTGAGAGAGGGGGATGGGGTGGGAGAGAGAGAGAGAGAGAGAGAGAGAGAGAGAGAGAGAGAGAGAGAGAGAGGGAGCGGTAGAGACACTGGACATGAGTACTGTCATTCCTCAGGACCAGGAGGAGAGGGACAGACACATAAAACAGAAGCCCTTCCAGTCTACTGAAGGGTCATGACAGAGAAGACAGTTAAGGGTTTCACTTGAACCATAATGTACATTCATTCTGTCGTAAAAAAGAACACTTCAAAGAATATAATAAAATGGAATAGAATGGAATAGAATAGATTAGAATAGAGACTGACCTGGTCGAGCAGCTGTGCCTTCCTCCTGAGGAGATCCGCCTCCTCCTCTAGATGCCCATTTTTGCCTCGCTCATCCTCAAGCTGGCTCTCCTGTCAGAGGGAGTAGCTATAGTAACTACACCGTAGTACAGCGGTAACTATACTGTTGCAATCAGTGGAGGCTGGTGCCACTTTAATAAATCTGAGGTCGCGGGCTCTGTGTAATGCCTGGAATAGAATGAATGGAACCTTCATCTGGCTGATACTGTTTCATTCATTCTATTGCAGAGGAATGTCTCCCTCCACCAGCGCCCCAACACCTGGTCCACTGAGAGTAGCAGCTTGAGTACAGTGGTTAAAAGGAAGGTGATAGGACGAGGATCCCTTACCAAATCCAGACATCCCTTCTGTCTCTTCCTAACTTCATGCTCCAAGTTTTCACATTCTTTTCTCTTCTTGCTCAGCTCACGTTCCTGAAACAAGACACCAAGATGATACAGAGACCAGGCCCTCGCTTCAGAATCATCCTTATCAAATCCATATCATGTCATGATACAGAGACTAGGCCTGAGCATCAGAATCATCCTAATCCAACTCTATATTTGCTCCATAGCAAGACACATTACAGAGACCTGCGAATCTGAAACATCCTTACAAAACTCCATATCATGTCACGTTACAGAGACTAGGCCTGCGCATTAGAAACATCCAAATACAACTCCATACCTGCTCCAAGCATTTCACGACACAGAGACTAGGGCTGCGAATAAGAAACAGCCTTACCAAACTCCATAGCATGTCACGTTACAGACACTAGGCCTGCACATCAGAAACATCCTTATCGAACTCCATAGCATGTCACATTACAGAGACTAGGCCTGCTCATCAGAAACATGCTTATCCGAATCCATATCATGTCACGTTACAGAGACTAGGTCTGCTCATCAGAAACATCCTTATCCGAATCCATATCATGTCACGTTACAGAGACTAGGCCTGCTCAACAGAAACATCCTTATCCAACACCATATCTGCTCCATAGCAAGTCACGTTACAGAGACTAGGTCTGCTCATCAGAAACATCCTTATCCGAATCCATATCATGTCACGTTACAGAGACTAGGTCTGCTCATCAGAAACATCCTTATCCAACACCATAGCATGTCACGTTACAGAGACTAGGCCTGCTCAACAGAAACATCCTTATCCAACACCATATCTGCTCCATAGCAAGTCACGTTACAGAGACAAGGTCTGCTCATCAGAAACATCCTTATCCGAATCCATATCATGTCAAGTTTCAGAGACTAGGTCTGCTCATCAGAAACATCCTTATCCAACCCCCATATCTGCCCCACTGAAATCAGAACGCTGTGGTTGAAATAAGAGCTTTTAGTGTTGTTGTGATTGTTTGTGTTGTTTTCGTAAATTCATAAATAAATGTGGAAAGCCTATTTGACATCAGACCGTAAAACCATCATGCACATGTACTCTGTTCTGTGAGAAAAGACAATCAGAGTCCTATCCGACTAGAGTACCATGCATGTCTATGATACCGTGTCCTGTCCTGTGTATCAGATGCCAAAGCATATTATCGTGTCATTTTTTGTGTTTGCCAAAAAAGTGTCTGCACGAATCACGATCAATCTGTTTCGGATCCAACACAAAATGTAAGTCCTTAATTCCACATTGACCTCTGATATGGTAATGAGGTTTTACCAAGCTTAACATTCTTATTTTATTCTAAAATGCAGTTGACATGCATAGTCAGTTAGGCCCCGCCCACGTCTCCCGGGAGCAAACAGAGAAATCTGCTTATTTCAGCGGACCAACTTTTGTTGGGGTCCTGCACCATCGCCACGTAGAGCAGAATAATCAAGTAGTTTGAGTATTACAGTAGGACTGTGGACTGAATGAACGCAACAGCTTAATGGTGGGCGACGTGGCCACGTCCTCTACAGTGACGACACAGCCGCAGGAAGACGATATTGATCATTTTAAAAAAAGCCCTTGAATTGTGACTTGATTTGATTTCTCGCCATCGTCTGTCCATAGCATTAACGCTTGGTTAATCTTCATGCATTGATAAAGCCATCCTTCAGACCACAAGCAACCGTTACATCATAACTGGTTTAGCCAGCACTCAATATTTCAGCAGCAGGCTTAATATCTGCACTTGTCCAGTTAGCAATGGCTTTTCAGTCCAGTCTCCAACAAGAGGTGTGTGTGTGTCAGTATAGCTAGCCCTGACAGGGTTCTGTACTGTGGGAGGTGAGTGGGGATATAATGTGTGTGTGTGTCAGTATAGCTAGCCCTGACAGGGTTCTATACTGTGTGAGGTGAGTGGGGATATAATGTGTGTGTGTGTCAGTATAGCTAGCCCTGACAGGGTTCTATACTGTGTGAGGTGAGTGGGGATATAATGTGTGTGTGTGTCAGTATAGCTACCCCTGACAGGGTTCTGTACTGTGGGAGGTGAGTGGGGATATAATGTGTGTGTGTGTCAGTATAGCTACCCCTGACAGGGTTCTATACTGTGTGAGGTGAGTGGGGATATCGTGTGTGTGTGTCAGTATAGCTAGCCCTGACAGGGTTCTATACTGTGGGAGGTGAGTGGGGATATCATGTGTGTGTGTGTCAGTATAGCTACCCCTGACAGGGTTCTATACTGTGTGAGGTGAGTGGGGATATAATGTGTGTGTGTGTCAGTATAGCTAGCCCTGACAGGGTTCTATACTGTGTGAGGTGAGTGGGGATATCGTGTGTGTGTGTCAGTATAGCTACCCCTGACAGGGTTCTATACTGTGGGAGGTGAGTGGGGATATCGTGTGTGTGTGTCAGTATAGCTAGCCCTGACAGGGTTCTATACTGTGGGAGGTGAGTGGGGATATAATGTGTGTGTGTGTCAGTATAGCTAGCCCTGACAGGGTTCTATACTGTGTGAGGTGAGTGGGGATATAATGTGTGTGTATGTGTGATAATAATGTATCTGTTCTCACCAGCAACTGTAGTCTTTGATCTTCTGTGTGCTCCTTCTGGTGGGAGTGGCTTGGGGTGGGGGCGGGGCAGAGGCCTGGCGGAGTTGGGATCACTCGCGGCCCCGACTCCTCCTCCTCTCTGGGAGTCTCCTCACACCTGGATGGAGCCTCATTTAACGCCAAGAATTGGGTCTCTGCTGCAACCTACCAGGGGCACAAACCATGGAAGTTCACAATCATGCCTTAATAATTAAAGCTGACCTGATAGTCCTATAGATTAAAGAAGCTAAAGAATGGAAGAATGGTAAGGCAGGGACAGACCTTGACACCTGGACTACTACATAAGACAACGTAATGAAGCACAGCACTCAGAAGTGGCTTCTGTAGGGCTGAAGCAGCAACGCTAGGCCTAATACAACCTAACACAACCTAATACAACCTAACACAACCTAACACAACCTAACACAACCTAATACAACCTGTCAGAAAGAGGTGCAAAGCCCTTCATTCAAATCTAGGTTCCATGACTAAACAATTTTTCTTGCCTAATGGCTAGATTGAAAAAGAGCTTCAGCTAATTGGATCTGAGCATCATTCCCAACCTAACAGAGCTGCGTCAAACAAAGTGGCTAAGAGAACATAGTGAACTGTAATATAAACCTGACTGATGTCTACTGTAATATTAACCTGACTGATGTCTACTGTAATATTAACCTGACTGATGTCTACTGTAATATCAACCTGACTGATGTCTACTGTAATATCAACCTGACTGATGTCTACTGTAATATAAACCTGACTGATGTCTACTGTAATATTAACCTGACTGATGTCTACTGTAATATTAACCTGACTGATGTCTACTGTAATATCAACCTGACTGATGTCTACTGTAATATTAACCTGACTGATGTCTACTGTAATATTAACCTGACTGATGTCTACTGTAATATCAACCTGACTGATGTCTACTGTAATATTAACCTGACTGATGTCTACTGTAATATCAACCTGACTGATGTCTACTGTAATATTAACCTGACTGATGTCTACTGTAATATCAACCTGACTGATGTCTACTGTAATATTAACCTGACTGATGTCTACTGTAATATAAACCTGACTGATGTCTACAGTAATATAAACCTGACTGATGTCTACTGTAATATTAACCTGACTGATGTCTACTGTAATATTAACCTGACTGATATCTACTGTAATATAAACCTGACTGATGTCTACTGTAATATTAACCTGACTGATGTCTACTGTAATATCAACCTGACTGATGTCTACTGTAATATCAACCTGACTGATGTCTACTGTAATATTAACCTGACTGATGTCTACTGTAATATAAACTTGACTACTGTAATATTAACCTGACTGATGTCTACTGTAATATCAACCTGACTGATGTCTACTGTAATATAAACCTGACTACTGTAATATTAACCTGACTGATGTCTACTGTAATATAAACCTGACTGATGTCTACTGTAATATCAACCTGACTGATGTCTACTGTAATATTAACCTGACGGATGTCTACTGTAATATTAACCTGACTGATGTCTACTGTAATATTAACCTGACGGATGTCTACTGTAATATTAACCTGACTGATGTCTACTGTAATATTAACCTGACTGATGTCTACTGTAATATTAACCTGACTGATGTCTACTGTAATATCAACCTGACTGATGTCTACTGTAATATTAACCTGACTGATGTCTACTGTAATATAAACCTGACTGATGTCTACTGTAATATCAACCTGACGGATGTCTACTGTAATATTAACCTGACTGATGTCTACTGTAATATTAACCTGACTACTGTAATATCAACCTGACTGATGTCTACTGTAATATTAACCTGACTGATATCTACTGTAATATTAACCTGACTGATGTCTACTGTAATATAAACCTGACTGATGTCTACTGTAATATTAACCTGACTGATGTCTACTGTAATATTAACCTGACTGATGTCTACTGTAATATCAACCTGACTGATGTCTACTGTAATATCAACCTGACTGATGTCTACTGTAATATCAACCTGACGGATGTCTACTGTAATATTAACCTGACTGATGTCTACTGTAATATCAACCTGACTGATGTCTACTGTAATATTAACCTGACAGATGTCTACTGTAATATTAACCTGACTGATATCTACTGTAATATCAACCTGACTGATGTCTACAGTAATATTAACCTGACTGATGTCTACTGTAATATAAACCTCACTGATGTCTACTGTAATATCAACCTGACTGATGTCTACTGTAATATTAACCTGACTGATGTCTACTGTAATATTAACCTGACTGATGTCTACTGTAATATTAACCTGACTGATGTCTACTGTAATATCAACCTGACTGATGTCTACTGTAATATCAACCTGACTGATGTCTACTGTAATATTAACCTGACTGATGTCTACTGTAATATTAACCTGACTGATGTCTACTGTAATATCAACCTGACTGATGTCTACTGTAATATTAACCTGACGGATGTCTACTGTAATATTAACCTGACTGATGTCTACTGTAATATAAACCTGACTGATGTGTCCTGTAATATCAACCTGACTGATGTCTACTGTAATATTAACCTGACTGATGTCTACTGTAATATCAACCTGACTGATGTCTACTGTAATATCAACCTGACTGATGTCTACTGTAATATTAACCTGACGGATGTCTACTGTAATATTAACCTGACTGATGTCTACTGTAATATCAACCTGACTGATGTCTACTGTAATATCAACCTGACTGATGTCTACTGTAATATTAACCTGACTGATGTCTACTGTAATATCAACCTGACTGATGTCTACTGTAATATTAACCTGACGGATGTCTACTGTAATATTAACCTGACTGATGTCTACTGTAATATCAACCTGACTGATGTCTACTGTAATATCAACCTGACTGATGTCTACTGTAATATTAACCTGACTGATGTCTACTGTAATATTAACCTGACTGATGTCTACTGTAATATTAACCTGACTGATGTCTACTGTAATATTAACCTGACTACTGTAATATCAACCTGACTGATGTCTACTGTAATATTAACCTGACTGATGTCTACTGTAATATAAACCTGACTGATGTCTACTGTAATATTAACCTGACTGATATCTACTGTAATATCAACCTGATGGATGTCTACTGTATTATTAACCTGACTGATGTCTACTGTAATATTAACCTGACTACTGTAATATCAACCTGACTGATGTCTACTGTAATATTAACCTGACTGATGTCTACTGTAATATCAACCTGACTGATGTCTACTGTAATATCAACCTGACTGATGTCTACTGTAATATTAACCTGACTGATGTCTACTGTAATATCAACCTGACTGATGTCTACTGTAATATTAACCTGACTGATGTCTACTGTAATATTAACCTGACTGATGTCTACTGTAATATTAACCTGACTGATGTCTACTGTAATATCAACCTGACTGATGTCTACTGTAATATTAACCTGACTGATGTCTACTGTAATATCAACCTGACTGATGTCTACTGTAATATCAACCTGACTGATGTCTACTGCAATATTAACCTGACTGATGTCTACTGTAATATTAACCTGACTGATGTCTACTGTAATATCAACCTGACTGATGTCTACTGTGATATCAACCTGACGGATGTCTTTTATAATATCAACCTTACTCCCAGCCCCAACCAATTGACAGATAGACTGGCTCTCCAGCTCTCCTTCAGCCTTCCTTCCTAGTGGCCTGACTTCTGTACACAGCCATCTAATCCACAGAGAATCCCTACAGCCGGAAACGAGAGAGAGAGAGAGACGTACCCCCTCAAACTGGACGTAAGTCTTAATGATTCTTTAGAAAAGAGAGTCCCTCCTCTCTTTTTGAATGAATATTCCTTTAAGATTATAATACACTGCTCAAGAACATTCTTAGAGTTAGGATTGAGAGCGTCCTTGTGAACCCGTATTTACTAAAAGTCTCAGAGTGCTGATCTAGTAACTGGTATCGACATTCCTAATCTTTAGTCCAGCAGAGGGCTTTCATGACTGTTCACGAGAATCCAAATAGGTCAGATCAGATTTGCAATGAATAACTTCAATCAGACCACCTCTCAACCTAGAGGTGGAAGGAAAGAACTAGTGGGGGTTAACTTCTTAGGGAGAAGCGCACGAGATGACCATTTTGGAGAGCCTGGCGTGCCCAAAGTAAAATGCCTCCCATTCAGGCCCAGAAAATAGGATATGCACATATTTAGTACCATTGGATAGGAAACACCCTGACTTTTCTAAAACTGTTAACATGTTGTCTGTGAGTATAACAGAACAGATATGGCAGGCAAAAACCAGAGGAATTTCTGTCCTGGAAAAAGTGGTTTTGACACATTGCTCATTTGGAACCCCTCCCTTATGAAAATGCCCATATAAGGGCATATGAATGCAGTACCTATCGCTTCCTCTGGATGTCAACAGTCTCAAGAAAGTGTTCTGATTCTTCTTAGCTGCTTTTAGAGCAGAGAAGAAGACGAATAAGGAAGTGTCCCCACAGATGTCCTTACAAGAAAATGCGCTCTCCCGGCTGGCGCGCTCTGTGGTTTTTTCCTTTCTTATCGCCCAGTTTATATTCCGGTTGAAATATTATACAACATATACATTAAAGTGTTCCTAAGGATACATTAGCAATTATGTTTGATTGTTCTTGGACAAGTTTATAGGTATAAGTTGAACGAGTTCTCTTCACGTTTCAGTGGACTCTATTTTCTCATTCTAACGCGCCAACCAAATGGCGATTTATGGATATAATACATGACTTTTTCTAACAAAAGAACCATGGATTGTCTTCGTTGGACACTTGGGAAGCCCTCAGCAGAAGTTCTTCAACAGGTAATTGATTTGTTTTCGCTGTGAAATGTGGTTTGTGTGAACCATGATGGCTTATGAATTCATGTTAATGGAAAAATATTGAAGGTGCTACCCTCAAACAATCAAATGTGGTGCTTTTGCCCTAAAGCCTTTTTGAAATCTGACAACGCTGTGATATTGCCAAGAAACAGAGCTTTTGATGACTACGAAACACTTGTATATTGATGCATGTTTAGTAATTCAACTTTTGGATTTTGAATTTGGCGCCTTGCATTTCACCTGGTAGTGTCGGGAGTGGGGCGCTAGCGCACCTTGCTGCTCCTTAAGAAGTTAACAACTCACGTCCTGTTGTAAATCAAGGGAGAAGATTCAGTCCTGCGCTCTCAAGATTCACCAAAGGAATGTGCTTTGTTTCAGCAGACTTTTTCCCGCTGAAACTCTAACACGTTCAAAAGCGAATACTGGAACAATATTTCTAACATAGAACATGGGGAATGGTCAATCTATAGAACACTAATGTCCTTTTGTTTGTTATTTTGTGATGTCATAAAAAATATTATAAAGGAAATACTGTAACTTGGAAAGTATACCCACTACACATATGAAGTTTCCATACTCTGCGTTGTGCATATATTTTGACAAATTATAAGTGTTTTTGTTAAGAGAGGGATGTGATTTGAGAAGCTATAAGATAACTTTGCACAGTGAGTAGTTACTGCCCGGACTGAGGTTAGGGAGCGTACCATCATGCCGGAATCGCCCATTTCGAGCAAACTGTATAAATGATGTGTAAAGAAAAAACACATTAGACCAGAAAAACATGAAGCTGCAGCTGCACGTTAAAAGTGGTTTGAACTTTGAATCTCAACACGAGGTGCAGACGATAGATTCACCTCCTGGACAATCACTGGTACGGCTGATTAGCTTTTCTAAGTAAAGTATCTTCGAAAGTGAATTTAAGTAGGACCATCCTGTTACTCTGCTCAAACCATCGTATTACGCTATTCTCATCACCCCACTGGGGAACCATCGATCTTCAAAGAAGTATCTTCAAGAGCGAATGGAAGGAAAATCAACTCTGTAGTTCTGTACAGGACTACATGACAAGACACTGGATACCGGACAACTACGAAGAAGGACAACAGTAGAAGAGTTGTTGGAACCACAATCAAATCCTTACAAATCAAATCAAAGTTTATTTGTCACGTGCACCGAATACAACAGGTGTAGACCTTACAGTGAAATGCTTACTTACAGGCTCTAACCAATAGTGCAAAAAAGGTATTAGGTGAACAATAGGTAAGTAAAGAAATAAAACAACAGTAAAAAGACAGGCTATATACAGTAGCGAGGCTATATACAGTAGCGAGGCTATAAAAGTAGTGAGGCTACATACAGACACTGGTTAGTCAGGCTGATTGAGATAGTATGTACATGTAGCTATGGTTAAAGTGACTATGCATATATGATGAACAGATAGTAGCAGTAGCGTAAAATAGGGGTTGGCGGAGGGTGGGTGGCGGGACACAAGCTTCCCCCGAAAGGCCCAACCCCCTTTTCAAGGCTGCCCTGTTCCCCGAGAGATCCCCTCCGAACATTGATGATTTCTTCCTCAAAGCGGGCAGAGGTTTGTGTGAAAAGTATATGGTTACTGATGGTGAGAGTAGTTTCTGAATGTACCAATGCTAAGTGTCTCTGTCCCTCTCCATCTCTTCTTGTTATAGATTTTATGTTGAATGACTAAATGTTTGTACATCTAAGAATATTCCATTCTGAAAATGTATGCAATAGAGATAGGGTTATAAGACAAATGGTAGTCCAATTAATGTGTGTGTTTAGAAATAGAATATTGTGGAGAGTGGAACAGGCTGGTACGACTTGACCTAGGGAGTATCTGGGAGAACAAAGAATTATTTAATTCTACCAGACACATGTGAGAGGCCCCTGTCCTTGGGACGGGAGGGATGGTTAAGAAGCTGTCCAAGTTTGACTTATGTTGTAAGATTGTGATAGGCCGCTGAATGTGTACTGTGGGAAAACACTATTTCCTGGAAAGGGTGGGGAATATGGTGGGGCCTTTGTATTTTTTGTATATCAACCTGTACAATATAAAAGACTGTGTACACCTTTGAAAATCAGAGCTCTCGCGTGAATAAACACTTTTACCTTTGACCATTGTAGACTGGGCTCCTGTCTGTCTTATTTCAACCAGTATCTTACAAATTTTGGGTTACAGACGGAGTTGTTTAATTGAAGTTCAGTTTATGAACATTGAGAATAAAATTTCCATAACACTTCTTTAACAAAGAGCCATGTTGTTGTCATTCCGCTAGGGATGTCAATAACCGGTGCAGAGTGTGTGTGTTTATCCTGTGTGTGTTTATCCTGTGTTCCCATTTAATTAGCTTGTAAATAAATAATCAAACCAATTTGGGTAGTACTGAATCATAAGTAAGGCTGGGGTTTTTGCAGATGCAAAGAGGTTACGACTGTTTAGAATGATGATATGATACGAGATTATGATTAATAAATTGACTGTTTAAAGATGTGATAGGTAAAGACCTTTTAGAGTTTAATTCGGGATGGTAACTCTTTAAAGAGCCGCTCCAGATCCTAATGAGTTAATTGTTACATGGTTAATTTAATCGGGTAACAATTAAGCATAGTTAGTTAATTAGATGAATAACAGTCTTCGGATTAATGTTAAAGTCACGACAGGGCTGTGGCACTTAGTGTGGGGGGAGTGGATCTGGAGCTGGAGGACATTGGGGGAGTGGATCTGGAGGACATGGGGAGTGGATCTGGAGGACATGGGGGAGTGGATCTGGAGGACATGGGGGAGTGGATCTGGAGGACATTGGGGAGTGGATCTGGAGGACATTGGGGGAGTGGATCTGTAGCTGGAGGACATGGGGAGTGGATCTGTAGCTGGAGGACATGGGGGAGTGGATCTGTAGCTGGAGGACATGGGGAGTGGATCTGTAGCTGGAGGACATGGGGGAGTGGATCTGTAGCTGGAGGACATGGGGAGTGGATCTGTAGCTGGAGAACATGGGGGAGTGGATCTGTAGCTGGAGGACATGGGGGGAGTGGATCTGTAGCTGGAGGACATGGGGGGAGTGGATCTGTAGCCGGAGGACATTGGGGGAGTGGATCTGTAGCTGGAGGACATGGGGGGAGTGGATCTGGAGCAGGAGGACATGGGGGGAGTGGATTTGGAGCAGGAGGACATGGGGGGAGTGGATCTGTAGCTGGAGGACATGGGGGGAGTGGATCTGGAGAACATGGTGGGAGTGGATCTGGAGCAGGAGGACATTAGTGTCATATCCTTGTCACCCTGGCTTCAGCGGGTTAAGAGTCAGGAATCAGGTGTCTAATTGTATCTACTTATCTACTGCTGTAGCTGGGCTAGTGCAGCCGAGGCCATGTCCCAGTAACAAGATCAGGGGCAGGTGATCAAGCTGAAAAAATACCCCTCCCCCCTTTCTGATTTACTACGTATTTCTGCAACACCACACCCATTCATCACAAATTGTAAGCAAGCTAGTTACTCCTAAAGAAATGATTGACATGGGGAAAAGAGGGTAGGCTATCAGCTGATCATTGATGTGGATAATTGATGTAAATCTGCTAGTTAGGTAGCTAAAAAAATTTTCAAGGGCACTTGGCGAGAGGGAGGCAAAGTGGCAGGTGCTCGGGTACAGGTAGGACCCCTATCTGTGCACGTGCCTAAACAGGATCAAACTAAGGACCAGCCAGTGCAATGTGGAGAAGAAACCCTCTCCGAAGTGACTGCTTAGATCTCTTTGAAGAGACCGCTCAGTGCTGCTAGCCATTTGCTATGAGACCACACAATACATCAGGCAGGGAAAGTAACTATATTTGGGCTCAAATCCCTCATTATTAAGGTTACTATGAGTTTAAATCCTTTCGAGGAACACCAGGACTGGAAAAGAATACCTACTAGAATAGAACATTAGAAAACTGGCTGTCAGTACACCTAAGCCCAGTCCATTGCTGCAGGTCAGTGCGGCAGTGATAGCAGGCCGGTCCCCTGAGTTCAGATAGGCATGTATAAGGAGTGAATTTAAGTGTTTGCCCACAATGCCGAGGTTCAGAGATCAGAGCCACAGATGATCAGAGTTCAAGCAGTGTGTCATACAGGTCAGATGGTATCTGAGGGGAAGACAGAGAGACAATGGTTCATAATGCCTCATGTGTAGAGTGAATCTCATATAACAAGCCAAAATTAACAAATTAGTCACATTTTGTAACAGAACAGTCAAAAATGTGGACTATTTTGTAGTTGAAAAGTACATAGTGATACATAGTATTTTGTAATGTGAACAGTCAGTGTTACACGGCTCTATTTAGGCAGCCAAATGTCTTGCTGTGTGTAATCCTGTACTGAGTTTTTGTTTTTGTGTTTTCAGCGCCCCATGCTGACAATGACCTATCACTGAGAGCCCAGCCAGGTGACCTGAGGGTGGCCCTGTGTCACCTGCTCTAATGACCTATCACTGTCACAGCCAGGGCACAGCAATGTCTACTCATCATCAGATCCCTTACACCTCACCCTCAAGGACATTTAGTTTTTTAGGTGAAAGCAAATGGTCTTTATTGGAATATACAGATTTGGTGCAAAGACATGCAGACGTTTCTTGGACCTCTCCGGGAACTCTCACACACTCTGGCCTTTTCACACTATCGTGTTGACCCGAACCATACCGAACCATACTGAACCCATATTGTGCTTGCTCAAACTATACTGAACCACACAGAACCATACTGTGCTTGCTCAAACCATACACTGAGTATAACAAACATTATGAACACCTTCCTAATATTGAGTTACCCCACCACTTTGCGTTCAGAACAGCCTCAATACGTGGGGCATGGAATATACCAAGGTGTCGAAAGCATTCCACAGGGAATGCTGGCCCATGTGGACTCCGATGCTTCCCACAGTTAGCTGGATGTTGTTTGGGTGGTGAACCGTTCTTGATACACAAGGGTAACTGTTGAGCGTGGCACCTACTACCACAGCCCGTTCAAAGGCATTTACATGTTGTGTCTTTCCCATTCACCCTCTGAATGGCACACATACCCAATTCATGTCTCCGTTGTCTCCAAGGCCTAAAACTCCTTCTTGAACCTGTCTCCTCTCATTCATCTACACCGACTGAAGTGGATTTAACTAGTGACATCTATAAGAGATCATAGCTTTAACCTGGATTCACCTGGTCAGTCTCTGGCATGGAAAGAGCAGGTGTTCCTAATGTTTTGTACACTCCGTGTATTAACGATGGCTTCTTTTTAATTACAGTAACTACTCAGTAACTGCAACGGCTTTGCGACAGTGGCAGGAAAGAAAAGGACTGCTGTAATACATTGTTTAATTAGTTTTGTTTTTATCCTGATGTTGTTCTTTATTTAGACAGCAAGGAAGGAGAGAGGGGAAAACTAATTAGATAGATAGGACAGAAAATGGTGGACCTGTGGGTCAGAGTGGAGTTGGGCAGTTCTACCACTAAAGAAATAAAAAACCAGTACGTTTCATATGTATTTGATCATTGTTTGGTGGTAAGAAAGCCGGAAGTCTTTACATAATGACCATGTTATTAAGTTTTGAAATAATAGTTATTTTCAAATACAATCTATTTTTGAGCTTAGTTGTGGTCAATTTGCAGTGTACAAATTATTATAATTTTGTTCAGGACACCGACCATCCGCTCAGACAAAAATGGCCCGCGGCTATATCCCAGGTGTCTACCCCTGCTCCATGATGATGTCTGCTACACTACCAACAAGCTCTACTCCATGATGATGTCTGCTACACTACCAACAAGCTCTACTCCATGATGATGTCTGCTACACTACCAACAAGCTCTACTCCATGATGATGTCTGCTACACTACCAACAAGCTCTACTCCATGATGATGTTTACTACACTACCAACAAGCTCTACTCCATGATGATGTCTGCTACACTACCAACAAGCTCTACTCCATGATGATGTCTACTACACTACCAACAAGCTCTACTCCATGATGATGTCTGCTACACTACCAACAAGCTCTACTCCATGATGATGTCTACTACACTACCAACAAGCTCTACTCCATGATGATGTCTACTACACTACCAACAAGCTCTACTCCATGATGATGTCTACTACACTACCAACAAGCTCTACTCCATGATGATGTCTGCTACACTACCAACAAGCTCTACTCCATGATGATGTCTACTACACTACCAACAAGCTCTACTCCATGATGATGTCTGCTACACTACCAACAAGCTCTACTCCATGATGATGTCTACTACACTACCAACAAGCTCTACTCCATGATGATGTCTGCTACACTACCAACAAGCTCTACTCCATGATGATGTCTACTACACTACCAACAAGCTCTACTCCATGATGATGTCTGCTACACTACCAACAAGCTCTACTCCATGATGATGTCTGCTACACTACCAACAAGCTCTACTCCATGATGATGTCTACTACACTACCAACAAGCTCTACTCCATGATGATGTCTGCTACGCTACCAACAAGCTCTACTCCATGATGATGTTTACTACGCTACCAACACAAGGCCTTGACAACCATCTGGACCCCTCATACCGTACCAGACACAGAATAAGACATAGTCTGATCTTATTAAAACCAGTAGTTGATGATATTAATGATGTCTTAGTTTATTCAATAAAAAACAAGTAAACTGCACAAAATACCTAGTTCATAGCTGTTGAGCAACTAAACTACACAATATAGCCTACCTTCTAGCCTGGGTCCATGCCTCCTAAAGCATGATGGGAACTAGGCCAACACACAATATATCCTACCTTCTAGCCTGGGTCCATGCCTCCTAAAGCATGATGGGAACTAGGCCAACACACAATATATCCTACCTTCTAGCCTGGGTCCATGCCTCCTAAAGCATGATGGGAACTAGGCCAACACACAATATAGCCTACCTACTAGCATGGGTCCATGCTTCCTAAAGCATGATGGGAACTAGGCTAACACACAATATAGCCTACCTTCTAGCATGGGTCCATGCTTCCTAAAGCATGATGGGAACTAGGCCAACACACAATATAGCGTACCTTCTAGCCTGGGTCCATGCCTCCTAAAGCATGATGGGAACTAGGCCAACACACAATATAGCCTACCTTCTAGCATGGGTCCATGCTTCCTAAAGCATGATGGGAACTAGTCCAACACACATACGGCCTGGACAATGCAACACATGGCCCTTTCCATAGCTAAACAGAGGGCATAAACACTACACACAAAGCCTGATTTATACCATGACTACAACTTACTAAAGCACACTGGCCTATAGCCAAAGCATGGCTCACGCTTACTATAGCACATGTACCCATCATTTACACGAGGCCAGGTCCATGCTTCCTCAAGCACCCTACACATTCTGTAGGTGTAGACCCTATAGACTAGGCCAGGTCTATGCTTCCTCAAGCACCCTACACATTCTGTAGATGTAGACCCTATAGACTAGGCCAGGTCCATGCTTCCTCAAGCACATACCCTACACATACCATGGGTTTAGGTACTATAGGTCCAAGCTTATTGCAGCAGTGTCACATCCCATTCAGTCAGTGGAGCCCCGGGCCAGGATAGGATGCCTTAAGCACATTGGTGTAATCCCTGTGGTGGACTACTGAAACCACAGGATCACTTCTTTTAAAAGCACCTTAATGGATTGGCCTGGTTACTGGTTTGGTTTTCAGTTTTAATACAATTGCATAGCATCATCGATACTATACTGCTATTTTCATGCTGCTATGTCCCCAGTCCTGGCGGTCACTAAGTCACAAACAATACGCTGCAATGTCCCCAATCCTGGCCTGGCGGTCACTAAGTCACAAACAACATGCTGCTATGTCCCCAGTCCTGGTGGTCACTAAGTCACAAACAATATGCTGCTATGTCCCCAGTCCTGGTGGTCACTAAGTCACAAACAATATGCTGCTATGTCCCCAGTCCTGGTGGTCACTAAGTCACAAACAATATGCTGCTATGTCCCCAGTCCTGGTGGTCACTAAGTCACAAACAATATTCTGCTTCAGCTTGGAGTGTTATGGCACCTCCGTAAACCGGGTGGGAGTTACAATGTGGGATTTAGTAAAATTAATATTGAAAAGCAATAACAATATCAGATCGGCAGAAGAAATCCAATTAGTTGGGACTCATCATGCAATAATAGCATGGAGAACTGCAGCAGTCGATGGTCAGAGCAGCCAAACTGATGCTGCTGCAGCAGTCGATGGTCAGAGCAGCCAAACTGATGCTGCTGCAGCAGTCGATGGTCAGAGCAGCCAAACTGATGCTGCTGGCAGCAGTCGATGGTCAGAGCAGCCAAACTGATGCTGCTGGCAGCAGTCGATGGTCAGAGCAGCCAAACTTATGCTGCTGCAGCAGTCGATGGTCAGAGCAGCCAAACTGATGCTGCTGGCAGCAGTCGATGGTCAGAGCAGCCAAACTGATGCTGCTGGCAGCAGTCGTTGGTCAGAGCAGCCAAACTGATGCTGCTGCAGCAGTCGATGGTCAGAGCAGCCAAACTGATGCTGCTGGCAGCAGTCTATGGTCAGAGCAGTCAAACTGATGCTGCTGGCAGCAGTCGATGGTCAGAGCAGCCAAACTGATGCTGCTGCAGCAGTCGATGGTCATCGATACCTCTGATGACATTCTCACTTGCTCATTTCAGTAATAACACATCTGGATACCCTAAACCTTAACTAAAGTTAACTAAACTACCTTAACAAAAGTTTTGAGAATGACACAAATATTAATTTCCACAAAGTTTGCTGCTTCAGTGTCTTTAGATATTTTTGTCAGATGTTACTATGGAATACTGAAGTATAATTACAAGCATTTCATAAGTGTCAAAGGCTTTTATTGACAATTACATGAAGTTGATGCAAAGAGTCAATATTTGAAGTGTTGACCCTTCTTTTTCAAGACCTCTGCAATCCGCTCTGGCATGCTGTCAATTAACTTCTGGGCCACATCCTGACTGATGGCAGCCCATTTTTGCATAATAAATGCTTGGAGTTTGTCCACCTGCCTCTCTTCAAGTTCTCAATGGGATTAAGGATTAAGGCAAATGTATTTTTTGTCACCAAACTGTTCCTGAATGGTTGGGAGAAGTTGCTCTCGGAGGATGTGTTGGTACCATTCTTTATTTATGGCTGTGTTCTTAGGCAAAATTGTGAGTGAGCCCACTCACTTGGCTGAGAAGCAAACCCACACATGAATGGTCTCAGGATGCTTTACTGTTGCCATGACACAGGACTGATGGTAGCGCTCAACCTTGTCTTCTCCGGACAAGCTTTTTTCCAGATGTCCCAAACAATCGGAAAGGGATTCATCAGAGAAAATGACTTTACCCCAGTCCTCAGCAGTCCAATCCCTGTACCTTTTGCAGAATATCAGTTTGTCCCTGATGTTGTTCCCAGAGAGAAGTGGCTTCTTTGATGCCCTTCTTGACACCAGGCCATCCTCCAAAGGTCTTCGCCTCACTGTGCTTGCAGATAAACTCACACCTGCCTGCTGCCATTCCTGAGCAAGCTCTGTACTGGTGGTGCCCCGATCCCGCAGTTGAATAAACTTTAGGAGACGGTCCGGGCACTTGCTGGACTTTCTTGGGCGCTCTGAAGCCTTCTTCACAACAATTGAACCGCTCTCCTTGAAGTTCTTGATGATCTGATAAATGGTTGATTTAGATGCAATCTTACTGGCAGCAATATCCTTGCCTGTGAATCCCTTTTTGTGCAAAGCAATGATGTTCCCTTGCAAATAACCATGGTTGACAGAGGAAGAACAATGATTCCAAGCACCACCCTCCTTTTGAAGCTTCCAGTCTGTTATTCGAACTCAATCAGCATGACAGAGTGATCTCCAGCCTTGTCCTCGTCAACACTCACATGAGTGTTAACGAGAGAATCACTGACATGATGTCAGCTGGTCCTTTTGTGGCAGGGCTGAAATGCAGTGGAAATGTTTTGGGGGGATTCAGTTCATTTGCATGGCAAAGAGGGACTTTGCAATTAATTGCAATTCATCTGATCACTCTTCATGACATTCTGGATTATATGGAAATTGCCATCATACAAACTGACTTGGTGAAAATTAATATTTGTGTCATTCTCAAAACATTTGGCCACGACTGTACAGTCCATAGAGTTTGGGTTGTTTTAATGTCCTGTACAGCCTAGCCACAGTCCATAGAGTTTGGGTTGTTTTAATGTCCTGTATAGCCTAGCCACAGTCCATGGTGTTAGGGTTATATTAATGTCCTGTATAGCCTAGCCACAGTACCACAGTCCATAGTGTTAGGGTTAGATTAATGTCCTATATAGCCTAGCCACAGTCCTACAGTCCATAGTGTAGGGTTATATTAATGTCCTGTATAGCCTAGCCACAGTCCTACAGTCCGTAGTGTTAGGGTTATATTAATGTCCTGTATAGCCTAGCCACAGTCCATAGTGTTAGGGTTATATTAACGTCCTGTATAGCCTAGCCACAGTCCTACAGTCCATAGGGGGTATAGCACAAGGTTAACCGCACACACACAGAGCCACTGGGACCTAAACACACCAACAGACACCCTCACTAAATACAACCTACCCCTTTCCAGTGATCCGTGGCAACGTCAAGGTATCCCCAGCCCCCAATTATCCAGAGCAGGGTGAGGCAGGGCAAGGCAGGGCAAAGCAGCTAGGAAAGTCTTTGGTTGGAGAGTCGGCTGGAGTCTTAACATTACCTACCATCCAAAACCCTCTCACCGCTACCACGGCAACAGAGAGAGGATTACTGGACTGTACCATTCTGTTGCTAGAGAGGGAATTAGAGTGCACAGCCATACAACGTGGCCCCTTTCTGTGGCATCTGTGTGTGTGTGTGTGTGTCATTCTGTGTGTGTGTGTGTCCCACAAATGACAGATTACCACAACCAGAATTCTCATCTAAGCTGCAACGAGAGAAGTGAATTTTAACTCAGAAACTTTAGGTTGTCATGCACATATACATACATACATATATATATATAGGATGAGGCATGCCTTAAAATGCACAATTCAAAATACATTTTTATTATTATTTCCCCAATTTTGATGTCTCATCACTCCAACTCCCCAACGGGAGAGGCGAAGGTAGTCATGCATCCTCCAAAACATGACCCGCCTAAAGGCCTTCCTTAATACCTGCCAGCTTAACCCGGAAGCCAGCCGCTGTGTCGGAGGAAACACTGTCAGCCTGCAGGCACCCGGCCCGCCACAAGGAGTCGCTAGAGTGCGATGAGCAAAGTAATGCACCCCCCCGGCCAAACTCTCCCCTAACCTGGACGATGCTGGGCCAATTGTGCACCATCCCAGGCTGGGTAGTGGCACAGCCTGGGAATGAACCCAAGTCTGTAGTAACGCCTCCAGCAGTGCAATGCATTGCCATAGACCACTGCGCCACTCGGGAGGACCCAAGATTGATTTATTTTTTAAATCTGTTTTATTTTATATCTTAATGAGCCTGCAACCAAAATGTGAATATTTCCTGACGTTTTGTATACTGGCTTTAAGTCTAGGTGTAGTGGAGTGGAGTGAAGGTGAGGGAAAGATTTCGAAGAACTCTTTAGTCATCGGTGTTGCAGAGAGAGCCGAGGGAGCATGTGACTTGTGTCTCTTGATCTGGCCCAAATTCAAGACAGGGAATCATCTCATTATGTCCTCTGGCAGTCAGGCAGATTACTGTAGTCAGCACAGCACACATAGCCATTATATAACAGCAGCTATGCCAACGTAAACATACACTAAGCCAAGAAAAAAAAAAACAGCGAACCAAATTCCAAATTAACAAATGCAAACGCACAGCACATAATCCTAACCGTCCTGCCTGACTGCAGGGCAGCAGTACTAGCTACAATACTAAGGACCCATCATACCATCCCATTCACCCCTTGTAGTGAAGACACATGACCCGGTTCCGTGTCAGTCAGTTAGCTTCTCAAATGTGGCCTTAAACACCGCTTGCACTGCCTCGCGCTGCCTTTTGGGAAACGCTGCAGAGCTTGCTGTACTCATTCCAGAGCAGCTGGATGGTTTAAAATCTGAACATCTGGATGGAGGAACACTGGAGGCAATACTGGTGGTGTTTGGGGGATAAATAGCACTTAGATGGACACTTAGATGAACAGCTTGTACTTATAGGTTGTACATATTTCTGAGGCTTGTACTAATGTTTTATATAAGATCCTAATGACTAACATAAGGTGGGAATTATACCATTTGAAATATTAAAAATAATTTGAAAAGGTGGGCGTGGTTTGTGCATTTAGGAGTTTCTATTGGTTACACTGCAACAGAGAAGCTCAATCAAGCACAGCTAAAGTATATGAAATTATTTCAAATTGTTTTTGAACCCAGGTCTGTTGATTTGAGCTTGCCATCTAACAGTGCAACAGGATTTCAGTTCTTATACCTCAGTCTGATGCAGTGCACTTTATCATCAACAGGGGGCAGTGTTGGGAGCTGGGCAGAGCAGCCTATGGCTGAGAGAGGGGCAGGGGTCCGTGTTGGAGCTAGGCAGAGCAGCCTATGGCTGAGAGAGAGGCAGGGGTCAGTGTTGGGAGCTAGGCAGAGCAGCCTATGGCTGAGAGAGAGGCAGGGGTCAGTGTTGGGAGCTAGGCAGAGCAGCCTATGGCTGAGAGAGAGGCAGGGGTCAGTGTTGGAGCTAGGCAGAGCAGCCTATGGCTGAGAGAGAGGCAGGGGTCAGTGTTGGGAGCTAGGCAGAGCAGCCTATGGCTGAGAGAGAGGCAGGGGTCAGTGTTGGGAGCTAGGCAGAGCAGCCTATGGCTGAGAGAGAGGAAATTGCTCCAATCCTTCCTTACCTTCTCCTCTCTTTCCTCCTTTGTTGTGCAGGGCCTGTCATGGCCGTTGTGTTTCCTGCAGGAGGTGTCTTCAGAGGAGGTGTTGTTAGAGGAGGTGACTCTGCAACAGGCGTCTTTAGAGGAGGTGTCTTTCCTGGAGGCGTCTTTAGAAGAGGTGACTCTGGAGGAGGGGTCTTTACAGGAGGTGTCTTTAGGGAAGGTGACTCTGGAGGAGGTGTCTTTAGAGGAGATGACTTTGGAGGAGGAGTCTTTACAGGAGGCATCTTTAGAGGAGTTGCCTCTGGAGGAGGGGTCTTTAGAGGAGGTGTCTTTAGAGGAAGTGACTCTGGAGGTGTCTTTACAGGAGGTGTCTTTAGAGGAGGTGACTCTGGAGGAGGGGTCTTTAGAAGAGGTGACTCTGGAGGAGGGGTCTTTAGAGGAAGTGACTCTAGAGGAGGGGTCTTTGGAGGAAGGGACTTTAGGGAAGGTGACTCTGGAGGAGTTGTCTTTAGAGGAGGTGTCTTTAGAGGAGTTGACTCTGGAGGAGGTGTCTTTAGGGGAGGTGACTCTGAAGGAGATGACTCTGGAGGAGGAGATTGACAGTTGCCTCTGGAGCCTCAGCACCTCCTTCTGCGACTCCCTTAGCAGCCTCTCAAACTCCACCACGCCAGACGGGATTGGGGAGCCCTGCAACACAAAGAGGTCAAAGATATTTCAACATACAGACATATGTCTGTGACTAAGATCTCCTTTTTCTGGACTAAACATCTGCTGGAGGTATTACCCCTACAACAACTGCTTCACAGGCTAATATACATTACTGCCCGATAAAACTACTTATCATGAACTCAGTTCACCCTGGGATAATACTCCCAGCAGATGTTTAGTCCAGGAATATGAGATCTTAGTCACAGACAGGCATAGAGAGGAATCATTTAAAAATAAGCACTTAGAAACCTCCCTCTTCTCACCACTGACATCTATCTACACATGTGCATCAATACAGCCCAGTCACTAGTTCAGGCTTAGAGAGGGCTTATCCAGCCCAGCAGAGGGCAGAACTGAGGCATTGTAGACCTTTGATGAGGTTGGTGAATGGGACTGACTACAATGGATGATACAGTCAACCTTTATTGGGCTGCTCCTGTTAGATAATAGGCTCTTATTGAAATAATCAGTGCTTTGGATCAGTTTGATCAAGGAGAGGAGCAGAATCACCAATATCGACTACATAATGAGTGCCTAGTTATTTGAGATGCAATTTTTTTTTTTAGATCAGTGATTACATACATACGGTTCGTCTGCAATGTAGTCCATCTAAAACATGAATTCTAGGTTGTTATTGAAAGACTGAATTGGCTGCTGCTGGGATATGGTATTGGGTACCTTGGCTGTGCCCAAGCGTGTCTCCAGATCCCTACACTCCTGCTGCAGGGTGGCGATCTCCTTGTCCTTGGACAGCAATGTGTCTGCGTGCTGCGCCAGGTCACGGGCTCGTTGACGGGCAAATGCCCGCTTGTACTGCTCCACCGGAGCTGGGGCATTCACCTAGACAGACGGGAGGGGCTAGAGGTTAAGGGTCAACACAAAGAAGGACTGTTCATCGTAAATACCTCAGTCCTGACTGGTCGTGTTCTCATGTCCTATGGTGGACTTATACCCCTTGACCTTTTCAGAAATTATTTAACCTGGTTGTTCCCTGCAGGCAAGTCATTCAAGGTTCCAACTCTCCGTCACAAAGAATCTCCAAAAATATACATCCTCTATTATTAAAAGGCACAGTGAATTACTCTTGTGAAATATATACAGTACCAGACACACCTACTCATACATTTTTTTTTTTTACTATTTTCTACATTATAGAAAAATTGTGAAGACATAAAAACTATGAAATAACACATACGGAATCATGTAGTAACCAAAACAAATATTTTATATTTGATATTCTTCAAGGTAGCCACCCTTTGCCTTGATGACAGCTTAGCACACTCTTGTCATTCTCTCATCCAGCTTCATGAGGTAGCCACCTGGAATGCATTTCAATTAACAGGTGTGCCTTGTAAATTTGTTGAATTTCTTTCCTTCTTAATGCGTTTCAGCCAATCAGTTGTGTTGTGACTATGTGGGGGTGGTATACAGAAGACAGCCCTATTTGGTAAAATACAGTGAGGGAAAAAAGTATTTGATCCCCTGCTGATTTTGTACGTTTGCCCATTGACAAAGAAATGATCAGTCTATAATTTTAATGGTAGGTTTATTTGAACAGTGAGAGACAGAATAACAACAAAAAAATCAAGAAGAACACGTGAAAAATGTTATAAATTGATTTGCATTTTAATGAGGGAAATAAGTATTTGACCCCTCTGCAAAACATGACTTAGTACTTTGTGATTGCCAACAAGGGTTTTGCCACCCACAGAGGTCAGATGTTTCTTGTAGTTGGCCACCAGGTTTGCACACATCTCAGGAGGGATTTTGTCCCACTCCTCTTTGCAGATCTTCTCCAAGTCATTAAGGTTTCGAGGCTGACGTTTGGCAACTCGAACCTTCAGCTCCCTCCACAGATGTTCTATGGGATTAAGGTCTGGAGACTGGCTAGGCCACTCCAGGACCTTAATGTGCTTCTTCTTGAGCCACTCCTTTGTTGCCTTGGCCGTGTGTTTTGGGTCATCTTCATGCTGGAATACCCATCCACGACCCATTTTCAATGCCCTGGCTGAGGGAAGGAGGTTCTCACCCAAGATTTGACGGTACATGGCCCGTCCATCGTCCCTTTGATGCGGTGAAGTTGTCCTGTCCCCTTAGCAGAAAAACACCCCCAAAGCATAATGTTTCCACCTCCATGTTTGACGGTGGGATGGGGTTCTTGGGGTCTTAGGCAGCATTCCTCCTCCTCCAAACACGGCGAGTTGAGTTGATGCCAAAGAGCTCCATTTTGGTCTCATCTGACCACAACACTTTCACCCAGATGTCCTCTGAATCATTCAGATGTTCACTGGCAAACTTCAGACGGGCATGTATATGTGCTTTCTTGAGCAGGGGGACCTTGCGAGCACTGCAGGATTTCAGTCCTTCACGGCGTAGTGTGTTACCAATTGTTTTCTTTGTGACTATGGTCCCAGCTGCCTTGAGATCATTGGCAAGATCCTCCCGTGTAGTTCTGGGCTGATTCCTCATCGTTCTCATGATCATTGCAACTCCACGAGGTGAGATCTTGCATGGAGCCCCAGGCCAAGGGAGATTGACCGTTCTTTTGTGTTTCTTCCATTTGCAAATAATCGCACCAACTGTTGTCACCTTCTCACCAAGCTGCTTGGCGATGGTCTTGTAGCCCATTCCAGCCTTGTGTAGGTCTACAATATTGTCCCTGACATCCTTGGAGAGCTCTTTGGTCTTGGACATGGTGGAGAGTTTGGAATCTGATTCATTGATTGCTTCTGTGGACAGGTGTCTTTTATAGAGGTAACAAGCTGAGATTAGGAGCACTCCCTTTAAGAGTGTGCTCCTAATCTCAGCTCGTTACCTCTATAAAAGACACCTGGGAGCCAGAAACCTTTTTGATTGAGAGGGGGTCAAATACTTATTTCCCTCATTAAAATGCAAAATCAATTTATAACATTTTTCACATGCGTTTTTCTGGATTTTATTGTTGTTATTCTGTCTCTCACTGTTCAAATAAACCTACCATTAAAATTATAGACTGATCATTTCTTTGTCAGTGGGCAAACGTACAAAATCAGCTTTGGATCAAATACTTTTTTCCCCTCACTGTATCATTTTTTTTTTCAACAGGACAATGACCTAACACACCTCCAGGCTGTGTAAGGGCTATTTGACCAAGAAGGAGAGTGATGGAGTGCTGCATCAGGTGACCTGGCCTCCACAATCACCCGACTTCAACCCAATTGAGATGGTTTGGGATGAGTTGGACCGCAGAGTGAAGGAAAAGCATCCAACAAGTACTCAGCATATGTGGGCTCTCCTTCAAGACTGTTGGAAAAGCATTCCAGGTAATTCTGGTTGAGAGAATGCCAAGAGTGCAAAGCTGTCATCAAGGCAAAGTATGGCTACTTTGAAGAATCTCAAATATAAAATATATTTTGATTTGTTTAACACTTTTTTGGTTACTACATGATTCCATATGTGTTATTTAATAGTTTTGATGTGTTCACTATTATTCTACAATTTAGAAAATAGTTAAAATAAAGAAAAACCCTTGAATGAGTATGTCCAAACTTTTGACTGGTACTGTATACAGTGGGGCAAAAAAGTATTTAGTCAGCCACCAATTGTGCAAGTTCTCTCACTTAAAAAGATGAGAGAGGCCTGTAATTTTCATCATAGGTACACTTCAACTATGACAGACAAAATGAGGAAAAAAAATCCAGAAAATCACATTGTAGGATTTTTATGAATTTATTTGCAAATTATGGTGGAAAATAAGTATTTGGTCACATACAAACAAGCAAGATTTCTGGCTCTCACAGACCTGTAACTTCTTCTTTAAGAGGCTCCTCTGTCCTCCACTCGTTACCTGTATTAATGGCACCTGTTTGAACTTGTTATCAGTATAAAAGACACCTGTCCACAACCTCAAACAGTCACACTCCAAACTCCACTATGGCCAAGACCAAAGAGCTGTCAAAGGACACCAGAAACAAAATTGTAGACCTGCACCAGGTTGGGAAGACTGAATCTGCAATAGGTAAGCAGCTTGGTTTGAAGAAATCAACTGTGGGAGCAATTATTAGGAAATGGAAGACATACAAGACCACTGATAATCTTCCTAGATCTGGGGCTCCATGCAAGATCTCACCCCGTGGAGTCAAAATGATCACAAGAACGGTGAGCAAAATCCCAGAACCACACGGGGACCTAGTGAATGACCTGCAGAGAGCTGGGACCAAAGTAACAAAGCCTACCATCAGTAACACACTACGCCGCCAGGGACTCAAATCCTGCAGTGCCAGACGTGTCCCCTGCTTAAGCCAGTACATGTTCAGGCCCGTCTGAAGTTTGCTAGAGAGCATTTGGATGATCCAGATGAGGATTGGGAGAATGTCATATGGTCAGATGAAACCAAAATATAACTTTTTGGTAAAAACTCAACTCGTCGTGTTTGGAGGACAAAGAATGATGAGTTGCATCCAAAGAACACCATACCTACTGTGAAGCATGGGGGTGGAAACATCATGCTTTGGGGCTATTTTTCTGCAAAGGGACCAGGACGACTGATCCGTGTAAAGGAAAGAATGAATGGGGCCATGTATTGTGAGATTTTGAGTGAAAACCTCCTTCCATCAGCAAGGGCATTGAAGATGAAACATGGCTGGGTCTTTCAGCATGACAATGATCCCAAACACACCGCCTGAACGAAGGAGTGGCTTCAGAAGAAGCATTAAGGTCCTGGAGTGGCCTAGCCAGTCTCCAGATCTCAACCCCATAGAAAATCTTTGGAGGGAGTTGAAAGTCCGTGTTGCCCAGCGACAGCCCCAAAACATCATTGCTCTAGAGGAGATCTGCATGGAGGAATGGGCCAAAATACCAGCAACAGTGTGTGAAAACCTTGTGAAGACTTACAGAAAACGTTTGACCTCTGTCATTGCCAACAAAGGGTATATAACAAAGTATTGAGATAAACTTTTGTTATTGACCAAATACTTATTTTCCACCATAATTTGCAAATAAATAAATTAAAAATCCTACAATGTGATTTTCTGGATTTCTTTTTCTCATTTCGTCTGTCATAGTTGAAGTGTACCTATGATGAAAATTACAGGCCTCTCTCATCTTTTTAAGTTGGAGAACTTGCACAATTGGTGGCTGACTAAATACTTTTTTGCCCCACTGTATATATATATATATATAATTTTTTATTTTATTATGAATTTTTAGGGGTTGCTGCAGCACCCTCAGCACCCCTGCTTCCCGCGGCTCTGGGGACAAATTAGCTAGCAACAGAAAGCAAGCTAAATATCCATGAATGTTTCATGTGTTTCAACCTGTCCTCAATTTAAGATAGTTGGTGTCATAGTTGGTTTTAGTATTTTAACTTTAGTATTTTGCCATGAACGTGTCTGGTGGGGATAGACAAATTCAACATAAGCACGCAGACGTGCATTGCGGAGCCGGACGGCTCAGCACGTTACTGTCATTTCAAAGGGTTTTAATTAAATATCAAAGACAGTCTATAAATAACATTTAGGTCAGCCCTGTTCAAAAGTCAATTACAATAGACAAAGAAATAGTTTTGGCACTCCTGAAGGTCTGTCTTGTTTCTCATTTGATGTCTGAGGCTTTACTTGTATTGATTGTGCTGTACTGCTCTAGGAAACGGAGAAAGGAGTGAGGGGTTAGAGAGAGAGGGGGAGAAAGAATTAGGGAGGGAGAGAGAGGTGAGGGAGAGAGAGAGGGATAGAGAGAGGGAGGGTGAGAGGGAGAACGAGAGAAAGAAGGATAGCGAGAGGGAGAGAGAGACGGAGAGCGAGAGGGAGGTTGAGAGGGAGAAAGAGAAAGAGGGCTAGAGAGAGGGACATGGTATTTCTCAGGCTGGTGAACAGGTGTTGTGTGGAATATTGAGGCAACCAATGGGCTGGTGGTGGGCCTGGTGTCCTGGATACAGACAGGAGGTTGTACTAATGTGGCTGACTAGCCCAGGCCTGGTGGAGGAGGAAGGGAGTGGCTGACTAGCCCAGGCCTGGTGGAGGAGGAAGGGAGTGGCTGACTAGCCCAGGCCTGGTGGAGGAGGAAGAGAGTGGCTGACTAGCCCAGGCCTGGTGGAGGAGGAAGAGAGTGGCTGACTAGCCCAGGCCCGGTGGAGGAGGAAGGGAGTGGCTGACTAGCCCAGGCCTGGTGGAGGAGGAAGAGAGTGGCTGACTAGCCCAGGCCTGGTGGAGGAGGAAGAGAGTGGCTGACTAGCCCAGGCCTGGTGGAGGAGGAAGGGAGAGGCTGACTAGCCCAGGCCTGGTGGAGGAGGAAGGGAGAGGCTGACTAGCCCAGGCCTGGTGGAGGAGGAAGGGAGTGGCTGACTAGCCCAGGCCTGGTGGAGGAGGAAGGGAGTGGCTGACTAGCCCAGGCCCGGTGGAGGAGGAAGGGAGTGGCTGACTAGCCCAGGCCCGGTGGAGGAGGAAGAGAGTGGCTGACTAGCCCAGGCCTGGTGGAGGAGGAAGAGAGTGGCTGACTAGCCCAGGCCTGGTGCAGGAGGAAGGGAGTGGCTGACTAGCCCAGGCCCGGTGCAGGAGGAAGGGAGTGGCTGACTAGCCCAGGCCCGGTGGAGGAGGAAGGGAGTGGCTGACTAGCCCAGGCCCGGTGGAGGAGGAAGGGAGTGGCTGACTAGCCCAGGCCTGGTGGAGGAGGAAGGGAGTGGCTGACTAGCCCAGGCCTGGTGGAGGAGGAAGGGAGAGGCTGACTAGCCCAGGCCTGGTGCAGGAGGAAGGGAGTGGCTGACTAGCCCAGGCCTGGTGGAGGAGGAAGGGAGTGGCTGACTAGCCCAGGCCTGGTGGAGGAGGAAGGGAGAGGCTGACTAGCCCAGGCCTGGTGGAGGAGGAAGGGAGAGGCTGACTAGCCCAGGCCTGGTGGAGGAGGAAGGGAGTGGCTGACTAGCCCAGGCCTGGTGCAGGAGGAAGGGAGTGGCTGACTAGCCCAGGCCCGGTGGAGGAGGAAGGGAGTGGCTGACTAGCCCAGGCCTGGTGGAGGAGGAAGGGAGTGGCTGACTAGCCCAGGCCTGGTGGAGGAGGAAGGGAGTGGCTGACTAGCCCAGGCCTGGTGGAGGAGGAAGGGAGTGGCTGACTAGCCCAGGCCTGGTGGAGCAGGAAGGGAGAGGCTGACTAGCCCAGAGAGTTGACCCGTAGAGTTGAATGCTGCTTCCACAAAAATATTGTTTTTAGGTAACGCCTACTACGTATCTAACCTTTTCTATTTCCCCTTCCTAATATTACAATCTAAAGAGGAGCAATGTTATAACTGGCTGCTGCTATAAGACCTAAACCATCCACCTGCACAGCAACGCCAGGTTGCTGTCATTATTCTTCATGACCAATCATAATGACTCCATTGACTGTTTACTGGCACTAGTATTCTCAAACAATGACCACAATTCATCGCTCAGTGAACCATTCAGTGCTGCTCGTTACAGTGATTTGATTTGAATGTTGCCGCTTGTCAAGGAGTCGTGCCCTCTGACAAAGGTCAACACAGTGACACGTAAGCTTTAATAAAAAACAGTGACAGTAGCAGGAACAGTGTTTATCTTTTCTTTCAAGCAGTCCTGCCCTTGCATCGTTGGTGCAGAGCAGTGGCAAGCAGAGCTGGGTTCTTCAAGCAGTCCTGCCCGTGCATCATTGGTGCAGAGCAGTGGCTATCAGAGCTGGGTTCTTCAAGCAGTCCTGCCCTTGCATCGTTGGTGCAGAGCAGTGGCTATCAGAGCTGGGTTCTTCAAGCAGTCCTGCCCGTGCATCATTGGTGCAGAGCAGTGGCAAGCAGAGGTGGGTTCTTCTAGCAGTCCTGCCTGTGCATCATTGGTGCAGAGCAGTGGCAAGCAGAGCTTGTATTGTTTTCTTTGACCGTTTCTATGAGCCTTTCTGGTCCAGGGTTTGCACTTTTGGAACTATTCTATTGGTTCCAATGTGCCGGGCAACTCAATCAAGCGTAGCTCAAAGTGTTTGAAAGAAAACAACTACTATTTGAACCCAAGTCTGCAGAGCAGTGAGAACTTTGAAGAGGCCAAGACTTGCAGTAAGGCACTAGATATATCTGTAAACGTTAATAGGCAGTGTGTACCAGTTTGAGGTATCTGATAATGTAATTTATTTTATTTTACCTTTATTTAACTAGGCAAGTCAGTTAAAAACAAATTCTTATTTACAATGACGGCCTAGGAACAGTGGGTTAACTGCCTTGTTCAGGGGCAGAACGACAGATTTTTACCTTGTCAGCTCTGGGTAATAGGCAGTGTGTACCAGTTTGAGGTATCTGTAAACGGTAATAGGCAGTGTGTACCAGTTTGAGGTATCTGTAAACAGTGATAGGCAGAGTCTCTGTATGTACCACTGAGGTATAGTCTAGACTATATGTGTAAAGAGTAAGGCACTAGAGTCTAGATTATATGTGTAAAGAGTAAAGCACTAGAGTCTAGACCAGTGGTCATCAACCGGTCGATCGCAATATTTCTGTCGAAAAGCCAACGAACGATAAAGACTTGCGCTCCTTTTTTTAAATCGTGTTGAGCTGTTGCCTGTAGGTGACCTTGATTCAAAAGTCCTGCGTACCGGGTAGGCAAAGTGTTCCCATGAGACAAACTTTAAAACCATGACCACAGAGAGACTGTCAACGAATACAGCAAAGAGCTGCTTTTTTTTTACCAGTGAGTTCATGTTTAAGTTTATATTCAGCACTGTCACTGTTTTTATTCAACACTATAACAAAACGTGCTTCTCCGTACATCCACTCGGGCTGCAGCTGCAATGAATAAGTAGACAAGTATCGACAGCCCTGCGTTTTACTGTTATTGGCAGCTCGTAGTGCCGATTTGAATATTTAGGAATATTTATCTTTCTCTGGTCAGAGGAACAACATGAATTTGTAACATGAGGCAGATGCGGTGCGACTCGAGTTTCGCCATCAGGTGGAAGACGGTGTCCCCTCTCTCTGGTCAGTCTCACCGGAGGAAAGGAAGGAGAGAGCAGGGACCATCAGGTGGAAGACGGTGTCCCCTCTCTCTGGTCAGTCTCACCGGAGGAAAGGACGGAGAGAGCAGGGACCATCAGGTGGAAGACGGTGTCCCCTCTCTCTGGTCTGTCTCACCAGAGGAAAGGAAGGAGAGAGCAGGGACCATCAGGTGGAAGACGGTGTCCCCTCTCTCTGGTCAGTCTCACCGGAGGAAAGGAAGGAGAGAGCAGGGACCATCAGGTGGAAGACGGTGTCCCCTCTCTCTGGTCGGTCTCACCGGAGGAAAGGAAGGAGAGAGCAGGGACCATCAGGTGGAAGACGGTGTCCCCTCTCTCTGGTCAGTCTCACAGGAGGAAAGGACGGAGAGAGCAGGGACCATCAGGTGGAAGACGGTGTCCCCTCTCTCTGGTCGGTCTCACCGGAGGAAAGGAAGGAGAGAGCAGGGACCATCAGGTGGAAGACGGTGTCCCCTCTCTCTGGTCGGTCTCACCGGAGGAAAGGACGGAGAGAGCAGGGACCGTGAGAGGCGGTTGGGGAAAAAAACTTTTTTGAATGGTCATCCGACTCGGAATTCCAAGTCGGAAACTCTGGAATGTTTCCGACTTTTCTACCTGAAGATCACTGACGTGGTGGTTTGACCTCGTTGACCATCAGGTGCAGGTAACACCAGTCCAGTAAAATAAAAAGTAAATTATTTAAATTCCTGCTCCACAGTGCCTCACACGTGCTAAACCAACTGATCTATGTTGTTATCAATGCTCGAGTTTTGAAATATAATCTGGTCTGATTAACAATATTGGCAGGCCTATCATATAGTCAATATGCTGTGATAATGTATTAGGCCTTCTGCCCAAACCTCAATCCTACAAAACTGTTTGTGTGAGGTTCATGTAATACAACAATTTTGAGCGCTAGATCTCAGCTTGCTTTTTGACTGCGAAAGTGATCTTGACTCAGAAAAGGTTGGTGACCACTGGTCTAGACTGTATGTGTAAAGAGTAAGACATTAGAGTCTACACTAGATCTGTAGAGTAGGTGTAGTGTACCACTTTGAGGTTAGCCTCCCGTAGTTTGTGTGCTCTGTCCTCCAGCCTCCTAGCGATGACAGCCAGCTCTATGTTCTTCCTCCTCAGACGCTTCACCTTCTCCTCCGTCTCTGGGGCGCTGCTCTTCCGCTGCAGCGAGAGAAGGATAAAGAGAGAGATCATTGGAGGCTGCTGAGGGGAGGACGACTCATACTAACGGCTGGAACGGAGCAAATGGAATGGCATCAGACACATGGAAACCCCGTGTTTGGTGTATTTGATACCATTCCATCTATTCCGCTCCAGCCATTACCATGAGCCCATCCTCCCCAATTAAGGTGCCACCAACACAGTGTGAGAGAGATATACAAAAACCCTCTTCCACAGGCCTGCAGCTCTAAAAACCCTCCTCCACAGGCCTGCAGCTCTAAAAACCCTCCTCCACAGGCCTGCAGCTCTGACTGACACAGCCAGGACAGGACAGGTGTTGTGAGAACAGGACCAAAATAGTACAGTAGCTGAAACTGAAGAGAGGGGCTCAAAAGACAAAGACAAAAGCTAGTTCTGGTTTTAAGTCTAGTCCACGTCCCTGGACAAAAGCTATTCTGGTTTTAAGTCTACTCCACGACTCTGGAAACTTTTTTCCCATTGGTCTTTTGTGGGGCAATTCCACTGTAAGAGAGTGACGCTGAGATTATCATCTTTCCCTTTAAAATGTGTGTCAAACAAAAAAAAAACAATTATTACAAAGTTAAACAAGCCATACAACTCTATTTCCACAGAACATTTTACAAAAACAGCTCAGAGTTTGGTAACAGAATGGTGGTTTGTGCCGTCATTCTGTTAACAAACTGTGCATCTGCACTGTTCAAGTAAATGTGTTTTTGTAAAATGTTCAGTGGACATTTTTAAAAGTAGTCCTTGAGCATAGAGTTATGGTTTGCAATCATTGTTTTTTGTTTGACATACATTTTAAGGCCAGGCACCACACCCTAATAGGGATTTTTGTTCCACTTAATCAGATCACAATCAACTTTTACCAGTTGAATGTAGACACAAATATACTTATTTTTTTGTAGAAACATTTCATAAGTATTTTTTTAAATGTACAAATGAAGAGATATCTCATTAATTACGTGTGTGCATATTTGCATGAATTCATTTTTCCTAACACTGGCTAAAGTAAATATTTTTATTTCATTTTGTTAAGACACGCAGGACTGGACTTGTCCAGAGCAGATTGTGGATAATTACTATTTTCATCTGTGAAATACTAAATACATTTTTGGCGGCATTTTCCCCCTAAATAATAAGAAATGCATAACATATCAACATACAGGGCATTTGGAAAGTATTCAGACCCCTTGACGTTTTCCACATTTTGTTAGGTTACAGCCTTATTCTAAAATTGATTAAATAGTTTTTTTCCTCATCAATCTACACACAATACCCCATAATGACATCACAATACCCCATAATGACAAAGCAGAAACAGGTTAAGACATTGTGGCTAATTTCATTTAAAAAAATAAGACGGAAACATCAAATTGACAGTAATACCCTTTACTCAGTACTTTGTTGAAGTAGTGATTACAGCCTCAAGTCTTCCTTGGGTATGACGCTACAAGCTTGGCACACCTGTATTTGGGGAGATTCTACCATTCTTCTCTGGAGATCCTCTCAAGCTCTGTCAGATTGGATGGGGAGCGTCGCTGCACAGCTATTTTCAGGTCTCTCCAGAGATCTTAGATCGAGTTCAAGTCCGGGCTCTGGTTGGGCCACTCAAGGACATTCAGAGACTTGTCCCGAAGCCACTCCTGCATTGTCTTGGCTGTGTGCTTAGTGCCTTTGTCCTGTTGGAAGGTGAACCTTCCCCCTAGTCTAAGGTCCTGAGCGCTCTGGAGCAGGTTTTCATCAAGGATCTCTCTGTACTTTGCTCTGTTCGTCTTTGCCTCGATCCAGACTCGTCTCCCAGTCCCTGCCACTGAAAAACATCCCCACAGCATGATGCTGCCACCATCATGCTTCACTGTAGGGATGGTGCCAGGTTTCCTCCAGACATGGCGCTTGACATTTAGGCCAAAGAGTTCAATCTTGGTTTCATCAGACCAGAGACTCTTCCTTCTCATGGTCTGAGAGTCTTTAGGTGCCTTTTGGCAAACTCCAAGTGGGCTGTCATGTGCCTTTTACTGAGGAGTGGCTTCCGTCTGGCCATTGTACCATAAAGGCCTAATTTGGTGGATTGCTGCAGAGATGGTTGTCCTTCTGGAAGGCTCTCCCATCTCACAGAGGAACTCCAGAGCTCATTCAGAGTGACCATCAGGTTCTTGGTCACCTCCCTGACCAAGGCCTTTCTCCCCTGATTGTTCAGTTTGGCCGGGCGGCCAGCTCTAGGAAGACTCTTCTTGGCCTTTTTTTTGCTCTGACATGCACTGTCAACTGTGGGACCTTATATAGACAAGTGTGTGCCTTTACAAATCATGTCCAATCAATTTAATTTACCAGACGTGGACTCCAATCAAGTTGTAGAAACATCTCAAGGATGATCAATTGAAACAGGATGCACCTGAGCTTAATTTCAAGTCTCATAGCAAAGGGTAAAGAAGGTATTTCATTATTATAAATTTTTTACAATTTTGCAAAAGTTTCTAAAAACCTGTTTTCGCTTTGTCGTGATCGGGTATTGTGTGTAGATTGGTGAGGAAATTGTTTTATTTAATCAATTTTAGAATAAGGTTGTAACGTAGAAAAATGTGGAAAAAGTTGAGGGGTCTGAATACCTTCCGAATGCCCTGTCTCTAAATGCCTTTTCAGACTGTACAATTTTTGCAGTTTTAGGCCACGATTTTGACATCGTGGCCAGACAGAATATCCGGGTTGTGGGCAAATTCTTTGGTCATAAAGGATCGTCGGACGTCTTGGCTCGTTCAGTGTGACAGGGTCTAGGTCTGCTGATTCAGTACCAGTACGTCTTGGCTCATTCAGTGTGACAGGGTCTAGGTCTGCTGATTATGTACCGCTACGTCTTGGCTCGTTCAGTGTAACAGGGTCTAGGTCTGGTGGTTCAGTACCCCTATGTCTTGGCTCGTTCCGTGTAACAGGGTCTAGGTCTGCTGGTTCAGTGCTGCTACATGCGGTCATAGGCTCTGACAAAGTTCTAGCAGTTTCAGATTTTATTTGCCTTTATGTGTGGGGCTGGTGTTACGAGCCGCGTGGGGCTGATGTTACGAGACGCGTGGGGCTGATGTTACGAGCCGCGTGGGGCTGGTGTTGCGAGCCGCGTGGGGCTGGTGTTGCGAGCCGCGTCGGGCTGGTGTTACGAGCCCGCGTGGGGCTGGTGTTAGCCGACACTGAGTACGCAGCCAATAATACAATAATATTATACTAAACAATAATACTATTGTGAATAGTCAGATAAATATAATTGTTTGATTTTTTTTAAAAATCCTACATGTTGTGCAAGAAGAACAATTTCCCTAATAGTCTGTTTACATGAACACATCTGAAATCTGGCTACCCGATGGCACTCTGGTAAATGCACAAAATTGTCAATAAAAATACACTTTAACATTTTCTAATATTAAATGGACTAAAATATCACAACATTGATACGTAGATGCAAAACTACCATTTCACCATGTGGTGCCTGGCCTTAATGTGAAAAATCTGAGTCTCAGCATCGTGGAATTGTCCTGTGCTAAACTCAGTAGAGTAGTGTAGTCCAGGCCTCTAGCTCCCTCCTGTAGCCAGTTAGTCCAGTCTTAGTCTAGTCTAGGCCCTCCATAGAGTTAACGTGTTTTACCAGCAGGCCGTTCTCCTCTCTAAGGTGGTTGCAGGTCTTCTCCATCTCATCCAGAGCTCGCAGCAGCTCTGAGTTCTGACGCACCAGGAAGCCATAGTCAGTGCCATTCTGGAACACAGAGATAGAACACAACATATCAACTCTAGAACCTATAGTCAGTGCCATTCTGGAATATAGAGACAGAACACAACATATCAACTCTAGAACCTATAGTCAGTGCCATTCTGGAATATAGAGACAGAACACAACATATCAACTCTAGAACCTATAGTCAGTGCCATTCTGGAACACAGAGATAGAACACAACATATCAACTCTAGAACCTATAGTCAGTGCCATTCTGGAATATAGAGACAGAACACAACATATCAACTCTAGAACCTATAGTCAGTGCCATTCTGGAATATAGAGACAGAACACAACATATCAACTCTAGAACCTATAGTCAGTGCCATTCTGGAACACAGAGATAGAACACAACATATCAACTCTAGAACCTATAGTCAGTGCCATTCTGGAATATAGAGACAGAACACAACATATCAATCTTCAATATTTACTGCTGTTCAATAAGCATTTAATCTTTCTAGCAAACCAGTGGCAGGGCTACCTTTTGGGGCACATGATTCATCTCTGCAGTGCAGTAGATTGCTTAATGCTTCCAGACCACATTCTCATGGTGTTGGTTCATTAACATTCAACTGCTCTTCCTTCAGGGGAAACATACTCCCAGTCCTTCTCACCTCTCCTCCTCTCCCTCCATACTCCCACAGTCCTTCTCACCTCTCCTCCTCTCCCTCCATACTCCCATAGCCACTATACAGCCTCCCTCCTCTCCCTCCATACTCCCATAGCTACTACACAGCCTCCTCTCCCTCCATACTCCCATAGCTACTACACAGCCTCCTCTCCCTCCATACTCCCATAGCTACTACACAGCCTCCTCTCCCTCCATACTCCCATAGCTACTACACAGCCTCCCTCCTCTCCCTCCATACTCCCATAGCCACTATACAGCCAGCCTCCCTCCTCTCCCTCCATACTCCCATAGCTACTACACAGCCTCCTCTCCCTCCATACTCCCATAGCTACTACACAGCCTCCTCCTCTCCTCCATACTCCCATAGCTACTACACAGCCTCCCTCCTCTCCCTCCATACTCCCATAGCCACTATACAGCCTCCCTCCTCTCCCTCCATACTCCCATAGCAGCCACTACAGCCTCCTCCTCTCCCTCCATACTCCCATAGCTACTTCACAGCCTCCTCTCCTCCATACTCCCATAGCTACTACACACAGCCTCCCTCCTCTCCCTCCATACTCCCATAGCCACTATACAGCCTCCCTCCTCTCCCTCCATACTCCCATAGCTACTACACAGCCTCATCTCCCTCCATACTCCCATAGCCACTATACAGCCTCCCTCCTCTCCCTCCATACTCCCATAGCTACTACACAGCCTCCTCTCCCTCCATACTCCCATAGCCACTATACAGCCTCCTCCTCTCCCTCCATACTCCCATAGCTACTACACAGCCTCCTCTCCCTCCATACTCCCATAGCTACTACACAGCCTCCCTCCTCTCCCTCCATACTCCCATAGCCACTATACAGCCTCCCTCCTCTCCCTCCATACTCCCATAGCTACTACACAGCCTCCCTCCTCTCCCTCCATACTCCCATAGCTACTACACAGCCTCCTCTCCCTCCATACTCCCATAGCTACTACACAGCCTCCTCTCCCTCCATACTCCCATAGCTACTACACAGCCTCCCTCCTCTCCATCCATACTCCCATAGCCACTATACAGCCTCCCTCCTCTCCCTCCATACTCCCATAGCTACTACACAGCCTCCTCTCCCTCCATACTCCCATAGCTACTACACAGCCTCCCTCCTCTCCCTCCATACTCCCATAGCTACTACACAGCCTCCTCTCCCTCCATACTCCCATAGCTACTACACAGCCTCCCTCCTCTCCCTCCATACTCCCATAGCTACTACACAGCCTCCCTCCTCTCCCTCCATACTCCCATAGCCACTATACAGCCTCCCTCCTCTCCCTCCATACTCCCATAGCTACTACACAGCCTCCCTCCTCTCCCTCCATACTCCCATAGCCACTATACAGCCTCCCTCCTCTCCCTCCATACTCCCATAGCTACTACACAGCCTCCCTCCTCTCCCTCCATACTCCCATAGCTACTACACAGCCTCCCTCCTCTCCCTCCATACTCCCATAGCTACTACACAGCCTCCCTCCTCTCCCTCCATACTCCCATAGCTACTACACAGCCTCCTCTCCCTCCATACTCCCATAGCTACTACACAGCCTCCTCTCCCTCCATACTACCATAGCTACTACACAGCCTCCCTCCTCTCCCTCCATACTCCCATAGCTACTACACAGCCTCCCTCCTCTCCCTCCATACTCCCATAGCTACTACACAGCCTCCTCTCCCTCCATACTCCCATAGCCACTATACAGCCTCCTCTCCCTCCATACTCCCATAGCTACTACACAGCCTCCCTCCTCTCCCTCCATACTCCCATAGCTACTACACAGCCTCCTCTCCCTCCATACTCCCATAGCCACTATACAGCCTCCTCTCCCTCCATACTCCCATAGCCACTATACAGCCTCCTCTCCCTCCATACTCCCATAGCTACTACACAGCCTCCTCTCCCTCCATACTCCCATAGCCACTATACAGCCTCCCTCCTCTCCCTCCATACTCCCATAGCCACTATACAGCCTCCCTCCTCTCCCTCCATACTCCCATAGCTACTACACAGCCTCCCTCCTCTCCCTCCATACTCCCATAGCTACTACACAGCCTCCTCTCCCTCCATACTCCCATAGCTACTACACAGCCTCCCTCCTCTCCCTCCATACTCCCATAGCCACTATACAGCCTCCCTCCTCTCCCCTCCATACTCCCATAGCTACTACACAGCCTCCTCTCCCTCCATACTCCCATAGCTACTACACAGCCTCCCTCCTCTCCCTCCATACTCCCATAGCTACTACACAGCCTCCTCTCCTCCATACTCCCATAGCTACTACACAGCCTCCCTCCTCTCCCTCCATACTCCCATAGCTACTACACAGCCTCCCTCCTCTCCCTCCATACTCCCATAGCTACTACACAGCCTCCCTCCTCTCCCTCCATACTCCCATAGCCACTATACAGCCTCCCTCCTCTCCCTCCATACTCCCATAGCTACTACACAGCCTCCCTCCTCTCCCTCCATACTCCCATAGCTACTACACAGCCTCCCTCCTCTCCCTCCATACTCCCATAGCTACTACACAGCCTCCCTCCTCTCCCTCCATACTCCCATAGCTACTACACAGCCTCCTCTCCCTCCATACTCCCATAGCTACTACACAGCCTCCCTCCTCTCCCTCCATACTCCCATAGCTACTACACAGCCTCCTCTCCCTCCATACTCCCATAGCTACTACACAGCCTCCCTCCTCTCCCTCCATACTCCCATAGCCACTATACAGCCTCCCTCCTCTCCCTCCATACTCCCATAGCTACTACACAGCCTCCTCTCCCTCCATACTCCCATAGCTACTACACAGCCTCCCTCCTCTCCCTCCATACTCCCATAGCTACTACACAGCCTCCTCTCCCTCCATACTCCCATAGCTACTACACAGCCTCCTCTCCCTCCATACTCCCATAGCTACTACACAGCCTCCCTCCTCTCCCTCCATACTCCCATAGCCACTATACAGCCTCCCTCCTCTCCCTCCATACTCCCATAGCTACTACACAGCCTCCCTCCTCTCCCTCCATACTCCCATAGCTACTACACAGCCTCCCTCCTCTCCCTCCATACTCCCATAGCTACTACACAGCCTCCCTCCTCTCCCTCCATACTCCCATAGCTACTACACAGCCTCCTCTCCCTCCATACTCCCATAGCTACTACACAGCCTTCTCTCCCTCCATACTACCATAGCTACTACACAGCCTCCCTCCTCTCCCTCCATACTCCCATAGCTACTACACAGCCTCCCTCCTCTCCCTCCATACTCCCATAGCTACTACACAGCCTCCTCTCCCTCCATACTCCCATAGCCACTATACAGCCTCCTCTCCCTCCATACTCCCATAGCTACTACACAGCCTCCCTCCTCTCCCTCCATACTCCCATAGCTACTACACAGCCTCCCTCCTCTCCCTCCATACTCCCATAGCTACTACACAGCCTCCTCTCCCTCCATACTCCCATAGCCACTATACAGCCTCCCTCCTCTCCCTCCATACTCCCATAGCTACTACACAGCCTCCTCTCCCTCCATACTCCCATAGCTACTACACAGCCTCCCTCCTCTCCCTCCATACTCCCATAGCTACTACACAGCCTCCCTCCTCTCCCTCCATACTCCCATAGCTACTACACAGCCTCCCTCCTCTCCCTCCATACTCCCATAGCTACTACACAGCCTCCCTCCTCTCCCTCCATACTCCCATAGCTACTACACAGCCTCCCTCCTCTCCCTCCATACTCCCATAGCTACTACACAGCCTCCCTCCTCTCCCTCCATACTCCCATAGCTACTACACAGCCTCCTCTCCCTCCATACTCCCATAGCCACTATACAGCCTCCTCTCCCTCCATACTCCCATAGCCACTATACAGCCTCCTCTCCCTCCATACTCCCATAGCCACTATACAGCCTCCTCTCCCTCCATACTCCCATAGCTACTACACAGCCTCCTCTCCCTCCATACTCCCATAGCCACTATACAGCCTCCCTCCTCTCCCTCCATACTCCCATAGCTACTACACAGCCTCCCTCCTCTCCCTCCATACTCCCATAGCTACTACACAGCCTCCCTCCTCTCCCTCCATACTCCCATAGCTACTACACAGCCTCCTCTCCCTCCATTCTCCCATAGCTACTACACAGCCTCCTCTCCCTCCATACTCCCATAGCTACTATACAGCCTCCCTCCTCTCCCTCCATACTCCCATAGCTACTACACAGCCTCCCTCCTCTCCCTCCATACTCCCATAGCTACTACACAGCCTCCTCTCCTCCATACTCCCATAGCTACTACACAGCCTCCCTCCTCTCCCTCCATACTCCCATAGCTACTACACAGCCTCCCTCCTCTCCCTCCATACTCCCATAGCTACTACACAGCCTCCCTCCTCTCCCTCCATACTCCCATAGCTACTACACAGCCTCCTCTCCCTCCATACTCCCATAGCTACTACACAGCCTCCTCTCCCTCCATACTCCCATAGCCACTATACAGCCTCCCTCCTCTCCCTCCATACTCCCATAGCTACTACACAGCCTCCTCTCCCTCTATACTCCCATAGCCACTATACAGCCTCCCTCCTCTCCCTCCATACTCCCATAGCCACTATACAGCCTCCTCTCCCTCCATACTCCCATAGCCACTACACAGCCTCCTCTCCCTCCATACTCCCATAGCTACTACACAGTCTCCTCTCTCTCCTCTTACGGTGTTTCCCCCACTGTTGTTGTGTGTTGTACTGCAGAGTTTCTAACGAATGCTGCTGCTCACAGGGTAGTGGATGACAGTTGACAGCTCAATGAGTCTGCCTTTTAATTAGGAAGGGCTCAATTTGCCCACCGCAGCCTGGCTGGCACTGAACTCCTATAACCTCTCAGTGAATCATACTAACAGAAGAGAGAAGGAAAGACCTGTCCTCACAGCACGGTAGAGAGAAGACATTGCAGAGAGAAGGAATCAGAGAGAGATCACAAAAACATCTGGCAAAGCTTAACAGCAACTCTATCATTGGCACTCTTAATGTGGAGGAAACATGTTCGATGGACATCCTTCAGTCTCCATGGACAAATATGAGGGCCCCCGGCCTGTGTGTACTATGGAGTGTTTAAAGGCCCAGTGCAGTTAAAAATGTGATTTATATACAGTTGAAGTTGGATGTTTACATACACTTAGGTTGGAGTCATTAAAACTCGTTTTTCAACCACTCCACAAATTTCTTGTTAACAAACTATAGTTTTGGCAAGTCGGTTAGGACATCTACTTTGTGCATGACACAAGTAATTTTTCCTACAATTGTTTACAGACAGATTATTTCACTTATAATTCACTGTATCACAATTCCAGTGGGTCAGAAGTTTACATTCACTAAGTTGACTGTGCCTTTAAACAACTTGGAAAATTCCCCAAAATTATGCCATGGCTTTAGAAGCTTCTGATAGGCTAATTGACATCATTTGAGTCAATTGGAGGTGTACCTGTGGATGTATTTCAAGGCCTACCTTCAAACTCAGAGCCTCCTTGCTTGAAATCATGGGAAAATCAAAATAAATCAGCCAAGACCTCAGACATTTTTTTGGAGACCTCCACAAGTCTGGTTCATCCTTGGGAGCAATTTCCAAACTCCTGAAGGTACCACGTTCATCTGTACAAACACTAGTACGCAAGTATAAATACCATGGGACCACGCAGCCGTTATACCGCTCAGGAAGGAGACGCGTTCTGTCTCCTAGAGATGAACGTACTTTGGTGTGAAAAGTGCAAATCAGTCCCAGAACAACAGAAAAGGACATTGTGAAGATGCTGGAGGAAACAGCTACAAAAGTATCTATATCCACAGTAAAACAAGTCCTATATCGGCATAACCTGAAAGGCCGCTCAGCATGGAAGAAGCCCCTGCTCTGCCATAAAAAAGACAGACTACGGTTTGCAACTGCACATGGGGACAAAGATCGTACTTTTTGGAGAAATGTCCTCTGGTCTGATGAAACAAAAATATAAGCAGTCTGACCTGGCAGAGGAGAGGGTCTGATGGAGAGATATGGAGGGAGGGAGCAGTCTGACCTGGCAGAGGAGAGGGTCTGATGGAGAGAGAGAGATGGAGGGAGCAGTCTGACCTGGCAGAGGAGAGGGTCTGATGGAGAGAGAGAGATGGAGGGAGCAGTCTGACCTGGCAGAGGAGAGGGTCTGATGGAGAGAGAGAGAGAGAGAGAGAGAGAGAGAGCTGTCTGACCTGGCAGAGGAGAGGGTCTGATGGAGAGAGAGAGATGGAGGGAGCAGTCTGACCTGGCAGAGGAGAGGGTCTGATGGAGAGAGAGAGAGAGAGAGAGAGAGAGAGAGAGAGAGAGAGAGAGAGAGAGAGAGAGCTGTCTGACCTGGCAGAGGAGAGGGTCTGATGGAGAGAAAGCAGATGGACGGACAGAGGAGCTGGAAGTGAGATGGGTGTTTGTCCTTGGAGTCATTCAGTCAGTCCGTCAGAAGCACCTGGGCAAACACCTCAGACAACACACTGTTCACCCCGACTGACACCAGCTAGGGGAGGAGAGGGTGTTAAACTGTAGCCCAGTAGCTTAGTAATGAGGGTTATCTGAGTTTACCATCAGACAGAGCACAGAAAATACAGAAGAAAGAGAGAGAGAAAGACAGAGAAAGAGACAGAGACAGAGAGAGAAAGACAGTGAGACAGAGAGACAGAGGGAGAGAGACCAAATGCACATAAACAAGGGCTGGCTGTTTGTGTGTGTGTGTGTGTGTGTGTGTGTGTGTGTGTGTGTGTGTGTGTGTGTATGTGTGTGTGTGTGGTGTGTCTGTGTACACATGACCAAAAGTATGTGGACAACTGCTAATCGAACATCTCATTCCAAAATCAAGAGCATTAATATGGAGTTGCTATTATAACAGCCGCCACTCTTCTGGGAAGGCTTCCCACTAGATTAAATAAAGTTAAATAAAAGGTTAAATAAAAAATAAATAAATAGATGACAAAAGAAGGAAGGGAAATGCTGCTAAGGTACACAATAGTAGGTTTTGGTAGACAGAAGGGGCTCTTTGGTAAAAGGGGTAAATTGGTTATCAAAAAGAAAGGAGGACCAAGGCACTCTTCATATAATGAATTAAAATGCCTGCCTTTGACAGGGAGAGCAAAGATATGATACTACAATGTCCTCTTTTTCCAATCAACCCTGATTTGAAGAGGGAGTGGTTACAGAATTAAAAAGTGAAATACTGTAGATGTGTAATCTACAGTATTAGGAGAGACATCTATTTTACAGTACACCAGAACACAGCAAACATGGAAAACAGTGAGCAAGGCAGTTAACCCACCAAATCCTTTTGGTTTAACTGTTTAAGACGGTCCCCTTTTCTAATGGAGGCTGGAACATGATCAATACCCATAGCTTGTAGGGAGGTAGGGTTGCCATGGTGTAAGGCCTTGTAGTGTCTTGCCATGCGGTAGTCTTCATTACCTACCCGTATGGCGAACTTGTGTTCGCCATAAGCGGTCTTGAAGGCGTCTCTTTTGTCCGTCTAATGTAGAACACCTTGCAGTGTGGACATTCCAATCTGTGGATGACGTGAGTGGTTGTGCAATTAATGCTTGACTTGATACTCTGTTTTAGTAGCTGTGTCATCAAAATACTTTTTCTATGCAATATTTCTGCACTGGTTGCATGTACAGTAAAGGAGCCCCTTGGTTTTGTGGTCTAGCCAAGCCTTTTGAGAGACACCAGAAAGAGAGCTGTGGACTAATTTGTCATTCCCCAACAATAGAAAATAAAAATTATACCCCATTTTCATGGTATCCAATTGGTAGTTACAGTCTTGTCTCATCACTGCAACCCCCGTACGGACTCGGGAGAGGCGAAAGTCGAGAGCCATGCGTCCAACACAACCCAGCCAAGCCGCTCCGCACCAATGTCTCGGAGGAAACACCGTGCACCTGGCAACCGTGTCAGCGTGCACTGTGCCCGGGCCAGCCACAGGTGTCACTAGTGCGCGATTGGACAAGGACATCCCTGCTGGCCAAACCCTCCCCTAACCCGGACGATGCTGGGCCAATTGTGTGGGTCTCCCGTTCGCAGCCGGCTGCGACAGAGCCTGGACTCGAGCCTGGACTCTCGAGTGGCACAGCTAGCACTGCGATGCAGTGCCTTAGACTACTGCGCCACTCGCGAGGCCCCTCCCCAATTATTTTTTATGATTATTTGAATGTTCTCTGCTTCAGTGCTTTAATTTTGTAACAAAGTACACTCTCTCTGGTGATTCACGAGGCGCCCCCCTTAACAACAAGTTCTCTCCCTTATACCAGCTTCATTCAGGACCTGAGCGCTGTAACCCCCGGTTCAAGAAGCGATTCTCCAATTCAGCAGATTTGACACTGTGGTCTGTTTCTTGATAATCTTCTGAGCCGGACCAGAACAGGCAAACATCATCAATATAACGTCCCCACCATATCATCCGGTCAAATAACAGTTTTTTTAGAAGGATTCAAAATAAAGTCATTTTCCCATTGACAAACCAGCGTAGGAAGGGCTGTAGCAAGATCCCATGGCACATCCTTTTACCTGTTTAACAATACGGTCCTGAAAGATAAAGATGTTATGATGAAGTGAGACATTGAATTCTGTAGGAGGCGTCTCAGTCTCAGGTCGGGTACTCAAGAAATGGTGCATAGCTGCCAATCCATGTTAATGTTCAATGGTGGTGTATAGAGACTCCATATCCACGGTGCTAAAAAAATGAAGCTGTACCTATATTGTTCAATTCCATAATTGTGTTCAACATATTTTTTGTACTCCTTGACGAAGGCCATGCAGCCCAAACGCGTCAGAGTTTTGTATCTTTGTTACCACTGAACATGCAATACAAATAAAGGCATTTTAATTAATTATATGAAGAGTGCTTTGGTCCTCCTCTCTGTGTGGCTTTCCATTAGATGTTGGAACATTGCGGTGGGGACTTGCTTCAATTCAGCTACAATAGCATTAGTGAGGTCGGGCACTGATGTTGGGCGATTAGGCCTGGCTCGCAGTCGGCGTTCCAATTCATCCCAAGGTGTCCGATGGGGTTGAGGTCGGGGCTCTGTGCAGGCCAGTCAAGTTCTTCCACACCGATATCGACAAACCATTTCTGTATGGACCTCACTTTGTGCACGGAGGCATTGTCAAGAAACAGGAAAAGGCCTTCCCCAAACTGTGGCCACAAAGTTAGAAGCACAGAATCCTCTAGAATGTCATTGTATGTTGTAGTGTTAAGATGTTCCTTCACTGGAACTAAGGGGCCTAGTCCGAACCATGAAAAACAGCCCCAGACCATTATTCCCCCTCCACCAAACTTTACAGTTGGCACTTTGAATTGGTGCAGGTAGCGTTTTTTCCTGGCCAAACCCAGATTCGTCCGTCGGACTGCCAGATGGTGAAGCATGATTCATCACTCCAGAGAACTTGTTTCCAGAGTCCAATGGTGGTGAGCTTTACACCATTCCAGCCGACACTTGGCATTGTGCATGGTGATCTTAGGCTTGTGTGTGGCTGCTCGGCCATGGAAACCCATTTCATGAACCTCCCAACGAACAGTTATTGTGCTGATGTTGCTTCAAGCGGCAGTTTGGAACTCAGTTGTGAGTGTTGCAACCGAGGACAGACAATTTTTACGCACTTCAGCACTCAGCGGTCCCGTTCTGTGAGCTTGTGTGGCCTACCACTTCGCGGCTAAGCCATTGTTGCTCCTAGGCGTTTCCACTTCACAATTACATCACTTACAGTTGACCGGGGCAGCTCTAGCAGGGCAGAAATTTGACACTCTGACTTGATGTAAAGGTGGCATCCTATGACGGTGCCACGTTGAAAGTCACTGAACTCTTCAATAAGGCCATTTTACTGACAATGTTTATCTATGGAAATTGCATGGCTGTGTGCTCGATATTCTATACACCTGTCAGCAACGGATGTGGCTGAAATATCCGAATCCACTAATTTGAAGGGGTGTCCACATACTTTGTATATATAGAGTAACTCCAGAATGGAGATGTATTGCATTAACGTACAATATCCCTCCACCATAATGAAGCTATCACATCAATAGTGAAGACATAATCAGTGCAACATATTGTGATAAAATACAACGTAATAAGAAACAGGAGTGATTTGCAAACAGCCATTAAGGGGATTAGAAATAACATTTTAGATCGTGATACTACAAAAAAATCTCCCAATTTGTGCGCTTCGCCTCAGATGTCTCAAAAGGGCTTTGTTTCCATGGTTACGGCTCATGTTGATGATGGCACGTGTGGCGTCCCCATTGCCAGTCTCTGTAGGTGCCTAAGGCTCAGTTAATGCTACCCATATTATAAATCAACACTTAATGACCAGCTGTTTGACTACAGGTCCATTCCAGCTGATACTCCTGTGTGTTCCTCCTTCTGTATTCTTCCTACAGGCCAACATGGCTCTCTACATGTATAATATCAGTGCAGATTGAACCAGATGGTGTTGGATGAACACACACATACTGTATGCCAGCAGGCAGCTCCGCCGTTTGGACTAGTGCTATTAAGGACCCATCTGATGATCTGCTAAAGAAAACAGCAACAATATTTAGGCCAAAACAACCTAATAGCAGTGGTATAAAGTACTTAAGTAAAACACATTTTTAAAATACAATTTAAGTCGTTTTTGGGGGATCTGTACTTTACTTTACTATGTATCTTTATGACAACTTTTACTTTACTACAAATCCATAAAGAAAATATTGTACATTTTCCCTGACAACCCAAAGTACTCGTTACATTTTGAATGCTTAGCAGGACAGGGAAATTGTGAAATTGATGCACTTATCAAGAGACCACGTGGTCATCCCTACTGTCTATGATCTGGCGGTCTGACTAAACACAAATGCATCTTTTGTAAATGATGTCTGAGTGTTAGAGTGTGCCCCTGGCTATCTGTTAATAATGTCTGAGTGTTGGAGTGTGACCCTGGCTATCTGTAAATCATGTCTGAGTGTTGGGCTGTGCCCCTGGCTATCGTTCATTTCAAAAACAAGAAAATGATGCCGTCTGCTTAATATAAGGAATTTGAAATTATTTATACTTTTGATACTTAAGTATATTTAGAACCAAATACTTTTAGACTTTTACTATTTTACTGAGTGACTTTTACTTGAGTAACTTTCTATTAAGGTATCTATACTTTTACTTAGGTATGACAATTGGGTACCTTATCCACCACTGCCCAATAGACAGATACCTATGACATTAACATTTGCCATCCATTTTAGATGACATATTCCTGTATAAACTATATTTTTTTCAGATTCAGTTTGTTGGGATGAATTGGCAGAGCTGACACTGATGTAGAAATGAATGACGGTCCTCTCTCTCTCGCTGCCATCCTTGCCTGAAATGATGGATGGATGCACCGACTACAGGAATGGATGTCTGTCACAGTCCTACTGCTACCTGAATATTAAGTCTATTCTAAACAGTCCATTACCCCCCACCCCCCCAAATGAGGACAGCACTAGCCATTTTCAATAAAAACCCGCTACTAGCAATTACATTTGTAATCGATTCAGACGGTCAGTCTGTGAGTAAATCACCCGTTTAACCTACAGCTCCTCTGGGGACGGGCAGTGTAGACATGTACAGTTGAAGTCGGAAGTTTACATACACCTTAGCCAAGTACATTTAAACTCAGTTTTAATGGAGTGGTTGAAAATGTGTTTTAATGACTCCAACCTAAGTGTATGTAAACTTCCGACTTCAACTGTGCAACTGTGCGTCATTTAACAGACGCTCTTCTCCAGAGCAGTAGTGAGTGTGTATATTTTCCTACTGGTCCCCAGTGGGAATCAAACCCACAACCCTGGCGTTACAAGTACCATGCACTACTAGCTGGGCCACACCTATAGCTCCCAGATAAAGCACTGCAATGCTTTCTCATGCAAATCAAGACTCCAAATAAATAGGCCTTTCACACATTTTGACCAGCATAACAGGTCTATTAGCTACATCAATAAATTCTAAGTGTTATGAAATCTTGGGATTTACTGATACTTGTGACAGGAGGACAATAGGAGGTACCGGTACCCTCTGTATATAGCCTCGTTATTGTTATTCTATTGTGTTACTTTTTTTTACTTTAGTTTATTTGGCAAAACATTTCTTAACTCTTTCTTGAACTGCACTGTTGGTTAAGGGCTTGTAAGTAAGCATTTCACGGTAAGGTCTACACCTGTTGTATTTGGCCGCATAGTTGATTTGATTTGACCGGAGGACATTAGGAAGTACCAAGTTAATGCCAAAGATGAAGGGATTCCACTTTCCTGGCCTAGAAAGTGGAATCCCTTATGGTTCCACCGTAAAGGCTTAATACTCATCCCACTGATTGGCTTTCCTCAGCAAATGCCAGAGGAAGAGTTAGAATAGCTATACAGCTCAGAGGGGAACCACTGTGTCCTTGAGATCTTTTCAGCTCATCCGTTTTTACCAGCCACAGTCACTGTTTCAGTTTGTGCCATCTTGTCACAAATAGAGCTGGGACCAGACTAACTATTCCACAAATAGAGCTAGGACCAGACTAACTATTCCACAAACAGAGCTGGGACCAAACTAACTGTTTCCACAAACAGAGCTGGGACCAGACTAACTGTTTCCGAGTGTCCTGGCATGGCACAGAGGAGAACACTCCACTAAAGCACAAGCAGTCCAGTCAGATGCAGCCCAGCTGAAGACCAGTCCAGTCAGATGCAGTAGAGTGTTGTAGCCTCCTCTTTTAGTAGAGTGGTCTGGTAGCCTCCTCTTTTAGTAGAGTGGTGCGGTAGCCTCCTCTTTTAGTAGAGTGATGTGGTAGCCTCCTCTTTTAGTAGAGTGGTGTGGTAGCCTCCTCTTTTAGTAGAGTGGTGTGGTAGCCTCCTCTTTTAGTAGAGTGGTGTGGTAGCCTCCTCTTTTAGTAGAGTGGTGCGGTAGTCTCCTCTTTTAGTAGAGTGGTGTGGTAGCCTCCTCTTTTAGTAGAGTGGTGTGGTAGCCTCTTTTAGTAGAGTGGTGTGGTAGCCTCCTCTTTTAGTAGAGTGGGAATGTGATGAAAGAAATAAAAGCTGAAATAAATCCTTCTCTCTGCTCTTATTCACATTCTTAAAATAAAGTGGTGATACTAACTGACCTAAAACAGGGAATTTTTACTAGGGTTGAATGTCAGGAATTGTGAAAAACTGAGTTTAAATGTATTTGGCTAAGGTGTATGTAAACTTCTTACTTCAACTGTACATACATCACATTCCCAGTGGGTCAGAAGTTTATATACACTCAATTAGTATTTGATAGCATTGCCTGTAAATTGTTTAACTTGGGTAAAACGTTTCGGTTAGCCTTCCACAAGCTTCCCACAATAAGCTTCCCATTCCTCCTGACAGAGCTGGTGTAACTGAGTCAGGTTTGTAGGCCTCCTTGCTCGCACACGCTTTTTCAGTTCTGCCCACACATTTTCTATAGTATTGAGGTCAGGGCTTTGTGATGGCCACTCCAATACCTTGACTGTGTTGTCCTTAAGCCATTTTGCCACAACTTTGGAAGTATGCTTGGGGTAATTGTCCATTTGGAAGACCCATTTGCGACCAAGCTTTAACTTCCTGACTGATGTCTTGAGATGTTGCTTCAATATATACACATCATTTTCCTCCCTCATGATGCTACCTATTTTGTGAAGTGCACCAGTCCCTCCTGCAGCAAAGCACCACCACAACATGATGCTGCCACCTCCGTACTTCACGGTTTGGATGGTGTTCTTCGGCTTGCAAGACTCTTCCGTTTTCCTCTAAACATAACGATGGTCATTATGGCCAAACAGTTCTATTTTTGTTTCATCAGGCCAGAGGACTTTTCTCTAAAAAGTACAATCTTTGTCCCCATGTGCAGTTGCAAACTGTAGTCTGGATGAACCAGACTTGTGGAGGTCTACAATTTTCTTTCTTGGGTCTTGGCTGATTTCTTTAGATTTTCCCATGATGTCAAGCAAGGAGGCACTGAGTTTGAAGGTAGGCCTTGAAATACATCCACAGGTACACCTCCAATTTACTCAAATTATGTCAATTAGCCTATCAGAAGTTTCTGAAGCCATGACATCATTTTCTGGAAATTATCCAAGCTGTTCAAAGGCACTGTCAACTTAGTGTATGTAAACTTCTGACCCACTGGAATTGTGATACAGTGAATTATAAGTGAAATATTCTGTCTGTAAACAATTGTAGGAAAAATGACTTGTGTCATGCACAAAGTAGATGTCCTAACCGACTTGCCAAAACTATAGTTTGCTAACAAGAAATTAGTGGAGTGGTTGAAAACGACTTTTAATGACTCCAAACCTAAGTGTATGTAAACTTCCGACAACTGTATCAGAGAATCGATACTTGGAGTCATAGAATCGTCTTAATATTGTCCTAAATAATATTGCGATACTCTACTGTATAGATTTCTTCCCCCATCACTACTAAACACACACACACAAACTCCACAGTACCCACTACTCCCTCCACTCTGCCTGGCTGTGGCCTGTACCAGTCAGTCTATAATCAGCCTGGATGCAAACAGAGATAATTGTAGGCCGTCCGCTATCTCTGTGTTTCAAAACACACGCTGACATCATCAGCTGGGGCCAACGCTGGTTGCCATGGTAGCCTGGTTGGTTTTCACTCAGCAGACAGCCAAGTCATTTAAAAGGCCATGGAGATGTTTTTGTTTGTAAATGAATCTCAGCAGAATAAGAGACTTGACCTTGCTGCTACTGGATAGGTGTTTAATAATGACAGCAGATTAAATTATTCATATATGAGGCAGACCCAACACTATATGAATATTACAAAGGTGACTGAATAATTCAATTCATTTTTCATGAAAGATGCAAGGTGCAAAATATTCCTCATATTACTTGTGTGGAATACTAAGATTGAGTTGAGTTTGAGTTGAGTTTATTTTTATTTTTACAGGGACAGTGCACATTAATCAACGTTTTAGTAAAAGTGCCGGTTTTAGCCAGCCAGCTAATTTTCAACCGCAGTCCCTTCAACCGCAGATTCATCCGGACTAAGACCCATTTCAGCTTTGTAAGCCTCACAGCAGCCCATTGAGAATTAGTCTGTCCTACTAGCAATTCCTGTTATAGTGAAGCTGACAGAAATCATGATGAGAGAGGAGACACTGGATCAGAAGAACACACAGATCCTGCGCATCACCCTGACAGGTACTGGTGTGTGTGTGTGTGTGATGCTTCTGTGTGCTGTGAGAAACGTCAGTGAGATCTAGGTCAGAGTGGCGTGTGTTCTTGACGGCGTGTTTTTCGGGGGGGCACTATAGAGCGTTTGGTTTCAGGCACCATCACAGTTTCAGACCACATACAGACCCCAGGACAGCTTCAGGTCATAGACCCCAGGACAGTTTCAGATGACAAATTGACCACAAGACAGCTTCAGACCACGAACAAATCCCAGGACCTGTCCCTCCAGGATCCACGATTCTGTGATTACCTTTTTTTTTATGTTTTTGCAAAAATTAACAATTCCGCATATTATGCCAGGGCTTGCAAATTTGACCAATCACCGCACTACTTCCGCATAAAACAGTCAAATCATTGCAATATTGTCCGATAAAATGGATCCATCACCGCAGTACAAAAAGAGGGTTTGCAGATTCAGTGCACAATTTCCGCTTAATATAGTTCAGTCAAGCTACACGTCAACAAACTTTTCTCTTGTCAGTGAATTTTTGCGACAAATTGGACAAAATCATCACATATTGCCATGCAAAATGTCTGAATTGCCGCAGCAAAATCAAGCATTTTTGGCCACAAATATCACAAAAAAATCTCCTGGAGGGACTAGCCAATGTATACTGCCCAGGACAGTCTACTACGGATGGGGTAAAAAGTACCCCCTAAAATACCCCCCAGAATTTACAAACTGAATTTGGAACTGTCTCCACATGTTGTCTGCTGTAGTTGTTGCTTATGTTTATGTATTTATGTATGTATTTATGCACGTATGTGGTGATTAAGGGTGCTGTGGTTTGTTGAGATGCTAGACAAATTTCCCAAAAGGGACACAATAAAGAATTATATTTATATTATAGCAGGCTACTAAAGGATAAACCACTTAGAACCACATACAAATCCCATTAGAGTCCTTTGCTGAAAGCCATAGTCAAAAAGCACAGACAAGACAGACCCCAGGACAGCCTTCTGGTGAAGGACAAACCCAACTTAAAACACCAGCCGCTGCCCCACCAGGTAGGGTGATGTGGGGGTCAGGCTGTGACAACATGGCAGGTGCTTACAGGGCCATTAAAACAATGATTCAGCTGAATACCATCTGGGGCACATGAGTTAAACCACACCAGACCAGGATGGAGGGGTTCACCTCAGTTCAGGGTGACTTTGGTAGCAGATTCTTAGCCTCGTACCATACTGTACTATACTGTAGCCGACTCTTCCTTCATAGGCATGACAAAGATATAAGAGTCGGATACAGCACACGGGCATTTGGTATCAGACGTTAGGAGTCATGACACTATAAGGTAGAAGATAATTCAACTTCCTGTCAATTAAGTTATATTGACGCTCTCAACATGTATACACAACAATAGGGAATTGCCATTGGAAACATGGACACAGAACTATATTATCACAATACTTTGGTAGCGATATGATATGTATTTAGATTCTCAAGATTCTCACGATATTTATTGCGATTCGATACTGCAATTTTATTGCGATTTGTTGTTCCCAACATATTGCTCACTGTATGTCTGCTGCAGAAAGACAAGAGAGCACATGGTGCTATGTTAAATCCTGGAGTTTTGACGCAGCGTTAGCTGACACTACTTTACAAATAGTATCGAGCTAATATCGTCCAAAAATAATATTTGCGATATGCAACCGTAGCTAATATTTCCCCCCCATCATTAAACAACATGGTAATATCTTCACGGTAGGGTATTTTTCTGTTATTGTTTGAGCAAATGTTATGTATAAACTGACTGATGGAAAAACTGGCAAGACTAAAAACTGACAAGCTTTCCAAAAACAAATGCATTGACTGGTGTAGTCAGTCAGCTGGTGTAACGAGTGCGCTGAGAGTTGGGAAGCAAGTTCAGGGAGTGAGTGTTTTAATAAACACGTAAAACAAACAACACACCGACATGAAAACAGAGTCAATAACACCTGAGGAGAGAACCAGGGGGAGTGACCGATATAGGGAAGATCATCAAGGAGGTGATGGAGTCCAGGGGATTGTTATGGTGCACGAGACGATGGTGCCAGGTGTGCGGGATAATCAGCAGCCTGATGACCTAGAGGCCGGAGAGGGAGTATACGTGACAGCTGGCTTGTGTTTTGTACGTTTTGACTGGCGTAGTCAGTCGGCTGTGTTGTGTTTTGTATGTTTTGACTGGCGTAGTCAGTCGGCTGTGTTGTGTTTTGTACGTTTTGACTGGCGTAGTCAGTCGGCTGTGTTGTGTTTTGTACGCTTTGACTGGCGTAGTCAGTCGGCTGTGTTGTGTTTTGTACGCTTTGACTGGCGTAGTCAGTCGGCTGTGTTGTGTTTTGTACGCTTTTGACTGGCGTAGTCAGTCGGCTGTGTTGTGTTTTGTACGCTTTGACTGGCGTAGTCAGTCGGCTGTGTTGTGTTTTGTACGTTTTGACTGGCGTAGTCAGTCGGCTGTGTTGTGTTTTGTACGCTTTGACTGGCGTAGTCAGTCGGCTGTGTTGTGTTTTGTACGTTTTGACTGGCGTAGTCAGTCGGCTGTGTTGTGTTTTGCATGCTGCTGACGAGGCAATTCGAACTGAACAGTGGCCCTTTCTCCACAGAGCCTTTCAGAGTACAAAGAAGGAATCCCAAAGCGGCGTAGGCTAGGAGAGAGGAGAGGAGGACAATAGAGACAGACAGAAAGATATAAGAGGCAGAGGAATGAAAAGAGAGCATCTGAGATAGAAGGATATAGAGCTAACTGACCGACAGCGCTCTCCATCTGTACATTAGGCCAACAACCTGCTACGTGTTCTCCCCATGACGCAGAATCAATGCTTAAATCACACACCTAACAGCTCTACATTGAAGGGCATATTCCTATTTGATAAAGAACATACGATTCAGGCGGTGGACATAATGAGGATTCATGCCATCTTATAGCCGATGATAATCAATCTGTATAGTAGAGTTTTTCTAATGGAGGTGCTACAGTATGCAGCAGTAGAGACAAAATATGATTCCACGTGGAGGCACAGTAATAGACAACTGATCAAACATTTGGTCACGACTTCCACTGAAGTCGGTCCCTCTCCTGGCTCGGGCGGCTACCGGCGGTCGACGTCACCGGAGTTCTAGCCGCCACCGATCCATTTCTCATTTTCTGTTTGTCTTGTCATCATGCACACCTGGTTCCCATTTCCTTAATTACATGTGTTATTTTTTCCTTTGTTCCCGCCCTGGGTTTTTCGTCTGTGATTGGTTCGCTGTATGTGTTGGGGCCGTTGTGGTTGTGTATTCTCATTATTGTCGTGAGTAATTCATTATCCTTATATTAAAACGGAGGATTTGACTCATCCCCTTTCCTGCGTTTGATTCCGCCAGACATGCATCACCAGAGCTTTAATACAACATTACAGTGGGTATAACAACATTTCAGAGCAAACAGGAGTAGCCAGACAATAGGCTAAGCATGCTGGGTAATGACAGGGAGAAGGAAAAGCAAGCACAGACAATGTTGGGTCTCAGCCAGCCATGGATTCTTCCTTTGTTTTCAAACAAGATGCTGATGGTCATCTAACAGCTGTAGGAAAATAAAAATACACATCCTGCCCTGGCTGAGAAACATTACCGCACTGTGAATGAGCTTGGAAGAAGAACGCATTTGGCAGCGCAAAGTCAGCTACAACCAAGCATGTGTTAGAGATGCAACAACTCAGTAGTCAGTGAATGACGGGCGGAGGGAGAGGACGGAAGCACAAACGGAGAAGTAGCCTAACAGATGTCATGATTATATTACTGATGAATAGCTAAGCTATATATTACATTACGATTTATCTCTGTAGATTACAGTATGTCTGATATGAGATCCTGATGGCTGAATTGGTAATGTGTTCCGTATTCATCACAGGCTTGTCTCTCAGAAACACATGCGGACGTCGGCAATTTTAGCCGACACTGACATGCAAGAGATGGTCTGTGTAAGCCCCTCAGGAGACCAGGCCGGGGGAACGACATCTGATGCTGTGACAGCAACGCATAGGGAACACTTGTGTCTCTATGGTAACAGCACAGATTCACCTGAGATTCCACTGGGACATTCTAGAATATAGAAATATAATTATGGGTGCTCTGGGCGTTTTGTAAATTCAGAGGGTTGTCAGATTGTCCGTTGGTAAAGAGTATTTGCTCTCGAAGCGTTCAGAGCGCACGCTGGACGCTCTGGCCGAGGAGTAGGGTTGTTCCGAGCCTTCTGACCTCACAACGGCAGTCGAGCACCCAAGCTAACTGGCTAACGTTGGCTGGCTTGCTAGCTACTTCCAGACACATAATGAGAGAACACCCCGCTCTGACCATTTTACTCCCCCTAGCAGAGCTGGCTAGGCTGTTTTCATGTTATCCAGAGCATTGGATGACTGTAACTGCGCTGCTGGTAACAGCATTCGTAAATTCGTCAGTTATTCTTCGCTCTGGCACACTCGGACGAGAGTGCTTTGAAATCGGAGTAGATAGCCAGAGTGAATTTACGAACGCACCCTATGTTTCTATGGGACTGCAACTGTTGTTGCAAATTAACTGCCTCACCTACCTAGATTCCTCAGCCTTACCTAGGCTAGGGTTTATCCCATTGTCCAAGTAAAGAGCAGAAGACATGTTTGAGAGATGGATAGCTGGGGACGTGTGCCATTAATTCACCAGTGATACTGGCCTGACATTTTAACACTCTGCAAATGGAGGAGATTTATCTTTGGAGACAGAAGTTGACAGTTCAGACATCACATCATCCGACGGCACATCTGGAAGCAGGCAGGCGGTATCCCCTTAAGGTAGGCTAATTGATGAGCTGTCTACAATAACAGTAATAGAATCTCAGATTAATTTAGGTAAAGACAACATTGGCAATCTGGATACTCGTGTGAATGCCTCCAGACTGTCATGTGACAACAGGACTGACTAACCATGAATGAGCCAGGAAGTATGCTGCATCTGAACCCATCTTCTAATGAATCCAATGGCTTGTCTGCTCTTGGCAATGAGGATGAAAGACAGAAAGCACCCACGTCTCCCCTCCATCCCCGTCAAATGAAACAGTAAAAGAACCCCATTGTTTATTACAATAGCAGGGAGAGCGAGAAGAAACAACAATACTCACCCCAGACTGGTTTATGATTCCATTCCGTTAAACTTGGTAGAAGACCAGTCCTACACCATGGTACGAAGCATTAAGACAGACAGAGAGCTAAATCAATGGCCTCCCTGTGTGTGTGTGTGTGTGTGTGTGTTTGTATGTGTGTGTCTCCCACACACTATTCAATCAGTGGTTTTCTAATGAGGATAGTTGAACTGCTCTGCTGGCACCACCAGGATAGTTGAACTGCTCTGCTGGCACCACCAGGATAGTTGAAGTGCTCTGCTGGCACCACCAGGATAGTTGAAGTGCTCTGCTGGCACCACCAGCCCCCTTTGAGACCAATAAAAGTTTCTGAGCCTGTTTAGATGTACTCTGTAAATGGGCTATTTCATACGAGTCGTCTTTTGAAGTCTTGTTGGTTTGTATCAGATGCAGGAATTACTTAGCGTCTGTGTGTTGTGCTTCCTTGATGATGGATCAGGATCTCCATAATAAACATCTGGTCTCGGAGTATCCTGATGACTCAGGGGTTTCTCTCTCTCTCTCTCTCTCTCTCTCTCTCTCTCTCTCTCTCTCTCTCTCTCTCTCTCTCTCTCTCTCTCTCTCTCTCTCTCTCTCTCTCTCTCTCTCTCTCTCTCTCTCTCTCTCTCCCCCCCACTCACTTCCACTGTCAAACCATCAGCGATGCTCAAACTAGACAGACACCTCAGTGGGCTGTAACTACAGTTGACAGGTAAAAATACAGTGATAACACTTACGTTTACAGCTTCCCATTTTACACGCCTGAATTTCTTTGATAGGAATTCAATGTTAGATTAAATTCCAAGGTGGATGGTGGTGTAATGGAGTGATATTTCACCACAGCTCATTTTGAATTGGTAGACAATCTATTTTAAACTCCCCAGTCGTCGCAGCTGAGTGGGTCCATTATTATAGGGGTGATGATGAGAGATGAGAGAGGGATTTATGTTAATGTAACTAGTGTTTTTAACAGACAGGGTTTAGATAAATGACTTTCATTTGTGGTTGGGTTGTGATTGACATCAGTGAGGACAGAGTGTGTTTAACTGTAGTAAAAATTAATTAAATCTGGGGTGTGTGTGGGGATTGGAATAGTTCAGTCATTACACACTTACACGTTGGACACCACACAATGGGAAATACTATGTTGCTTTAATATCAGTTTATCCCATTTTTTTAATCTAAAATAAAATGTAATTGCCAGAATTCAAATCGGTAAAGGTTATTAATATAAATTCACCAGTCAGTCTACCGTCTGAGGCACAACAAAACACATTTAAAAGAACTGTGCTATTCAGAAATCTTTTCACTTCTCCAATTGTGTGTGAGTGGACCTCCATAACAAAACAACACGTTTCCATCACACAGTTTCCCTCCGTGTGTGTGTGTGTGTGTGTGTGTGGTGGCTGGTGTTTCTCAGGAGAATCCCCATTAAAAAAAAGATATATACACACACACAGCCTTGGGAAAGTATTCAGACCCCTTGACTTTTTCCACATTTTGTTACGTTACAGCGTTATTTTAAAACGTATAAGATCCCCCCATCATCAATCTACACGCAATACCCCATAATGACAAAGCAAAAACAAGTTTGACATTTTTGCTAATTTATTAAAAATAAAAAACTGAAATATTACATTTACATAAGTATTCAAACCCTTTACTCAGGACTTTGTTGAAGCACCATTGGCAGCGATTACAGCCTCGAGTCTTCTTGGGTATGACGCTACAAGCTTGGCACAACTGTATTTGGGGAGTTTCTCCCATTCTTCTCTGGAGATCCTCTCAAGCTCTGCCAGGTTAGATGGGGAGCGTTGATGCACAGCTATTTTCAGGTCTTCTCCAGAGATGTTAGATCGGGTTCAAGTCCAGGCTCTGGCTGGGCCACTCAAGGACAGTCAGAGACTTGTCCCGAAGCCACTCCTGCGTTGTTTTGGCTGTGTGCTTATTGGTCGTTGTCCTGTTGGAAGGTGAACCTTCACCCCAGTCTGAGGTCCTGAGCACTCTGGTGCAGGTTTTCATCAAGGATCTCTCCGTACTTGGCTTGTGGTAGTGAAAACATGGCTAAGACGCATTGATTAATTTATTTAATGTACTATGTGATAGCAGACAACATGATAGTATTGATAATGAGGCTTAAGTGCTAAAACAAGTTTAACTTAGATAGTTGTGGGAGATTAACTCATTACAATTATTACATTTTCAGTGTTCTGGTTGATTACTTTGAAGTGGTGAGACAGAAAGACATACAGAAATGTATAGGATTTGTTAAAGCTGAATAGTTGAACAAACAGACATGAAAGAAACAGGAGGTCAGCAGAAAGGCCATTTGGAACTGATCAAAGGCTTCTGAGGAAAAGCAGGATGCCAGAAGGCAATATAACAAAGACCCCTATGGAAACAGGACATATGGGCAGCTGTAAAGTTGGGGAGGGGTCTGTGTAGGAATGTTGGGAGAATACTTTAAAAGGCTGTGGGCTGAGACACAGGGTCAGTTGTGATCCGGGTCATGGCTCAACCTTTGATTGTGCTAATTATCACAAGTTTCTTGTAAGAGTTTCATATTTTTGAGAAACCATTTTCCACGACAGGCTCTGTTCATCTATCCCTTGATCCTGACTAGTCTCACAGTCCCTGATGCTGAGAAACATCTCCACAGATTGATGCTGCCACCACCATGCTTCACCGTAGGGATGATGCCAGGTTTCCTCCAGATGTGACACTTTGGCATTCAGGAATTTTTGTTTCATCAGACCAGGGAATCTTGTTTCTCATGGTCTGAGTCTTTATGTGCCTTTTTGGCTTCCATCTGGCCACTCTACCATAAAAGCCTGATTGGTGGAGTGCTGCAGAGAAGGTTCTCCCATCTCCACAGAGGAACTGTAGAGCTCTGTCAGAGTGACCATCGGGGTCTTGGTCACCTCCCTGACCAAGTCTCTTCTCCCCCGATTGCTGAGTTTGGCTGGGTGTCCAGCTCTAGGAAGAGTCTTGGGGGTTTCAAACGTTTTCCAATTAAGAATGATGAAGGCCACTGTTCTTGAGGATCTTCACTGCTGCAGAATTTTTTTGGGTACACTTCCCCAGATCTGTTCCTCAACACAATCATGTCTCAGAGCTCTACGGACAATTCCTTCGATCTTATGGTTTGGTTTTTGCTCTGACATGCACTGTCAACTGTGAGACCGTATTTTAGTTTTTTTTTTTTTTTTTTATAAATTCGCAAAAAAATATCTAAAATCCTGTTTTCACTTTGGGGTATTGTGTGTAGATTGCTGAGATGTTTTATTTATTTAATCAATTTCATAATAAGGCTGTAACGTAACAAAATGTAGAAAATGTCAAGGGATCTGAATACTCTCCCAAGGCACTGTATATGTTTTTATCGTCACGTACACTGGAAAGGTGCAGTGGGATGTGTTGTCTTACAGCTCACTCCACGGAGGGCCGAGTGTCTGCGGTTTTTGCTCCACCCTTCTACTTAATTGATGAATTAAGGTCAATAATTAAATGAGGAACGCCCTTCACCTCGTTGTCTAGTGCTTAATTGAAAGGAAAAAACAAAAACCTGCCGACACTGGGCCCTCAGTGGAATGAGTTTGACACCCTTGTTTTACAGGTTCAGCCATAGTTGAACAGGCCCCCTGGAGCAAATTAGGGTTAAGTGCCTTGCTCAAGGGCACAGACAGATTTTTTTACCTGGTTACTGGCCCAACGCTCTATCCGCTAGGCTACCTCCCACACATTATTATTACTTACAGTATGCTCCAACACAGTGTGCTGCTCAGAAGGGATGATTTCATAAACTGGATCTTTCTGTGTGTTCTCCTCAGTGTCGAGACTATGGATGTATCCCCATAGAAGTACAATACTATATTCAATTTAATTCTGAGGTATCCCCAGTCATTTGATTATGGAACCAGATCCAAAGGCAGGCGTCGTGACTGGGGGTTTAGCCTTGAGCCATGGATAGGAGGGTAGGGGTAAGGAGCGCCTCATGACTGGGGGTTTAGCCTTGAGCCATGGATAGGAGGGTAGGGTTAGTGAGTGCCTCATCACTGGGGGTTTAGCCTTGAGCCATGTCTAGGAGGGTAGGGGTAGGGAGTGCCTCATCACTGGGGGTTTAGCCTTGAGCCATGTCTAGGAGGGTAGGGGTAGGGAGTGCCTCATCACTGGGGGTTTAGCCTTGAGCCATGGATAGGAGGGTAGGGGTAGGGAGTGCCTCATCACTGGGGGTTTAGCCTTGAGCCATGGCTAGGAGGGTAGGGTAAGGGTTAGGCAGGAGGGAGAGCCTTTCTCTTTTCTATGATTATATTTTGAGGTAGTAATAGATGGAAATACAGAGGAGCAGTGGGATCAGGATTCAATCTAACATTGAGAGGAAGGTGTATAGCCGTTATCCACCTGACCAGCCCCAAGCACGAGGGAGGAAAAAGGTTCCCATATAGGACTGCCCAAAGGCTCCAGGTTAGTTAAATACACTTCACAATAGAGAGAAGAAAAAAAAAAGGTAACCAAGGGTAAAATTGAATTTAAAACTTGAATATGTAATGTTCCCTAAAGCAAAAGTCACATTTTGCCCCGAGACTTGGCTTTCCAATTTCCTTTCCGTGTGCAACAGAGCCAAACCAAAGAGGCTCGACGGTGTGAACGATACAGAAACTATTCATACCACATTTTGTGTTACAGACAGAATACAAAATGGATTAAATAGATTATTTTTCTCATCCATTGTTACGTTCCACAGCAAGAAAACCAAAAATGTCACTCAAACAGAACGGGGAACTAACAAAGAGTCACTGACAACCAAAATGAAAACAGGTGGGGTTTTAGGAGGGGTTCTGAAATGGGGGGGGTCCACTGACTAGAAACTACAACTGGGACCTAAAAGACACCTACCATGAGCACCCACTAAATTTGCCCAAGAGGCAAACAAAAGAAAAACCCACACCAAACTTAAAAGACAGGAAGTAAACCATAAAGGTGGAGCAAAACTAAATCAGATAAAGGATTGTTTGTCTAGAACTCAAACTAGGGAGCGACAACTAAAAGGTGTTGACCCTCCACATCTCTCAAGACAACTGGAGCGCTGGGACAGTCACTCTTAATAAATAGCACCTGGGCCAGCACATGTGAAACACCTTCACACCAACAGGTGGGAAGGTGGCATCCAGGACAGGTGACCAGGACAGGTGTAACACATACTGACACCAATCGGCGCACGCTACGTGCTAACGAGCTATACGTGCTATAAATCCAACCTGAAAACATAAATGGAAAAACCAAAGCCAGTAACACCCATCTGCAGACAATACATTATAATTGATTGAAAATGAAATACATAAATATTATATTTACATAAGTATTTACACCACAGAGTCAATACTTTGTTAAAGCACCTTTGGCAGTGATTACAGTCTTTTTGGTTCCCAAAGAGCTTTGCACACCTGGATTGTACAAAATCTTCAAGCTTTGCCAAATTGATCATTGCTAGTAATTTTCAAGTGTTGCCATAGATTTTCAAGACGATTTAAGTCAAAAATGTAACCAGGCCACTCAGGAACGTTCAATGTTGTTTTGGTAAGCAACTCCAGTGCAGATTTTTCCTTGTGTTTTACATTATTATCCTGCTGAAAGGTGAATTAGTGAATTTGTTTATTTTTTGCCTAAGAAAATGTGATTCATACAAAATGCGAGATTTTGGTGTACACTGTGACTCAAGATTAAAGCACAATTCAAGGGACAAATCAGTTGTGCACAGGTAGTATAACTTACGCGTTTTTGGCTTCTGCATCCTCCTATATTTATTAATGTGAGACAAGGGGAGAACATAAACCATTTTCTACTGGAATCCTGTTATAATAAAATAAGAATTTAAGAAAGATGAAGGCTTCTTTTGAAGTTGTAAGGCTATTTCTAGACGAGAAAGCAGTATTACAGTATTCTAGACTAGAACATGTGTGAGAAAGAGTGGATTTCTTTCCCTCTTTAGTTCCTGCTGATCAGGAAGTGAAGAGACGCGATGAATGGTGGGATAGATTCCAGAACGAGACCATTTGATGATCCTACCGACTTGTTTAAACTGCAGCAGGGCCAGGGAAGGAGTGATGCCGGAGCGTTCTGTTCCCTCCCTGAGAGAGGGAGCATTGTCCTCCAACGCTAAAAAAGGAAAAAGAAAGAAACCCTACCTGGCTTCCATCAACACTGTACAGATAGTTGTGAAGATTCACAATGACCAGAGCCCAGAGAATGGAAATGACAACTGCAGAAACTAAAATGGAATTCTGCCACCAGACATTTGCCATCAGAAGACATCTTATTTTAACACATAATACCAGAGGTGTGGACTTGTCACATGACTTGGATTGAAGTCTGACTCAAGTCACAAATGTGATGACTTGAGACTCGACTTCATATCAAATAAAATAACTTGAGACTTGACATGGACTTGGAGCCTCAAGACTCTGGGCTCGACTTAGACTTTAGTGATGACTTGAACTTATCTGGCCAGGTTTTGTAACATTTTGTCACTCTTTTTGTGGCACAGAGTCCCCTGTGGATTACTCTCCACACAGCTAGAGACAGTATAGGACACGCAAAAAAACTGATTGGCTAGTGAAACGCACACTCGGCTCTCTGATTGGACCAGCAAACTGTCAATCAACACAGGTTGGGTGAGCTTCCGCACTGAGAAGGTTTTGATGTGAACAATGGGGAAAATATATATATTTTCATACATACACATCTACATGGCCAAAGAAATGTGGACACCCCTTCAAATCAGTGGATTCGGCTACATCAGCCACACCCGTTGCTGATAGGTGTATAAAATTGAGCACACCGCCATGCAATCTCCATAGACAAACTCTGGCAGTAGAAAGAGCTCAGTGGCTTTCAACGTGGCACAGTCATAGGATGCAACCTTTCCAACAAGTCAGTTCATCAAATTTCTACCCTACTAGAGCTGCCCCGGTCAACTTTTAGTGCTGTTATTGTGAAGTGGAAACGTCTAGGAGCAACAACGGCTCCTAGACGTGAAGTGGTACAGTAGGCCACACAAGCTCACAGAATGGGAGCACTCTGGGAGCAACGTCAGCACAATAACTGTTTGTCGGGAGGTTCATGAAATGAGTTTCCATGGCCGAGCAGCCGCACACAAGCCTAAGATCACCATGCGCAATGCCAAGCGTTGGCTGCAGTGGTGTAAAGCTCACCGCCTTTACACTCAGTGGAAACACGTTCTCTGGAGTGATGAATCACGCTTCACCATCTGGCAGTCCGACGGACGAATCTGGGTATGGTGGATGCCAGGAGAACGCAACCTATGCATAGTGGCAACTGTAAAGTTTGGTGGAGGAGGAATAATGGTCTGGGGCTGTTTTTCATGGTTCGGACTAGGCCCCTTAGATCCAGTGAAGAGAAATTTTAACGCTACAGCATACAATGACATTCTAGACAATCCTGTATGTCCAACTTTGTGGCAACAGGGTTTCAGCATGACAATGCCCCCGTGCACAAATCGAGGTCTATATAGAAATGGTTTGGCCTCACTAATGCTCGCGGCTGAATGGAAGCAAGTCCCCGCAGCAATGTTCCAACATGTAAGTGGAAAGCCTTCCAAGAAGAGTGGAGGATGTTATAGCATCAACTCCTTATTTAATGCCCATGATTTTGGAATGAGATGTTTGACAAGTAGCTGTCCACATACACTACATGACCAAAAGTATCTTCTGAAGGCACAGTAAATGCAACTTAAACGTTTTTCATGACAAAATGTCGATTTGAAATCTCTTGGACATCAGAGCAACCTTGAGGGAATCCTATTTGAGTCAGAAAAGGATATTCATATGATAGATATGCTGTACAAAACCTTGCAGAGAGCCTATCCAACTGACGATCTCTTAGGAACCAAGATTTAAAAAGATCTGATATTGGCACAAGATGTAGGGAATGTTAACTAACATAACTAACGAGATTACAGTTAATGAAACATTTTGTTTAATCCAGTTTAATGTATACAATTTATTATACAAGAGACAAAATTCACAAGTTCTACAGCACGACGGCAGAGTCATGTCTGAAGTGTAAAACTAATAATAATGATTAAATAATCCATGCCTTTTGAGAATGTTATAAAGTCTAAAAGTTATTGTCGGAGTTAGAAAGTTATCAGTCAGAAGTAAATTTACTTTGAATCCGTCTTTCTGCATATTTCAGGACATGACAGGTGAGGGTGCAGTGAGACACCCGATGAGTTGGACAATACTTTTCTGGTCAATCATCTTAAAAAAAAAAAACATATACTTAAAAAAACGGAAATCAACCAATCCTCCGTCATTAACGCAATGGAAAGGTCAAATGCTTTATTATCTAAAAATGTGTGTAAGCTAAGGAGAGAAACAAAATGGTGGCGTAAAGTGATGCGGGCGCTGGAGATGGGGGTGTGAGATAGTGGGTCTGGGCAGGTGTGTTGTAGTGGTTGTTGTTGTTTGTATTGTTTAAGAAAGAGAAAATAAAAAGAGAGTACGACTTGGACTTGACACGAGTCTTGACCCGTTCAACTTGGGACTTGGACATGACACGAGTCTTGACCCGTTCAACTTGGGACTTGGACTTGACACATGTCTTGACCCGTTCTACTTGGGACTTGGACTTGACACAAGTCTTGACCCGTTCTACTTGGGACTTGCTTGTGACTTGAATAATGATGACTTGGTCCCACCTCTGCATAATACTACTCTATTCCACCTCAGTTTAAAATTTAATTGAGCTTCTGCCATGGTGCATTTGATGGGAAAAAACAAAAACAATCTGTCTGATCTGTTAGGGAAGATCAAAGTCGAAAGCCTATACTTCTCAATTCCAATTAGTCAGCTTCTCTTATAAACACTTAAGAGTGCTGATGATAGCCTCTATATATAGCCCCTACCTATAGCCCCTACTTATCGACCCTATTTTTGCACTGACTGACTATTCCACATTTATGGCAAATCTCTTTTTATTTTTCCCTGTCCATTTTGGTTTTCTCATTAGAAACAGAGATTGACAGGTCTCCCCAGCCACCGGTTTGTAATCTTGCTGTGGTCTGCAGAGTTGCAGATGTACCCAGACTGCCGAAACCCCACCTGTCCCGCAAGGACCCGCCTATCTTCTCAGACAAGCTGTCCCAGTCACAGAGATAGATCGAGGACTAGATCAACGATGACTCCTCTATCTCTATGGTCCCAGGACAGGACTAGAGCAACAAAGAGCCCACATCAAAGCACAACTCTACTGTGTGTCTGAAAGCACAACTCTACTGTGTGTCTGAAAGCACAACTCTACTGTGTGTCTGAAAGCACAACTCTACTGTGTGTCTGAAAGCACAACTCTACTGTGTGTCTGAAAGCACAACAGTACAACACAGAGGACCACAATGGAAATGCCGAATGCGAGCCAGGAAATAAGAAATAAGTCCTAGACTTTTTGTTTCATCCTCAAACTAAACTGACAGAGCCATCTCAACTCAGCAGTTTGTCAACACTGTTTATCAAGAATCTGGGTCACTCACTTCCAGCATTGGGTTACGATACATGTACTTGTTGTCATTGCAGAATGACAACAGTTTACGGGCTTGTATTGTTGGACGTTGTGAAAAAGCATGAACAGACACTGCTCTATTAGGATACATAGCAGATGTAAAAAAAATATTTAAAAAAATACGAATTGGATGGTTTGGAGTCAAGAGGCAATGAAACACTCCAGTGGCTACCCATAGAACACGCTAGAACACTAGAACCCTTTACCAGCTTGACTTCGTACTGTGCTAAATTAGAAGGAGACTCCATATTGCCAGCTGGGACCCTGTTTCCTCAGTCTCTGCTAAGTAGTTCTGCTGTTTTGGCAAAAACTAGCTAGATAAATACTTCAAGTTAATCCAGCATTTGTCAGTTTAGCCTCTGCCTTGCTAATTGAAATCTACAAACCATGAGAGGATTGGGACTATGCATTAACAGTGGGTACGTACAGTACAAAATCCTAGAGAGAGGGGAAAAAGGAACTAAATGAACACCCCCAGCAGACGCTGTAGATTTCATTTCCCCGGATCTTAATTGAGATTACGAGAGGACAACCGATAGCTAGCTAGTCTTATAGCTCAGACACACCGGTAGGATTGTCAAACGTTTGCCTCCCGACAGTACTTAGCACCTCTGAACAGAGTGTTGGCAGTCAATCTCTTCTGTGCAAAAGACCTTCAGCCACTCAGCCTTGTTAAAATACTCCAAACCAGAAGGTGGCAGTAGCGCTTTGGCAAAGCATGTCTGTATGTGTTGCTTAGTTTATGGTCTAGATTCCAATGTTAGCTAGCTAGCTGCGCTAAATGTTACTATTTTGTAGAAAGCCCTTGTTGATACTAGCCAGATGGATAACTAGCTAGCAAGATGACGCAGAAACAATTTAATTCACTCTCCATAATCCCATCCTTCCAGTGCCAACCCATAGCCAAATATTTAGCTAGCTACCTAGCCTAACGTAGCAGGTGTAAATGAAACACTTGAAACTAGATAATGGTCTTGACGAGATAAAAAATGTGGATGTCGTGGTAGGTTCTATTCTGCACTATTCAACCAATCCAGTAAATGTGGATGAGTTAAGATGGAGTGCCACCTTGTTAACATCCAAAAGCGGAAGTCGCGTCACAGGCTTTCTTTCCATTTCCCCTGAAAACCGGAACATCCGGTTGTTGGGGTCTTTGCAGAGGCTACTAGCTACATAGCATATTCGCTTGCTAGCACAACATATCTAACTAGCTAGCTAGCAAAGGACACTAACTCGGCAGCTAACACAGGCCGCTGTTCAATGGAAACGAATCCGTTGTGATTTCATTATAACGTAAACACTAGCTATAGTGATTAGCTCACTTGGAGGAAGTATTTAGTGTTGTGTGCATTGTGTTGTGTGCTACCATCCCATAGCCTACATTGTATATGAAGTGTGACAGGCTCATGACATTTAACCGTGGATGTATGGAGAAAATGCCCTCTTTTTTCATTTTTGTTGTCACTCTTGTTGGGGGTTGTGCTCTCTGATTGGCTCAAAGTCAAGTTGTTGGCCACTGACAAGCATTCCGATTCTACAATTAGAAATGTCAGGTTCGTCGCTACCGGGTCGGAGCACAGCAGGTACCGCTTATCCCACTGTGATAAGTACCTATCGGAAGTCTATCAGCAGTGAGATTCTAGGTGTGTTTCATGATTTAGACACAGTTTATATCTCAAAGAAGCAGTATCTACCCACTGGGGATGGTTGAATCAACATTGTTTCCACGTCATTTCAACAACAAAAAAATGCAATGAATCAACGTGGAAAACTGATTGGATTTGCCAACAGCCATCACGGGAACAGTCTTTTTCATCTACATTTTCACCTAAATCCAATGACATGATTCTTAACCAAATGTAAATTAAAAAAAAATTGCCGTTGAACTGACTCCTGTGCCCTATCTGCTATGTATAGTCTTAGACACAGTTCACTATCTCCCAAAGAAGCTGTGGAAAACAATAAAGATCCAGAGAATAAAAAATACATTATCTAATAATAAATTGGTGGGTGCTTATATTTGTCCTATTTCACACATGTACAAGTGTGTATCTGTCTGCTGAGGCGAGTCTGTTCGTAAGTGTCCTCTCCAGTCCCATCCTTTATTTGTCATCGATTCATCGCCTCCGGACAACCTGGCGATGACAGATTAGGGGTGTCAGCTAGCGCGCCACAGCCTCAGCCGAACAAAGAGACCCCCCATCTAATATACCCCCAATTTTACACACAAGACACACACTCACGAATAACACTGTTGTTACCCCTAACACACACGCCCAGCACTTCCCTACCCACCCGCCCTCTCTACACAACAAGAGAGGCCTCTGTGGGTCATACTGTTAATTCTGCCCTGAGGCACTGGCCAAAATTAGAAAGCACAACCTGGATGTGACCCCCCAACGCTGCCTGCCTGCCTGCTTGTCTGTCTGTCTGCCCTCCGTATACTGCCAACGGATGGATCTGAGACACTGAGGTAACCCTGTGTCCACACTCTCTCACTTAGCAAAGAGTTGCGATTAGCTTAAGTCAAGTGGTTGGGTGATGCTATTGACATGTTGCCACAGGTCAGTCTTCAGGTTGTGGAGCTTTTTAAAATGGAAGAAATTATGTTTTGTCAAAAACAAGACTTTTGCTCTCATGCTAGCTAGCAATTTCATTCTATTCTAGGTAAAAATTATCTACAAATTGACCAAATTGGCCAAATCAATCATGTGACATACGAACCCCTCCCCAACCCCACCTCCAACCGGATGTAAGGTGACCTCCCCGTCTCCACACATGTGAATATGTTTCAAATGCCCTTTCCAAAGCGTGGCAGTTGTCTACCCACTATCCTCTATTAAAGATACAGAGGTCAGCTCTGATTTAACACTCAATAACCATTCTGTTCATTGGCCTTCCTGCAACAACCTCTACATTCATTGGCCTAACAGCAACAACCTCTACATTCATTGGCCTAACAGCAACAACCTCTACATTCATTGGCCTAACAGCAACAACCTCTACATTCATTGGCCTAACAGCAACAACCTCTACATTCATTGGCCTAACAGCAACAACCTCTACATTTATTGGCCTAACAGCAACAACCTCTACATTCATTGGCCTTCCTGCAACAACCTCTACATTCATTGGCCTAACAGCAACAACCTCTACATTCATTGGCCTAACAGCAACAACCTCTACATTCATTGGCCTAACAGCAACAACCTCTACATTCATTGGCCTTCCTGCAACAACCTCTACATTCATTGGCCTAACAGCAACAACCTCTACATTCATTGGCCTTCCTGCAACAACCTCTACATTCATTGGCCTAACAGCAACAACCTCTACATTCATTGGCCTAACAGCAACAACCTCTACATTCATTGGCCTTCCTGCAACAACCTCTACATTCATTGGCCTAACAGCAACAACCTCTACATTCATTGGCCTAACAGCAACAACCTCTACATTCATTGGCCTAACAGCAACAACCTCTACATTCATTGGCCTTCCTGCAACAACCTCTACATTCATTGGCCTAACAGCAACAACCTCTACATTCATTGGCCTTCCTGCAACAACCTCTATATTCATTGGCCTAACAGCAACAACCTCTACATTCATTGGCCTTCCTGCAACAACCTCTACATTCATTGGCCTAACAGCAACAACCTCTACATTCATTGGCCTAACAGCAACAACCTCTACATTTATTGGCCTAACAGCAACAACCTCTACATTCATTGGCCTAACAGCAACAACCTCTACATTCATTGGCCTAACAGCAACAACCTCTACATTCATTGGCCTAACAGCAACAACCTCTACATTCATTGGCCTTCCTGCAACAACCTCTATATTCATTGGCCTTCCTGCAACAACCTCTATATTCATTGGCCTTCCTGAAACAACCTCTACATTCATTGGCCTAACAGCAACAACCTCTACATTCATTGGCCTAACAGCAACAACCTCTACATTCATTGGCCTTCCTGCAACAACCTCTACATTCATTGGCCTAACAGCAACAACCTCTACATTCATTGGCCTAACAGCAACAACCTCTACATTCATTGGCCTAACAGCAACAACCTCTACATTCATTGGCCTTCCTGCAACAACCTCAACATTCATTGGCCTTCCTGCAACAACCTCTACATTCATTGGCCTAACAGCAACAACCTCTACATTCATTGGCCTAACAGCAACAACCTCTACATTCATTGGCCTAACAGCAACAACCTCTACATTCATTGGCCTTCCTGCAACAACCTCAACATTCATTGGCCTAACAGCAACAACCTCTACATTCATTGGCCTTCCTGCAACAACCTCTACATTCATTGGCCTTCCTGCAACAACCTCTATATTCATTGGCCTAACAGCAACAACCTCTACATTCATTGGCCTTCCTGCAACAACCTCTACATTCATTGGCCTAACAGCAACAACCTCTACATTCATTGGCCTAACAGCAACAACCTCTACATTCATTGGCCTTCCTGCAACAACCTCTACATTCATTGGCCTAACAGCAACAACCTCTACATTCATTGGCCTAACAGCAACAACCTCTACATTCATTGGCCTTCCTGAAACAACCTCTATATTCATTGGCCTAACAGCAACAACCTCTACATTCATTGGCCTAACAGCAACAACCTCTACATTTATTGGCCTAACAGCAACAACCTCTACATTCATTGGCCTTCCTGCAACAACCTCTACATTCATTGGCCTTCCTGCAACAACCTCTATATTCATTGGCCTAACAGCAACAACCTCTACATTCATTGGCCTTCCTGCAACAACCTCTACATTCATTGGCCTAACAGCAACAACTCTACATTCATTGGCCTAACAGCAACAACCTCTACATTCATTGGCCTTCCTGCAACAACCTCTACATTCATTGGCCTAACAGCAACAACCTCTACATTCATTGGCCTAACAGCAACAACCTCTACATTCATTGGCCTTCCTGCAACAACCTCTACATTCATTGGCCTAACAGCAACAACCTCTACATTCATTGGCCTAACAGCAACAACCTCTACATTCATTGGCCTAACAGCAACAACCTCTACATTTATTGGCCTAACAGCAACAACCTCTACATTCATTGGCCTAACAGCAACAACCTCTACATTTATTGGCCTAACAGCAACAACCTCTACATTCATTGGCCTAACAGAAACAACCTCTACATTCATTGGCCTAACAGCAACAACCTCTACATTCATTGGCCTAACAGCAACAACCTCTACATTCATTGGCCTAACAGCAACAACCTCTACATTCATTGGCCTAACAGCAACAACCTCTACATTTATTGGCCTAACAGCAACAACCTCTACATTCATTGGCCTAACAGCAACAACCTCTACATTCATTGGCCTAACAGCAACAACCTCTACATTCATTGGCCTAACAGCAACAACCTCTACATTTATTGGCCTAACAGCAAAAACCTCTACATTCATTGGCCTAACAGCAACAACCTCTACATTCATTGGCCTAACAGCAACAACCTCTACATTCATTGGCCTAACAGCAACAACCTCTACATTTATTGGCCTAACAGCAACAACCTCTACATTCATTGGCCTAACAGCAACAACCTCTACATTTATTGGCCTAACAGCAACAACCTCTACATTCATTGGCCTAACAGCAACAACCTCTACATTCATTGGCCTAACAGCAACAACCTTTAAATTCATTGGCCTAACAGCAACAGTATAGTGATTAAGACTCAGTCTCGTTGGTGGGTCTGCCGCTCGCCTCCGTCTCATAATCAGCTCATAGCCTACGCATAAATACATTACATTTACCGTAGCCAGGGTCGTGTGTGTGTGTGTGTTAATGTGTGTGTTTCTGAGGCTAATGAGGTGTCAGACATGCAGAGGACGTTGTCTGGCTTTTTAAACGTCAAAAGACGGTGGAGACAAAGGGTCACCAAATTATTCCATTAAGTGCAGTGTCGGCACAAAATGGAGTTCCGTCTGCACTACCGTAGCACAGATGATTGGTCTCTCCTCCCTCCCTCCCTCCCTCCACCAGAGCTTAAACACTGACTGCTTCAAAAGGATATGAATCCTTAATCTCGTCAAAGAGAATTGCATATTGCATATGCACATCAACCTCTCCATCACCCTTCACCATCACTCCCACTGCCACCATCACTCCTTCCATCACCCCTACCCACTCCATCATCCTACCCCTACCCTCACGGGTAAATAGTAAATATGCCTACTACCTCAAATGAAGTGTATAAAATGTACTCACAGTACGCATGTTATAAGCATAACACGCATTGGAAAGATCATCCATCTGGTTGCATCTACCAGACAGACAGGCCAGGGCTGCCCACCTCAAGGTAAAACATATTCAACGTTACACCAGCCAGAATGGGGAAATCGCATCAAATGAATTGTATAATACATTAACACATCCCACCAGCCCAGCCCAGGAGGGCCCAGTGCTTACCTCTCTCCATGTCCCAGAATGAATCACTCCATCACTGTCATCACTACAGCGTTAGGCCAACTCCCCTCTCCAGAGACTCTCAATATAATCCTGTGGCCCTCAACATGCTACCAACTGGTTGGGCTATATCAAGTTGAAAAATGTATTTTCACCTGTGTTGATTTGACATATTTTAGCAGGTTTTATCAGCTGGGAGAGTGATAGAGGGGAGGTGAAAAGACAGATAGGTAGGAAGACAGAGGGAAATGAGGAGACAGGAGGGAGGGTAGGTGAAGAAAGCAAGGAGAGAGAGAGAGAGAGAGAGAGAGAGAGAGAGAGAGAGATGCTCTGCTGTTATTTTGAGAGTGGAAGGACTCTGTTCAATGATGGAGGACTTGCCATGGACCAGGGAATCAAGACCATCGAACACATTATGAAAGAGCATCAAGGATAAACAGTAGATAAGGGAGAACATGACAGTGTCTAGAGGTGTAGAATGTTCCTAAGGCTGAGAGGGAGAACATGACAGTGTCTAGCTGTGTAGAATGCTCCTGAGGCTGAGAGAGGAGAACATGACAGTGTCTAGCTGTGTAGAATGCTCCTGAGGCTGAGAGAGGAGAACATGAGTGTCTAGCTGTGTAGAATGCTCCTAAGGCTGAGAGAGGAGAACATGACAGTGTCTAGCTGTGTAGAATGCTCCTGAGGCTGAGAGAGGAGAACATGACAGTGTCTAGAGGTGTAGAATGCTCCTGAAGCTGAGAGGAGAACATGACAGTGTCTAGCTGTGTAGAATGCTCCTGAGGCTGAGAGAGGAGAACATGACAGTGTCTAGATGTGTAGAATGTTCCTGAGGCTGAGAGCAGTACGATGATGATTTCCACCTAATAACAGCAAAACAGTGCTGTGCAAGTACTACCAGATCAATGATACAAACATACCCGGATAATATCAGGAATCTTCACAATCCAGCCAGGCTCCTCAGCTAAGAGTCACATGTAGCTACAGTAATTGAAAGCTCTTTCAGTAACACAGCCTCAACCCCCAGCCTCCCCCAAACCCTCCAGTAGCACACTCTCAGTGGTTCTCATTGTGTAAGAGATTGATTACTGCTATAGGTTCCATCTTGCTGAGCATCCAGAGGGCAGGGAGTCAAACCTCAGAGGAACAGAGGAGAAGGTGACGACCAACTGTCTGTGAGTCTGAGGAGACGAGGGGTTAAATAGGTCTGTAGTGAAGTAAACCCTAGAGTGGAGACAGAGAGACAGATACAGAGAGAGTGAGACAGAGAGAGTGAGACAGAGAGACAGAGACAGAGAGAGTGAGACAGAGAGACAGAGACAGATACAGAGAGACAGAGAGAGTGAGACAGAGAGAGTGAGACAGAGAGACAGAGAGACAGAGAGAGTGAGACAGAGAGACAGATACAGAGAGAGTGAGACAGATACAGAGAGACAGATACAGAGAGAGAGTGAGACAGAGAGACAGATACAGAGAGACAGAGCGGACAGCATACAGAGCCTAGTTTGAGGAGAGGAATAGCATGCCACCCGTCAGACAGCGCGAGACTAGCTCCTCAGCTACTGTACTGAAGCCTGTTTTTGTAAGCCCAGTCATTGGTCAGCCCAGTCACTGGTCAGCCCAGTCATTGGTCAGCCCAGTCACTGGTCAGCCCAGTCACTGGTCAGCCCAGTCATTGGTCAGCCCAGGCATTGGTCAGCCCAGGCATTGGTCAGCCCAATCATTGGTCAGCCCAGTCATTGCGCAAACAAATAACAATTGTAAATGCAACCGTGTGTTAAAAACTGTTGGTGGCCACGATTAAAAAATTAGCTATTTTTATTGATCAATCTCAACTCGTAAAGCGCGCCTCCTATTCCCCATTTGGATGCGTAGGCTATAGCCTACCTACCGTTGACTATCAGCGTGTCACCTACCGCTTTGCAATGTGAGATTGAGGCTGTAGAATTGTTTGAAACTTGAACGTTTTACTTCACTTCAAATAATGAGGCATGTTTTCACCTTGCTTCAAAGAAGCCTAGCCAAAATCCAACCGTAGAAACGTGGAGGCAATTATTTTATACACTTCCTCGTGCTATCAACCAGCATTTCTCTCCCGTTCTATTGGTTTCATATCAACTTTCTTTCGATGTCCATAAGACCAACGGCACGATCCTAGTCACATGAGGAAGCCATCCTAGCAGTTGCTATTAGATTCCCCCTCTTTCTAAGTTTCTAACAGAGATTTCCATCTCTGTCACATATTGAACTGCTCGCATTAGGTGCGCGGTTCAGAACTGTTTTTCGCTAATTGCATTTGGGCAAATGTTAAAAAATTACATTGTATTCGCTGCTTCATTACAGGAGTTGCCTGTTCAATAACAGGCTATTGCATTTTGACTGTAAGACGATAGACTTTAACAGGCTACTGTTGCATATTTCCATGCTCTTAATTAAAAATGTCAGGTCCTTGTATGCTTGCATAGTGTCAGAAAGGAAGAGGCGAAGCGAGAGGTTTCACTCTCGCCAAAATCTGTCCAAAATAAATCCAATGCATGTCTATGGGCTTATTTTGGGCCTAAGCTTGTCGCCTGCCTTCCATCCATGGGGCGACTCCCGTTGTTGTCAGGGCGGAAACATAAGCATCTCGTCATTATATACAGATGTCTGAAAGTATTTTCTGTTGGTTCGCGTCATTTTACTGTTTGGATTAAATGTAACCGTTTGATGACCGGGTTAACGAGGGTCAGTTAGTCGGCAGCAACACTAATAGCAGCAACACTTGTGATGATGTTGCTGAGGAGGGGAAAACATCTCAGCTGTATCCTGCTAGTCACCCCTGACCCTTCTACAGCAGCCACAGTGGGCATATTGTTATGGCTCCAGAGTAACATCAGTTCCATTCCATTAACCAGTCTGGGGCTCTGGGATGCAGAGTAACTCCAGTTCCATTCCATTAACCAGTCTGGCGCTCTGGGCTGGGCGTGGCTGGCTAGCACTCCCTCCAAACACACACACACACTCACAGGGTTTGTTATGGCTGCAGATGCAAGTTAAACCCAGTACTCCCATTATCAGTGTCTAGGCCTGGCTAGCACCTCTCCAGACAGACAGACACGAGGATGGATGTTGTGAGGGAACCAGACCAAACACACTTCTCCCCTGATCAATTATTCAACTGGCTGCCATCACACACACACACACACACACACACACACACACACACACACACACACACCGTTTATTTTGTTCCAGACAAAAGGTCTGATGTTGTTGCACAAAAAATACTGAAGTCCCCAAAACATCACCATATGTACAAGTGAAAGGCCAAGCAGACAAAGGGCTCTGTAACTCATTAATTATTATGAGGCAGAACCGTGTGTGTGTGTGTGTGTGTGTAGGATTTATGACACTAGGAAACAGAGAGGCAGGCCATTCTTCCTGAGCCCACAGGTCATCTTCATGTTGTTGGATTTCGGCAGTTTGTTCCTTTCTGCTGGGGGTCGAAGAGTGTCTGTAGCTCTCCTGGGATGAGGGATACAGAAGGATCACGTCAGGTCACCACCCCTCAGGAGATACCAGATGAGGTTTATTAACCAAAAAGGTTATTCAGACAAACCCAGTCTACCTCCTACAACCCAATATAAAGTCTCTCTAGTCTCTACATCAGGGTAAAACACAACGGAAGGTGCACGTTCATCAGCTGTCACAACGGGAGGAGAAGTGTTGGAACTTTTCAGGAACCACATTGATATGCTATAGCAATGCTCTGATATGTGCAGCGCGACTGCAAACAGGTGACCTGGAATGTGACCAATAGCATTTATTTACAAAGAGCAGACTGTGAGAGGACTGGTGGAATAACATCATAGACTGTGAGAGGACTGGCGGAATAACATCATAGACTGTGAGAGGACTGGCGGAATAACAACATAGACTGTGAGAGGACTGGTGGAATAACATCATAGACTGTGAGAGGACTGGTGGAATAACAACAGACTGTGAGAGGACTGGCGGAATAACATCATAGAATGTGAGAGGACTGGCGGAATAACAACACAGACTGTGAGAGGACTGGCGGAATAACAACATACAGGTGACCTGGAATGTGACCAATAGCATTTATTTACAAAGAGCAGACTGTGAGTAGACTGGCGGAATAACATCCTAGACTGTGAGAGGACTGGCGGAATAACAACATACAGGTGACCTGGAATGTGACCAATAGCATTTATTTACAAAGAGCAGACTGTGAGTAGACTGGCGGAATAACATCCTAGACTGTGAGAGGACTGGTGGAATAACATCATAGAATGTGAGAGGAATGGCGGAATAACATCATAGACTGTGAGAGGACTGGCGGAATAACATCATAGACTGTGAGAGGACTGGTGGAATAACATCATAGAATGTGAGAGGACTGGCGGAATAACATCATAGAATGTGAGAGGACTGGCGGAATAACAACATACAGGTGACCTGGAATGTGACCAATAGCATTTATTTACAAAGAGCAGACTGTGAGTAGACTGGCGGAATAACATCCTAGACTGTGAGAGGACTGGTGGAATAACATCATAGAATGTGAGAGGACTGGCGGAATAACATCATAGACTGTGAGAGGACTGGCGGAATAACATCATACAGGTGACCTGTGAGAGGACCAATAGCATTTATTTACAAAGAGCATAGACTGTGAGAGACTGGCGGAATAACATCCTAGACTGTGAGAGGACTGGTGGAATAACATCATAGAATGTGAGAGGACTGGCGGAATAACAACATAGACTGTGAGAGGACTGGCGGAATAACATCATAGACTGTGAGAGGACTGGCGGAATAACAACATAGACTGTGAGAGGACTGGCGGAATAACATAATAGACTGTGAGAGGACTGGCGGAATAACATCATAGACTGTGAGAGGACTGGCGGAATAACATCATAGAATGTGAGAGGACTGGCGGAATAACAACAGACTGTGAGAGGACTGGTGGAATAACAACAGACTGTGAGAGGACTGGCGGAATAACAACAGACTGTGAGAGGACTGGCGGAATAACATAATAGAATGTGAGAGAACTGGTGGAATAACAGACTGTGAGAGGACTGGCGGAATAACAACATAGATTGTGAGAGGACTGGCGGAATAACATCATAGACTGTGAGAGGACTGGCAGAATAACAACAGACTGTGAAAGGACTGGCGGAATAACATCATAGACTGTGAGAGGCCTGGCGGAATAACAACAGACTGAGAGGACTGGCGGAATAACATCATAGAATGTGAGAGGACTGGCGGAATAACAACAGACTGTGAGAGGACTGGCGGAATAACAACAGACTGTGAGAGGACTGGCGGAATAACAACAGACTGTGAGAGGACTGGCGGAATAACATAATAGACTGTGAGAGGACTGGCGGAATAAGATCATAGACTGTGAGAGGACTGGCGGAATAACATCATAGACTGTGAGAGGACTGGCGGAATAACATCATAGAATGTGAGAGGACTGGCGGAATAACAACAGACTGTGAGAGGACTGGTGGAATAACAACAGACTGTGAGAGGACTGGCGGAATAACAACATAGACTGTGAGAGGACTGGCGGAATAACATCATAGACTGTGAGAGGACTGGCGGAATAACATCATAGACTGTGAGAGGACTGGCGGAATAACAGACTGTGAGAGGACTGGCGGAATAACATCATAGACTGTGAGAGGACTGGCGGAATAACATCATAGACTGTGAGAGGACTGGCGGAATAACATCATAGAATGTGAGAGGACTGGCGGAATAACAGACTGTGAGAGGACTGGTGGAATAACAACAGACTGTGAGAGGACTGGCGGAATAACAACAGACTGTGAGAGGACTGGCGGAATAACATAATAGAATGTGAGAGAACTGGTGGAATAACAGACTGTGAGAGGACTGGCGGAATAACAACATAGATTGTGAGAGGACTGGCGGAATAACATCATAGACTGTGAGAGGACTGGCAGAATAACAACAGACTGTGAAAGGACTGGCGGAATAACATCATAGACTGTGAGAGGCCTGGCGGAATAACATCATAGACTGAGAGGACTGGTGGAATAACAACAGACTGTGAGAGGACTGGCGGAATAACATCATAGAATGTGAGAGGACTGGCGGAATAACATCATAGACTGTGAGAGGACTGGCGGAATAACATCATAGACTGTGAGAGGACTGGCGGAATAACAACAGACTGTGAGAGGACTGGCAGAATAACAACAGACTGTGAGAGGACTGGCGGAATAACATCATAGACTGTGAGAGGACTGGCGGAATAACAACAGACTGTGAGAGGACTGGCGGAATAACATCATAGAATGTGAGAGGACTGGCGGAATAACAACACAGACTGTGAGAGGACTGGCGGAATAACAACAGACTGTGAGAGGACTGGCGGAATAACATCATAGACTGTGAGAGGACTGGTGGAATAACAACAGACTGTGAGAGGACTGGCGGAATAACATCATAGACTGAGAGGACTGGTGGAATAACAACAGACTGTGAGAGGACTGGCGGAATAACATCATAGAATGTGAGAGGACTGGCGGAATAACAACAGACTGTGAGAGGACTGGCGGAATAACAACAGACTGAGAGGACTGGCGGAATAACATCATAGAATGTGAGAGGACTGGCGGAATAACAGCATAGAATGTGAGAGGACTGGTGGAATAACAGACTGTGAGAGGACTGGCGGAATAACAACATAGACTGTGAGAGGACTGGCGGAATAACAACAGACTGTGAGAGGACTGGCGGAATAACAACAGACTGTGAGAGGACTCGCGGAATAACAACATAGACTGTGAGAGGACTGGTGGAATAACATCATAGACTGTGAGAGGACTGGCGGAATAACAACATAGACTGTGAAAGGACTGGCGGAATAACATCATAGACTGTGAGAGGACTGGCGGAATAACATCATAGACTGTGAGAGGACTGGTGGAATAACATCATAGACTTTGAGAGGACTGGCGGAATAACATCATAGAATGTGAGAGGACTGGTGGAATAACAGACTGTGAGAGGACTGGCGGAATAACAACATAGACTGTGAGAGGACTGGCGGAATAACATCATAGACTTTGAGAGGACTGGCGGAATAACATCATAGAATGTGAGAGGACTGGCGGAATAACAACAGACTGTGAGAGGACTGGTGGAATAACAACATAGACTGTGAGAGGACAGGTGGAATAACAACATAGACTCTCGTTTAGAAACTTTGGAGAGTCTGTTGGAGAGAATAGAAAGATATCTTAGCCTTTCATGTCTCTGTATAGCCTGCCAAGCCCACCAACACCGACAGGCTCCAGCCATGAATCACTTTGGAGATGGTGTGGGACGGTCAGTCTAAAACAAGATGCATCTCCCTCCAGCTACAGTATAAACCCAAAGCTTTCAAATCAAGACCAAAAATAGACAAGCACGTCCTGTCCCCTGATGTTTTGAAGGCAGTGAATTATCTGATAACGGGTTTCTAATGGCAGGAAGATGACAGCGCGTATGGAGATACTTATCTCAGGAGCCACCAGGCTAGAGACCTATGGGTTATGGAATAAACAAATCATCAAAATAGAAAAAAGGCCACTGGGTGTTGGAAATTGAACATTTTCATTTTCCATTTACACTTTAAAAACCAAATCTTCACCAAATTCAAATGACATTCACCTACGCTCTTTTGTTTCATGTCTGACTGGTAAATAAGCCTGATAATAACCTAAATAAATAAATACAACTTTTGATGTTTTGATGTTTTTTGATGCTCAAGATGGAAGTTGACAAAATAAATAAAATCCTTGGAGGCAAGCAAAGCCGTGTGTATCGGAGACGAATAGAGGCAGAGGGAGATAAATAATGTTAATCACAATTCAACTCAACTGCCAACTCCTCAATCACATTTCAAACAGTCCACAAGGGGTTGTGGCGGTTCCTTGAGGATGTTTTAAAACCCTCCCCACAAATACCGTATGTTAATTCCATGTTCATCGTCTAGGAGACGGAAAACAGACTTTAGGACTACTATCAAATATGACCAGTGTTTTGTCATGCAGCTGGCTTCCTGCTGCGATGTTCCTCGTTACAGACTGACTACCTCTTAGGATGATACAGAAGGCATTGTCTTCATTGGGGTTCAGGTGCACTTCGGGAAGATACAGGGTAGAAACACGGTTTGACTAACTAACACCTTCTCATGTTGTAGACTGATAGACTGCAGTCTCACTCAGCATGATGAGAGTACAAGAGAACAGGAGCAGCAGGGAGACAACAGAGGGAGAGAGAGAGAGAGAGAGAGAGAGAGAGAGAGAGAGAGAGAGAGAGAGAGAGAGAGAGAGAGAGAGAGAGAGAGAGAGAGAGAAATAGATTTGACAGAGCTTGAATAATTTTGAAAATAATAATTTTAAAATGTTGCACAATCCAGGTGTGGAAAGTTCTTACAGATTTACCCAGAAAGACTTGCAGCTGTAATCGCTGCCAAAGGCGCTTTCACAAAGTATTGACTCAGGGGTGTGAATACTTATTTAAGTTAGATATTTCTGTAATTCATTTTCAATAAATTTGCTAAGATTTAAAAAAATATATGTTTTCACTTTGTCATTATGGGGTATTGTGCGTAGACGGGGGAGAAAAATATATATTTACTCCATTTAGAATTTAGGCTGTAACAATAAAATGTGGAATAAGTCAAAGGGTATGAATACTTTCTGAAAGGCACCGTATGTCACGACTTCCGCCGAAGTCGGTTCCTCTCCTTGTTTCGGGCGGCGTTCGGCGGTTGACGTTTTTTTCCCATCACACCTGGTTTTAATTTGCCCTCATTACTGTTGTTCATTTAACCCTCTGTTTCCCCCATGTCTGTGTGGGGAATTGTTTGTTCGGCATGCCGGTTTACGCCGGGTTTTGTATGTTTTCACCAGGGCTTTGTGGCAGCCGGTATTTATACGTGTATTTTGTACTTGGTTTTGGGCATTTGTTTTGTGACGCGGTTGCGTTCTGTATTTAAACATTGCCTGAGTAAAGTACTTAGTCCACTCACCTCTGCTCTCCTGCGCCTGACTTACACCAGCTTCACCCACCGCATGACACCGTATAAAGATTAGCTGGCTACTCACTAGCACGTGGGCTTGTGCTTGAGAGATTGTTTATGAGATCTGTGTTAAAATACATTTTCTATAATGCCTGCTACAAGAAGTTGGTAATTATGAGTGGATGTAAATTGTGCGTGGTTCTGGTCATTAAAAAAAAAACTACAAAAGAGCATATTCATAGATTTGAAAGCCAAATCAGTGATTTCTGCAAAAAAAAGCAGGTTAAACTATCTTGATAAAACAATTAAATTATTAATTAAAGGCTTATGCTTGGAAGGTACGATTTTACAAGCACTGAATTCATTAGATTATTCCTGACTTTTTAAAATGCAGTGTATTGACCCTTTAAATTGTTAAACAAAGCCTATTTAGAGAAAAATACAGAAAGTTTCACAATATTCTCTATACTTTCTATATGAACTATATTCACAATATTCTCTACAGTATATTCTCTATACTCTCTATATTAATTATATTCACAATATTCTCTATATTCTCTATATTAACTATATTCACAATATTCTTTATATTCACAATATTCTCTACAGTATATTCACTATATGTTCTATATTCCCTATATTCTCTACTGTATATTCTCTTTATTCTCTATAGTCTCTATATTCTCTATATACTCTACTGTATATTCTCTATATTCACTATATTCTCTACAGTATATTCTCTATATTCACTATATTCTCTATACACTCCACAGTATATTCCCTATATTCTCTATATTCTCTCCAGTATTTTCACCATATTCTCTATAGTATTTTCACTATTTTCTCTACAGTTTATTCACTATATTCTCTACAGTATATTCACTATTTTCACTATATTCTCAATATTCACTATATTCTCTACATTCACTACAGTATGTTCACTATATTCTCTATATTCCTAGAGGAAGAAATTGGCTTAATGCAAGACTTATGTGAAGAAAGTAACAGACAAGAATTCAATCAACTCTATGATTCAATTTCAGCTTTTCTATTTAATTTCTACTTTTCCACCAAAGTGAGCATCAGAGGAGAGCACTAAGGAGGGAGTCAGATGGATCAATAGAACAGGCCCACTGAAACGCTGCCAAGACAATCCAGAATCGATTTCTCTACTCATTAGTCCCTTGGCCTGAGCTGTGACTGACGCATCACGACCCAGATGAGAGGAGGGAGTCTTAATCAGATAACATGTTTTATTGTGTTCACATGGAAAACGGAGCAGCGGGACCCAGCCAGCGGAGAGTTGACTCTGTTCCTAGGGCTCTGGTTCTGACTGGCTCTGTTCCTAGGGCTCTGGTTCTGACTGGCTCTGTTCCTAGGGCTCTGATTCTGACTGGCTCTGTTCCTGGGGCTCTGATTCTGACTGGCTCTGTTCCTGGGGCTCTGATTCTGACTGGCTCTGTTCCTGGGGCTCTGGTTCTGACTGGCTCTGTTCCTGGGGCTCTGGTTCTGACTGGCTCTGTTCCTGGGGCTCTGGTTCTGACTGGCTCTGTTCCTGGGGCTCTGGTTCTGACTGGCTCTGTTCCTGGGGCTCTGGTTCTGGTTGCTTGCTGCTCCACAGTAGACATGTATGTGTCAGACTTAACTATTATCAATCAAACCAAATCCTAATCCACAACCCACCCCATAGATTGATTGATTATTTGATTGGTGACCTTACCGTTTGTTTATTTAGCTTATTACACCTTCTGCTAGCTGAGTGGGAGCTCAAAAGTAGAAGTGCCATTTGGCATCAAGACAGGTGCTGTGAGTTTACATCACCAAGGACTGCTGTTCTGTCATCTTACCAGACACCCCACCAAGGACTGCTGTTCCGTCATCTTACCAGACACCCCACCAAAGACTGCTGTTCCGTCATCTTACCAGACACCCCACCAAGGACTGCTGTTCTGTCATCTTACCAGACACCCCACCAAGGACTGCTGTTCTGTCATCTTACCAGACACCCCACCAAGGACTGCTGCTCTGTCATCTTACCAGACACCCCACCAAGGACTGCTGCTATGTCATCTTACCAGACACCCCACCAAGGACTGCTGTTCTGTCATTTTACCAGACACCCCACCAAGGACTGCTGTTCTGTCATCTTACCAGACACCCCACCAAGGACTGCTGTTCTGTCATCTTACCAGACACCCCACCAAGGACTGCTGTTCTGTCATCTTACCAGACACCCCACCAAGGACTGCTGCTCTGTCATCTTACCAGACACCCCAGCAAGGACTGCTGCTCTGTCATCTTACCAGACACCCCAGCAAGGACTGCTGTTCTGTCATCTTACCAGACACCCCAGCAAGGACTGCTGTTCTGTCATCTTACCAGACACCCCAGCAAGGACTGCTGTTCTGTCATCTTACCAGACACCCCAACGAGGACTGCTGTTCTGTCATCTTACCAGACACCCCACCAAGGACTGCTGCTCTGTCATTTTACCAGACACCCCAGCAAGGACTGCTGCTCTGACATCTTAGAAGATACCTAAAGACGAACTATGACACCTCTCACTAAGACTGACACCAACGACTGCCTCTTTAGTCAGTGACCCAATGTGGGAAAAGGGAAGCGGAATGAATTAGATTGAAAAAAGGGGGAGGGTGGTGAAGGACATGATTTAAAGAAACATGAGATTATTCTTCAGAATATGAGGTAGATGAATTCTGTTTGATGAACACGGTGGGTGAGAGAGGGTTGTGTGTGTGGTGGGGGGCTAATATAGTCCCATCCCTTGGTGTCTGCCTCAGGCGTTTCGTCATACAGCCTCATAGCCCAACCATGTTAAACCCCTCGTAACTTAGGTTACTCTTCAAAGCTGATCATAAAAAACACTGGTCAGCCCCCCTACAAACTTTGCTGCTGTGATTGCACACTGCAGTATTTCACCTAACAGATACAGTGCATTGGGAAAGTTTTCACACCCCTGACTTTCTCCACATTTTGTTACCTTACAGCCTTATTCTAGAATGGATTGAAATGGTTTTCAATTTACACACAATGTCCCGTAATGACAAAGCAAAAACAGTCCCCCCCCAAAAAAAAAAAAATGTAATATCACATTTACGTAAGTATTCAGACCCTTTACACAGTACTGTGTTGAAGCCCCTTTGGCAGTGATTACAGCCTAGAGTCTTCTTGTGTATGACGCTACAAGCTTGGCACACCTGTATTTGGGGAGTTTCTCCCATTCTTCTTTGCAGATCCTCTCAAGCTCTGTCAGGTTGGATGGGGAGTGTTGCTGCACAGCTATTTTCAGGTCTCTCCAGAGATGTTAGATCAGGTTCAAGTCTGGGCTCTGACATTCAGAGACTTGTCCCAAAGCCACTCCTGTGTTGTCTTGGCTGTGTGATTAGGGTCGTTGTCCTGTTGGAAGGTGAACCTTCGCCCCAGTCTGAGGTCCTGAGCGCTCTGGACCAGTGTCACAATCTTCAAAAGGAACAGACCAAAGTGCAGCGCCGACGGAGTTCCACATCTTATAATTAACGAATGCAATTTGAAACTCAACAAAATACAGCGAAAACAAAATCACATGTGTAACACAGCATCACCTACTCACAAACAATCACCCACAATGCAGGTGGGAAAAGGAACAACCTAAATAGGATTCCCAATTAGAGGCAACGACAACCAGCTGCCTCTAATTGGGAACCAACTCAAAAAACCACCATGAAGTCTGTAAGACAACCCTAGTCACGCCCTGGCCTAACCCCCATAGAGAAACTCGGAAGGCTCTCCATGGCCACGACGTGACAACCAGGTTTTCATCAATAATCTCTCTGTACTTTGGTCCGTTCATCTTTCCCTCGATCCTGAAAAGTTTCCCAGTCCCTGCCGCTGAAAAACACTTTTACTGAGGAGTGGTTCCGTCTGGCCACTCTACCATAAAGGCCTTTTTGGTGGAGTGCTGTACAGTTGGTTGTTCTTCTGGAAGGTTCTCCCATCTCCACAGAGGAACTCTGGAGCTCTGTCAGAGTGACCATCAGGTTGACCAAGGCCCTTCTCCCCCAAATGCTCAGTTTGGCCGGGCGGCCAGCTCTAGGAAGAGTCATGGTGGTTCCAAATGTCTTCCATTTAAGAATGATGGAGGCCACTGTGTTCTTGGGGACCTTCAATGCAGCATAAATATTTAGGTACCCTTCCCCAGATCTGTGCCTCGACACAGTCCTGTCTCGGAGCTCTACGGACAATTCCTTTCGACCTCATGACTTGGTTTTTGCTCTGCCATGCACTGTCAACTGTGGGACCTTATAGACAGGTGTGTGCCTTTCCAAATCACGTCCAATCAATTGAATTTACCACAGGTGGACTCCAATCAAGTTGTAGAAACATCTCAAGGATGATCAATGGAAACAGGATGCACCTGAGCTCAATTTCAGGTCTCATAGCAAAAAGTCTGAATACTTGTGTATTTCTGTTTATTATTTTTGAATACATTTGCAAAAAAATCCTAGTAACCTGTTTCCGCTTTGTCGTTATGGGGTATTGTGTGTAGATTGATGAGGGAAAACAATTATTGAATCAATTTTAGAATAAAGGCTGTAATGTAACAACATGTGGAAAAAGGGAAGGGTTCTGAATACTCCCCTGTCTACTTGTTGTGTGTATAAACTGACAGGTACGTGTAACTGATAAACACACTACATGTTAATGTATTGAAATGTACGTAAATTGTAGTCTTTTGTCTGTAATGTCTTTTTTTCGTTATGTGTCGGAACCCAAGTAAGACGAGCTGTCGCCATTGGATTGGCGTCGTCTAATTGGGATCCGAATAAATCAAAAAATAATCTGTGCTGAAATATAGGTGCTGCTCTAAGCCCTCCCTGGTTGGGCTCAGAAACACCAGATCATCTGCAAACAGTAGACATTTGATTTTTGAGTCCAGACGGGTGAGACCGGGTGCTGCAGACTGTTCTAGCTGCATCCCTGTCTCAACCACGGCCCTGAGGAAAGATGTGTTTATTGCCAATTTAAACTTTCAGCCAACGAGCCATTGTTAAATTGTGGTCCTCTGGGGATTCTAAATCTTTACTATGACTATAAACCATGACAGAATCACCCCCTATAAGATTATAATAGGCCAGGATACAGTACAAAACACAAACGCAGATAGCGTTAGGCTAGGCCTAGCATCTGGCTATGTAAAAACAAAACAATACAACCCCTCCAGGAGTGAGAAGGAAGAGAGAGAGAGAGAGAGAGAGAGAGAGAGAGAGAGAGAGAGAGAGAGAGAGAGAGAGAGAGAGAGAGAGAGAGAGAGAGATGTTTTATTGTCCCATACACCGGCTAGTTGGCTACAGTGAGACTGTGAATCATGAATAGTGCCCTGCAGCAGCGTGGCATTGAGCTAATAGGTTACTCCACAGCTTTTGAAGCAGGCAGGAGAGACACATTTTAGCTTTAAAAATAATGGAACTAGAATATCCTAATGCACAGCAGAACACTTTTACAATGTAATTATGTCATTGTATACGGCCATTTAAAAACCAACACTATCAGATGAGACACACATATTGGAGAAAATAAATAGCCTAGAAGTAATACAAAAACATCACGAATGCATACATTTCTCTGGAGGCTTGGTGCACTCTACAGGGAAGGGAATACGGTCTGTCTGTGCTAAACAGAAGCATCATACATAACCCCAATATTAACAATGGAGTAAGAATCCATATACACAGGCTATGCATAAAAAGGGTAATTGAAAAACATGGAACATCCACATCAGAAGAATCGAAGCAACATTGAAAAACTGGAATAGAACCTTGCCATTCTCATAAATACATCACAAAGCAGCCAGCTGTTAGCGCTGCAGACAGTGGCTGGGAGAGGCCCCCAGGCAGAGCTGAAGGCTGAGATGGGAGGAACGACAGATTAACTTGAAAGATGTAGAGGGGGGAGAGAGAGAGAGAGAGAGAGAGAGGGGGAGAGGAGAGCAATAGATAGACAAAGAAATAGAGAAAGTGAGAGTGACAGAGACAAAGAAATAGAGAAAGTGAGAGTGACAGAGACAAAGAAATAGAGAAAGTGAGATATAGAGAGAAAGATAGAGAGAAAGTGAGAGTGATAGAAAGAGAACCCCTGAGTCATCAGGATACTCAGAGACCAGAGGTTTATTATGGAGATCCTGATCCATCATCAACATCACCCAACACAATAGACTCCTTCCTTCTCCCCTCATACCTCCTGTATAATAGGCTGCTATTATGGGAAGTTTGGGGTTGGGGGCTATAATGTCCCTTTTCACCCCCCACCATTAATGCCCCCCCACCATTAATGCCCCCCCACCATTAATGTCTTCCCTTCCCATTAATCTCCCGTTTCATCTGGGATCAGGTAAAGGTCCATTGAGTGGCTGCTGTGTTTAATCAGTCTACACAGGCCAGACTAATGTCTAACCGCTGGACCACTGGGCCCCACGCTGGGCTATTCATTAACACAACGTGCTGTGGGCGCATACACACACACACACACGGCTGGAAATGGTGATGGGGAAAGGGACACACACACACGGCTGCCCGCTCTGCACCGCATGTAACTAGAGAATAAATTGTCATCTTGAAGACAGAGAGCCTCCCAGCTGAACAACACTCAGGCCCCCCCATCTTGAAGACAGAGACCCTACCAGCTGAACAACACTCAGGCCCCCCATCTTGATGACAGAGACCCTACCAGCTGAACAACACTCAGGCCCCCCATCTTGAAGACAGAGACCCTACCAGCTGAACAACACTCAGGCCCCCCATCTTGATGACAGAGACCCTACCAGCTGAACAACACTCAGGCCCCCATCTTGATGACAGAGACCCTACCAGCTGAACAACACTCAGGCCCCCATCTTGATGACAGAGACCCTACCAGCTGAACAACACTCAGCCCCCATCTTGATGACAGAGACCCTACCAGCTGAACAACACTCAGGCCCCCCATCTTGATGACAGAGACCCTACCAGCTGAACAACACTCAGCCCCCATCTTGAAGACAGAGACCCTACCAGCTGAACAACACTCAGGCCCCCATCTTGATGACAGAGACCCTACCAGCTGAACAACACTCAGCCCCCATCTTGATGACAGAGACCCTACCAGCTGAACAACACTCAGGCCCCCATCTTGAAGACAGAGACCCTACCAGCTGAACAACACTCAGCCTCCCAGTGGGCTGAAGGGACTAGCAGATCATTGCTAATGCATCATTTAAATGTTCCCTCTCAGCTCCTGTGGCCAAACGGCCATGGCTCTATCACCACGTTGTGTGTGAAAGGAGCAATATATTTTGTCTTCTATTAAGTCCCAATTGCCAGCGCCGCCGTATCCAGAGAAAGCGAAACAGAGCAGAGACCACTGTTTCCCGACCCAAACAGTACAATGGGCTTTTAAATACGCATCCCTAAAAACCTGAGCAGTCTGTTTGCATTGGGCTGGTTGGTAACAGCTAGGCAGCGTTTCATTCTAACCCTGGGTGACCCAAACCCCTACGGAGAGAATAAGTGCTCCTAGCCTATGGGTCAGCTCAACAGATATTTGGGAGGGAGGGGAGAGTGGTCATAGTGGGGTCATAGGGCAGGGGCATGTCATACTGCACAAAGCTACTCCTATTCGTCTCAGGGGACTCCTATGGCAAACAAATTACTCAACCCTCACTGTGCACTCTACTTCTGCTCTTCATTTCCTCCCTCCCTCCCTATCTCTTCCTCTATCCTTCGATCCCTTCCTTCCTATCTCTTCCTCTATCCCTCATTCATTCCCTCTCTTCCTCTATGCCTCAATCCCTCTATCCCTCATTCCTTCGCTATCTCTTCCTCTATCCCTCATTCCCTCGCTATCTCTTCCTCTATCCCTCATTCCCTCCCTATCTCTTCCTCTATCCCTCATTCCTTTGCTATCTCTTCCTCTATCCCTCATTCCCTCCCTATCTCTTCCTCTATCCCTCATTCCTTTGCTATCTCTTCCTCTATCCCTCATTCCTTTGCTATCTCTTCCTCTATCCCTCATTCCCTCCCTATCTCTTCCTCTATCCCTCATTCCTTTGCTATCTCTTCCTCTATCCCTCATTCCCTCCCTATCTCTTCCTCTATCCCTCATTCCTTCGCTCTCTTCCTCTATCCCTCATTCCTTTGCTATCTCTTCCTATATCCCTCATTCCTTCGCTATATCTTCCTCTATCCCTCATTCCTTCGCTATCTCTTCCTCTATCCCTCATTCCTTTGCTATCTCTTCCTCTATCCCTCATTCCTTCGCTATCTCTTCCTCTATCCCTCATTCCTTCGCTTATCTCTTCCTCTATCCCTCATTCCTTCGCTATCTCTTCCTATATCCCTCATTCCTTCGCTATCTCTTCCTCTATCCCTCATTCCTTTTCTATCTCTTCCTCTATCCCTCATTCCTTCGCTATCTCTTCCTCTATCCCTCATTCCTTCGCTATCTCTTCCTCTATCCCTCATTCCTTTGCTATCTCTTCCTCTATCCCTCATTCCTTCGCTTATCTCTTCCTCTATCCTTCATTCCTTCGCTATCTCTTCCTCTATCCCTCATTCCTTTGCTATCTCTTCCTATATCCCTCATTCCTTCGCTATCTCTTCCTCTATCCCTCATTCCCTCCCTATCTCTTCCTCTATCCCTCATTCCCTATCTCAGGGCCTCCATCCAGCTCTCCTTCCCTTCCTCCATCCCTCCTTCATTCCCTCTCTGCCTCCATCCAACCCTCCTTTCCGCTTTGTCCTTCAATCTCTCCATCTCTGTAGCTCCATCCCTCTCTCTCAGGTCAAGGTTATACATCCGTCACTGTCTGTCTGGTTCATGGTACCCACTAAAGCGTCCCCCCAGCTCTTTCCTTGTGGTGGTGACTGAGGCTGTTGTAATCAGGAAGCATTGTTTTGCTGTAAGATACCCGTTAAATCTCTCCACATATACAACAATCTAGGTCATTTCCTTCTAGTACAGTTAGTCCAATAAAAACGTGGTCAGTAATTTATTCCTATACGAAGAAAAAAAACAGATATTTACTGATATACATTTCCCTCTACTGTGTTTTAGCAGCTGCTGCCAACCTTCAGATCCAACACAATTTACCACCTTATCTAAAAAGTGACTAGTATAACACACCAGCGCCAAAAGGTGACACGCACAGATTCAAATCATTGATAACAAATAGTACAAACACTGAGAGTGTGTGTGTGTGTCAGAGCATAACAATATAAATATCCCTCCCTCTGCCTACCAGGTAACTCAACTCACCGTATCACCATTAAGTCCCTCATCCTTACTAGTAAACACAGTGAAGGTGCCGGCTAGTAGACACCAATTACATGAGGGATCCTGTTGGTTCCCAACTTCCCATATTGATTTTCAATGAAAGTCCATTAAGTGGATCCTGTGTTGTCCCACTTAGGCTCGGCAGTGGTGTGAAATGCGGGTTGAGGTCAAATCTCATGCTAAATATAGTAACTGCTATAGAAACAGTGTTCACATCACAGGGCAGCCTGCTATGCTGCCGCACTGGCCCAGCACTGACCCACATCAAACCACACCAGCACCAGCACTGGCCCACATAAAACCACACCAGCAACAGCGGCAGTTCATTCATTGACAGACGACCTAAACAGAGCTGCCTACGATAGTGCTGACCCACATGAAACAGCAGGACAAAACTACAGCCAACCTGCGTCATACTGGCTGTCAGACTCAAGCAGGATCAGATGGGACGTTCATTGACAACCCAAACATATAGGCTCAACTGCCAGTATACTTCTGTAATGTCCTATGCACAGATCTCCGAAAACAACTGGCCCATTTAAAAACAGCAGGCCACCTGCGTCAGACTAGCAATCAAACTGGCAGTTCAATCTAATCTGACAGACCATCCAAGCATGTAAAAGCCAATACTTTTCAGCTGTATCTCAATGCACTCGGGTGTCCAACAGGTCCAGTGTCCTACGCGTATTTTCCCGGAGGCATCTGAACCATGTTGAGGGATTCAATAGGTAGAGGGGTTACGCCATCACAACATCCTTTATTTCCGGGACTTACCGTGTGAAACCCTCCCACCTCGCAGTCGTTGAGGTCCATGTAAAGTGAGTTGTACCTCTTGGGTGTCACAGGGGCAGTAGCAGTGGTAGAGGTAGTGGTAGTGTCTAGATGTGCCTTGTCCATTGAGTCCCCATTGGTAGTAGTAGTATTATTACCCTGCCCCTCTGTCTTAGCATCCCTGTCCTGCTGTATCAGATTCTGCTGTCCTGGGGCCTCAGCCTCTCCACGGATTCTCCCTTCCATGTCTGTATCCGCTGCAGACACAGGCTGCTCCGGTTCCGGTTCCGGTGGCTGCTCGGGCCTGGTGCACAGGTCATACATCAGTCTGTGATGTAGGGGGTCAAAATTACCACGGATCAGTCGCCGCTGAGTTGACTTCAAAAGAGAGAAAAAAAGAAATGACACCCACTTCTTCCTTCTCTGCCCTTATTTTCCACAGCCTCCCTAGCTCTCTCCCCCCCGCCTTCTCTAATCTCTCTCGCTCTCTCTCTTCAGGGAGGGGGGGGTCCGGGCTGAGGTTAAGTATCCGACACCAAAGCGATAGGATCAGTAAACTGGGCTGAATTTAAGATGTAATTACCAGGCTTATCAGTAGCAGAATACCGTTTGTTACTGTAGCTAGTCTGACCCCTCAGAGGTTGATTTAACAGTGACAGAAATAGCACGAGCTGGTGTTGCCCTGTTTTGTTCCTTTAGTAAAATATTCCTTACAACAAGGGAGCGTCATTACCAGGACAAAACCAGCTCAAGATAAAACCCAGAGCTGCTCCTTTAAAATGACAACTTTTAGAGGGGCTGAAAAAAAAATGCCCTCACTGACGTCTTCCACAAAAAAAGTTGACTCCTGTGGGATATTTTGTATTCACGACATACACTTCTTATGGTACCTCCATGCACAGACTCCAAACAAATGAAGCCTTTTCCCGTAGAAATGATCCAGTGATCTGATCAGAACACTGAAGTGTGCAGATTCCAGTGTCCTACTTGCTAGGCTGACTGAGTGAGGCTGCATCGTCTTCCTACCTCCCCACTCCTCCGTCCTCCACAGAGGGATGGATCTGTCATTGTCGCTTATCCACAAACGCTGACAGGAAAGGAAAGGCTAGTAATCAGCAGTCCATCCATCCGTTGCCTAGACGAGGAGCTTGACTCTGCCTCTCTGTGACAAACACAGCACAGAAGAAGCACTGCTGCTATACAAGACCAGACGAGACAGTCTCTCTCTCTCTCTCTCTCTCTGTTTCTCTCTCTCTGTTTCTCTCTCTCTGTTTCTCTCTCTCTGTTTCTCTCTCTCTCTCTCTCTCTCTCTCTCTCTCTCTCTCTCTCTCTCTCTCTCTCTCTGTCTGCTGACATGCATGTGGTCTCCAACTGTGCCTGCCTGCCTTGTTGATGCTGCTGCTAAGTCACTGCTCACACAACGAGACTCAATGAACTGCCTCTAATCCCCGATTCCCATATAACAACATTTAGGTGAAGGAAGAAGATGGACTGTGTGTGTGTGTGTGTGACAGTGTGTGTGTGTTCGTGAGAGGAGGGGGTGGGAAGAAAGGGATTCTGTCCTCCTATCACATCAAAGCCTCTGGGAGGTGGCCAATCACGACTACAGCTTGAGCTGGTTTCCATGGAGATGACGCTGGAATGATGTTGGTTGCCTATTGATTGAAGAGGAGACACACACACTGCTATGCTGGAGGAAAGCAGAGCGATGGCATACTGTGAGCGCACACACACACTACTATGCAGGGAGGCTGGCTGGAGGAAGGCAGAGCGATGGCATACTGTGAGCGCACACACACACTACAAGGCTACACATGGCATACTGCATGCAGGAGGCTGGCTGGAGGAAAGCAGAGCGATGGCATACTGTGAGCGCACACACACACTACTATGCAGGGAGGCTGGCTGGAGGAAGGCAGAGCAATGGCATACTGTGAGCGCACACACACACTACTATGCAGGGAGGCTGGCTGGAGGAAGGCAGAGCAATGGCATACTGTGAGCGCACACACACACTACTATGCAGGGAGGCTGGCTGGAGGAAGGCAGAGCAATGGCATACTGTGAGCGCACACACACACATACTATACACACACAACCTCTATCGTTTTCTGCCACTGTATGCTAGAAATAAACGCTTAAAGATGCACTATGCAGAATATCGCTCCGCCATTTCCTTGTTGCTAAAATTCGAATAGCTCGCTTAATTTCAGTTTATGCGACAAAATCATTGTACCATCTTAACCGCTCTGAAATATATTTTCCATCACCAACAATTTTGTGTTTTCAGCTGTTTGAAGCTGGTGTACAAAACCCGAAAGTAAAAGACACAAAAACTAAACTTAAGAACGGGAAGCATAGAAATAGCAAACATAGAACTGATCTACCGCTTCTTAGACTTGCTTTCAACGATACATGACAGATCTTTCATTTCTAAGTCAGTAAAACAAATTATGATTGACATATGTAATGAATGACTGTCACAAAACGTTGAAATATTAAAATGTACATTTTGATCTAATCTCTCCCACCGGCTGGCACTGTCTGCCCGAGAGGTCTGGTTTCAGAACGGGACTTGAAAGGAAGTCTATGGCACTCAGTCCATCACCATCTAGAACCCTTAGAACCTGCCCTCAACGTGTGATCAGCGCTTAAGAAGGAAGTGAATTCAGGAAATCAGAAAGTATGCATCTAAGAAATTGTTTTCACAACAGTTGAATTTAGAATCAATTTTGATCAATCAATCAAAAAACATGGTTGAGTGTTGATTTTCAAAATATTTCAAAGTCCCATCTAATACAGCTGTAGCAGGCTTCTGAAGTCTCACTTTGTAACACAGTTTTTCCAGGCTAGTCGTGACAGAATAGTCGTGACAGAATATTTTCACAAATTGAGGATATAATGGTAGTCTCACTTCCACAGCCAATTATGGGTAAACAAATACACTGCAAGTATTGTAGCAGACACACTGGCACAGCTAGAAAGGATCCCCACACAACAAGATCCAGACTACAGCATTTCAAATATTTAAACTAAGCTTTTCTTTTTCATATACGTGCATATACACACACCGACACCCACACCAGCAGTTTCAAGTTTTATTAGTGGTATGTACTGTCACGTCCAGGCCTGAGATGACAGGCTGGAGTGTTTTGGTTTCGTTTTTGGTGTAGGGTTTTTCTGTTCTAGGTTATATATATTTCTATGTTGGGGTAATGGTTCCCAATTAGAGGCAGCTGAGTGTCGTTGTCTCTAATTGGGAACCATATATATGTTTGTAGTTTTCACTTGGGGTTTGTGGGTTATTGTTTGGTCATAGCTGTGTTTGGTTTTTCAGTTATGGGTCAATGTCATGAGCGTCGTTAATTTTTGTTGTTTTGCCCAGTTACGTGAGTTTTCGTTCTTTAAATAAACATGTATACTGGATGCCTCGCTGCGCCTTGGTCTGTCCCTATAGAAGATCGTGACATGTACAGGAAACACATGGTATACACTGCACAACAAAATGATGACTTGCAGGTTCCTTCTGGACAATTCAACAACAATAAGAACTAATAAAATATAAGAATATGAACATAAAATGGCTCAGTAGAATAGAATAAACGTTTTAGCATAAGTATAATACAGGAAGGCACAATTTATAGTACAATATTAAAACTTGTATCAGGGAAGGGGGGAAAGTGCAGTGCTGTAAAGTACTCCAGTAAAAATACTTAAAAGTACTACTTAAGTAGTTTTTTAGGGGTATCTGTACTTTACTATTTATATATTTGGCAACTTTTACTTTACTACATTCCTCAATAAAATAATGTACTTTCTACTCCATACATTTTCCCTGACACCCAAAAGTTCTTGTTACATTTTGAATACAGGAAAATGGTCAAATTCACACACTTATCAAGAGAATATCCCTGGTCATCTACTGCCTCTGATCTGGCGGACTCACTAAACACAAATGCTTTGTTTGTAAATTATGACAGTGTTGTAGTGTGCATCTGGCTATCCGTAAATTAAGAAAAAAAAAATATATATATATACAATTGAAGTCGGAAGTTTACATGCACCTTAGTTTTTCACAATTGCTGACATTTAATCTTAGTAAATATTCCACGTCTTAGGTCAGTTAGGATTACCACTTTATTTTAATAATGTGAAATGTCAGAATAATAGTAGAGAGAATAATTTATTTCAGCTTTTATTTCTTTCATCACATTCCCAGTGGGTCAGAAGTTTACATACACTCAATTAGTATTTGGTAGCACTTTAAATTATTTAACTAGGGTCAAATGTTTCGGGTAGCCTTCCACAAGCTTCCCACAATAAGTTGGGTGAATTTTGGCCCATTCCTCCTGACAGAGACCTCAAAGGATTGAGGTCAGGGCTTTGTGATGGCCACTCCAAAGCCATTTTGCCACAACTTTGGAAGTATGCTTGGGGTCATTGTCCATTTGGAAGACCCATTTGCGACCAAGCTTTAACTTCCTGACTGATGTCTTGGATGTTGCTTCAATATATCCACCTATTTTCCCTCCTGATGATGCCATCAATTTTGTGAAGTGCACCAGTCCCTCCGGCAGCAAAGCACCACCACAACATGCTGCCACCGCCGTGCTTCACAGTTGGGATGGTGTTCTTCGGATTGCAAGCCTCCCCCTTTTTCCTCCAAACATAACTATGGTCATTATGGCCAAACAGTTATATTTTTGTTTCATCAGACCAGTGGACATTTCTCCAAAAAGTACGATCTTTGTCCCCATGTGCAGTTGCAAACCGTAGTCTGGCTTTTTGATGGCGGTTTTGGAGCAGTGGCTTCTTCCTTGCTGAGCGGCCTTGCAGGTTATGTCGATATAGGACTCATTATACTGTGGATATAGATACTTTTGTACCTGTTTCTTCCAGCATCTTCACAAGGTTCTTTGCTGTTGTTCTGGGATTGATTTGCACTTTTCGCACCAAAGTACGTTCATCTGTAGGAGACAGAACGCATCTCCTTCCTGAGCGGTATGAAGGCTGCGTGGTCCCATGGTGTTTATACTATTGTTTGTACAGATGAACGTGGTACCTTCAGGCATTTGGAAATTTCTCCCAAGGATGAACCAGACTTGTGGAGGGCTCCATTTTTTTCTGAGGTCTTGGCTGATTTCTTTTGATTTTCCCATGATGTCAAGCAAAGAGGCACTGAGTTTGAAGGTAGGCCTTGAAATACATCCACAGGTACACCTCCAATTGACTCAAATTATGTCAATTAGCCTATCAGAAGCTTCTAAAGCCATGACATCATTTTCTGGAATTTTCCATGCTGTTTAAAGGCACAGTCAATATTGTGATACGGTGAATTATAAGTGAAATAATCTGTCTGTAAACAATTGTTGGAAAAATTACTTGTGTCATGCACAAAGTAGATGTCCTAACCGACTTGCTAAAACTACAGAAAAAACTAAAACTATCGAAATTTGTGGAGTGGTTGAAAAACAGGTTTTAATGACTCCATCCTAAATGTATGTAAACTTCCGACTTCAACTGTACATTTGATACTTAAGTATATTTAAAACCAAATACTTTAAGACTTTTACTCAAGTAGTTTTTTACTGGGTGACTTTTACTTGAGTCATTTTCTATTAGGGAATCTTTAATTTTACTGCAGACTCCCTCAACTGCAGTCCGGTTGATAGAAAATCTCTCCTCTGCTTCCTGATGTCAACAATCAACTCCTTTGTTTTGCTGTCATTGAGGGAGAAATTGTTGTCCTGGCACCAGAATGCCAGTTCACTTAACACCCTTCCATATAGGCTGACTCGTCGTTGTTGCTTATCAGGCACACAAAGACAGTCGTCGTTGTTGCTTATCAGGCACACAAACACAATCGCCGTTGTTGCTTATCAGGCACACAAACACAATCGCCGTTGTTGCTTATCAGGCACACAAACACAGTCGCCGTTGCACTTAGGTGGCTTGCGAATTTACTTCTCATATAGCTGGTAGGTAGCCTAGTTGTTAGAGTGTAGGGGCGGCAGGTAGCCTAGTGGTTAGAATGTAGGGGTGGCAGGTAGCCTTGTGGTTAGAGCTTTGGGCCAGTAACCGAAAGGTTGCTAGATCGAATTCCCGAGCTGACAAGGTCAAAATCTTTTGTTCTGCCCTTGAACAAGGCAGTTAACTCACTGTTCCTAGGCCGTCATTGTAAATAAGAATTTGTTATTAACTGACTTGCCTAGTTAAATAAAGGTTAAATAAATAAATATGCTCCTTCAGCTCCATTGGAGCTGGCTGAGATTCATATCCCTCTGAGCAAATAAAATAAAACCATTGTCACATGCACCTAACAACAGGTGTAGATAGTTCCCAGTTCAGCCTTATGGGCATTGTTTTTATAGTGGTAAAATATATAAAAGTATTTTGAATTGTGGTCCACTTTCAAATCAAGTCCAATTTTAGCTTGGAGGGCACAATGGTGTTGAATGCTGAGCTGTAGACAATGACCAGCATTCTCACATAGGTGTTCCTTTTGTCCAAGTGGGAAAGGGCAGTGTGGAGTGCAATAGAGATTGCGTCATCTGTGGATGTATTGGGGTAGTATGCGAATTGGAGTGTGTTCAGGGTGTCTGGGATGATGGTGTTGATGTGAGCCATGACCAGCCTTTCAAGCATTTCATGGCTATAGATGTGAGGGCTATGGGGCGATAGTCATTTAGACAGGTTACCTTTGCTTTCTTGGGCACTGGGACTTTGGTGGTCTACTTGAAACATGTGGGTATTACAGATTGGGTCAGGGAGAGGTTGAAAATGTTAGTGAAGACACTTGCCAGTTGGTCAGCGCATGCTCTGAGTATGCATCCTGGTAATCCATCTGGCACTGCGTCTGGTAGGCTAGCGTCACTGGGCAGCTCGCGGCTGGATTTCCATTTGTAATCCATTACAGTTTGCAAGCCCTGCCACATTTGACGAGTATCAGAGCCGATGTAGTAGGATTAGATCTTAGTCCTGTATTGACAATTTGCCTGTTTGATGGTTTGTCGGAGGGCGTAAAAGGATTTCTTATACACGTCTGGGTATGTTTCCAGCTCCTTTGTATCAATGCGGATGTTGCCTGTGGCTTCTGGTTAAGATATGTACGTGCGGTCACTGTGGCGACTACATTGTCGATGCACTTATTTATGAAGCTGGTGGCTGATGTGGTAAACTCCTCAATGCCATCGGATGAATCACAGAACATATTCCAGCCTGTTCTAGCGAAACAGTCCTGTAGTTTAGCATCCGCTTCATCGCACCACTTCTGTATTGAGCACATCACTGGTACTTCCTGTTTGAGTTTTTGCTTGTAAGCGGGACATAAGAGGATGGAGGTTTGGTCAGATTTGCCAAATAGAGGGCGAGAGAGGGAGCTTTGTATGTGTCTCTGTGTGTAGAGGTGATCCAGCGTTTTGTTTGTGTCTCTGTGTGTAGAGTAGAGGTGACTAAGTGTTTTTTCATCTGAAGTTGCACTGGAGACATGCAAGAAATTAAATAAAATGGATTTCAGTTTCTCTGCATGCATCAAAATCCTCTGCCTCTAGGAGCGCCGCATCTGGGTAAGCATGTTCTTGTTTGCTTATGGCCTTATACAGATTGCTGAGTGCGGTCTTGGTGCCAGCATCGCCTTGTGGTGGTAAATTAACAGCTACAAAAATATAGATAAAAAATCTCTAGGTAAATAGTGTGGTCTACAGCTTATCATGAGCAAGACTTCCTTAATATTAGAGATTGCGCACCAACTGTTGTTGGCAAAGAAACACACCCACCCTCCCCTCAGCTTACCAGACACAACTCTTCTGTCGACGTATTGAAAAAACAGCTATATTTATATTTTTCGTGTCCTTGTTCAGCCACGACACAGGATATTACAGTTCTTCAGATCACATTGATAGGATAGTCTCGAACAGAGCTCTACACAGTTTATTTAAAGTGATTACACGTTCACCAATAGAACGGAGGGTAACGGCGACTTATCTCCTCGCTGTCACAGTCTCATGCTGTTCTGCATGTCAACCTCTATGGCGTCGTCTCCGCCTCCTCCGAGTGACGGGGATTTGGGCCTGGTCTGGGACGAGCAATATGTCCTTCGCCTCATATTCGTTGAAATAGAAGTCCTCATAGCCCAACCAACTACCTCATCCCCTACCATAGTCATTTATTTATCTTGCTCCTTTGCACCCCAGTATTTTTACTTTGCACATTCATCTACAGCACATTTACCATTCCAGTGTTAAATTGCTATACTGTAGTTACTTTGCCACCATGGCCTATTTATTGCCTTATGTTCCTTATCCTACCTCATTTGCACACATTGTATATAGATTTGTTTTTTTTCCTACTGTATTATAGACTGTATGTTTGTTTTACTCCATGTGTAACTCTGTGTTGTTGTACGTGTCGAACTGCTTTGTTTTATCTTGGCCAGGTCGCAGTTGTAAATGAGAACTTGTTCTCAACTTGCCTACCTGTATTATGACATCAGATAGAACTACCTGGTTAAATAAAGGTGTATTATGACATCAGATAGAACTACCTGGTTAAATAAAGGTGTATTATGACATCAGATAGAACTACCTGGTTAAATAAAGGTGTATTATGACATCAGATAGAACTACCTGGTTAAATAAAGGTGTATTATGACATCAGATAGAACTACCTGGTTAAATAAAGGTGTATTATGACATCAGATAGAACTACCTGGTTAAATAAAGGTGTATTATGACATCAGATAGAACTACCTGGTTAAATAAAGGTGTATTATGACATCAGATAGAACTGCCTGGTTAAATAAAGGTGTATTATGACATCAGATAGAACTACCTGGTTAAATAAAGGTGAAATAAAATGTAAAAAAAAAAGTTGAGTTATAGCCAGGCAGCCACCTGCTGAGTTAGGCAGAGTTATAGCCAGGCAGCCACCTGCTGAGTTAGGCAGAGTTATAGCCAGGCAGCCACCTGCTGAGTTAGGCAGAGTTATAGCCAGGCAGCCACCTGCTGAGTTAGGCAGAGTTATAGCCAGGCAGCCACCTGCTGAGTTAGGCAGAGTTATAGCCAGGCAGCCACCTGCTGAGTTAGGCAGAGTTATAGCCAGGCAGCCACCTGCTGAGTTAGGCAGAGTTATAGCCAGGCAGCCACCTGCTGAGTTAGGCAGAGTTATAGCCAGGCAGCCACCTGCTGAGTTAGGCAGAGTTATAGCCAGGCAGCCACCTGCTGAGTTAGGCAGAGTTATAGCCAGGCAGCCACCTGCTGAGTTAGGCAGAGTTATAGCCAGGCAGCCACCTGCTGAGTTAGGCAGAGTTATAGCCAGGCAGCCACCTGCTGAGTTAGGCAGAGTTATAGCCAGGCAGCCACCTGCTGAGTTAGGCAGAGTTATAGCCAGGCAGCCACCTGCTGAGTTAGGCAGAGTTATAGCCAGGCAGCCACCTGCTGAGTTAGGGCAGAGTTATAGCCAGGCAGCCACCTGCTGAGTTAGGCAGAGTTATAGCCAGGCAGCCACCTGCTGAGTTAGGCAGAGTTATAGCCAGGCAGCCACCTGCTGAGTTAGGCAGAGTTATAGCCAGGCAGCCACCTGCTGAGTTAGGCAGAGTTATAGCCAGGCAGCCACCTGCTGAGTTAGGCAGAGTTATAGCCAGGCAGCCACCTGCTGAGTTAGGTAGAGTTATAGCCAGGCAGCCACCTGCTGAGTTAGGCAGAGTTATAGCCAGGCAGCCACCTGCTGAGTTAGGTAGAGTTATAGCCAGGCAGCCACCTGCTGAGTTAGGCAGAGTTATAGCCAGGCAGCCACCTGCTGAGTTAGGCAGAGTTATAGCCAGGCAGCCACCTGCTGAGTTAGGCAGAGTTATAGCCAGGCAGCCACCTGCTGAGTTAGGCAGAGTTATAGCCAGGCAGCCACCTGCTGAGTTAGGCAGAGTTATAGCCAGGCAGCCACCTGCTGAGTTAGGCAGAGTTATAGCCAGGCAGCCACCTGCTGAGTTAGGCAGAGTTATAGCCAGGCAGCCACCTGCTGAGTTAGGCAGAGTTATATCCAGGCAGCCACCTGCTGAGTTAGGCAGAGTTATAGCCAGGCAGCCACCTGCTGAGTTAGGCAGAGTTATAGCCAGGCAGCCACCTGCTGAGTTAGGCAGAGTTATAGCCAGGCAGCCACCTGCTGAGTTAGGCAGAGTTATAGCCAGGCAGCCACCTGCTGAGTTAGGCAGAGTTATAGCCAGGCAGCCACCTGCTGAGTTAGGCAGAGTTATAGCCAGGCAGCCACCTGCTGAGTTAGGTAGAGTTATAGCCAGGCAGCCACCTGCTGAGTTAGGCAGAGTTATAGCCAGGCAGCAACCTGCTGAGTTAGGTAGAGTTATAGCCAGGCAGCCACCTGCTGAGTTAGGCAGAGTTATAGCCAGGCAGCCACCTGCTGAGTTAGGCAGAGTTATAGCCAGGCAGCCACCTGCTGAGTTAGGCAGAGTTATAGCCAGGCAGCCACCTGCTGAGTTAGGCAGAGTTATAGCCAGGCAGCCACCTGCTGAGTTAGGCAGAGTTATAGCCAGGCAGCCACCTGCTGAGTTAGGCAGAGTTATACCTGAAGGGAGAGTTGTAACTAAAAAGTAGCAGTGGCTGTCCAATGGACATGAGTCTCATTCCATGGGAAAGAAATGACATATATCAAAAGTTCTTCCAGTTTGGGAGTTCTATGTGTATGGATGAGATATATCAGGTCTTTCCCCAGATTTTGAGTTGCAGGCAGCCTTTCCATATTTGCATAGTACTGGACAAGCAGCAGGTGTTCAGTAACCAGACCTATAACCTGGCCCAGGACATTCGTCACTCTCTTATCCCCAAGCAGCTCTTAACCAGAGAGACGTGCCTGCGGATCAAATCGCCCCATTAAGGATGGATTCACCTGGTTTAAGCCTAAATATAATGCCATGGGGTCAACATGTTTACAGGACACAAGTAAAGAGATTATCCAGTAATAAAATATACAAATATGGCTAAAAACTACATCATGGAAACAATGGAGCAGCCAACCAGCATGTGATATTACTGACTGTAGCCTTGTACAACAAACTGGTTGTGAATTTAGGCTGAAATATTTGGCAACATATCATTTGTTTAAATGTTTCATTTATTTAACCAGGTCAGTCAGTTAAGAACAAATTCTTATTTACAATGACAGCCTACACTGGCCAAACCCAGGCGACCCTGGGCCAATTGTGCGCCGCCCTATGGGACTCGCAATCACAGCCAGTTGTGATACAGCCTGGATTCAAACCAGGGTGTCTGTAGTGACACCTGTAGCACTGAGATACAGTGCCTTAGACCGCTGTGCCACTCGAGAGCCCTCGATTCAATAAAGTATTAGCCAATTTCTGCATCATTCAACAATCTACTATATCTCACCAACACTTTATTTGGAGGCAAGGCATATATTCAGATATTAGAATCTTCCTGAAAATAAATACATTAGACTACTAGTTGACTTGGGGATCCTATATTCTGGGCTGTGCTATAATAGCAGAGCTATAAGTTGAGCACTGCAGGAGTAATAAATAGTTTCCTGTTGTCGTCACAGCCAGCTGTTGGAGAGATGCATCACCATTAGTAGTCTATGGAGAGCTGCTGCTATCTGGGGCTGATGCTGCTGCTATCTGGGGCTGCTGCTATCTGCTGCTATCTGGGGCTGATGCTGCTGCTATCTGCTGCTATCTGGGGCTTCTGCTGCTATCTGCTGCTATCTGCTGCAATCTGGGGATGATGATGCTGCTATCTGCTGCTATCTGGGGCTTCTGCTGCTATCTGCTGCTATCTGCTGCAATCTGGGGCTGATGATGCTGCTATCTGGGGCTTCTGCTGCTATCTGCTGCTATCTGGGCCTGCTGCTATCTGGGGCTGCTGCTATCTGGGGCTGCTGCTATCTGGGGCTGCTGATGCTGCTGCTATCTGGGGCTGATGCTGCTGCTATCTGGGGCTGCTGCTGCTATCTGGGGCTGCTGATGCTGCTGCTATCTGGGGCTGCTGCTGCTGCTGCTATCTGGGGCTGCTGCTATCTGGGGCTGCTGCTATCTGGGGCTGCTGATGCTGCTGCTATCTGGGGCTGCTGCTATCTGGGGCTGCTGCTGCTGCTGCTATCTGGGGCTGCTGCTATCTGGGGCTGCTGCTATCTGGGGCTGCTGATGCTGCTGCTATCTGGGGCTGATGCTGCTGCTATCTGGGGCTGCTGATGCTGCTGCTATCTGGGGCTGCTGCTGCTATCTGGGGCTGCTGATGCTGCTGCTATCTGGGGCTGCTGCTGCTGCTGCTGTCTGGGGCTGCTGCTATCTGGGGCTGCTGCTATCTGGGGCTGCTGATGCTGCTGCTATCTGGGGCTGCTGCTATCTGGGGCTGCTGCTGCTGCTGCTATCTGGGGCTGCTGCTATCTGGGGCTGCTGCTGCTGCTGCTATCTGGGGCTGCTGATGCTGCTGCTATCTGGGGCTGCTGCTGCTATCTGGGGCTGCTGATGCTGCTGCTATCTGGGGCTGATGCTGCTGCTATCTAGGGCTGATGCTGCTGCTATCTGGGGCTGCTGCTGCTATCTGGGGCTGCTGCTATCTGGGGCTGCTGCTGCTATCTGGGGCTGCTGCTGCTATCTGGGGCTGCTGCTGCTGTCGGGGGCTGCTGCTGCTATCTGGGGCTGCTGATGCTGCTGCTATCTGGGGCTGCTGATGCTGCTGCTATCTGGGGCTGATGCTGCTGCTATCTGGGGCTGCTGCTGCTATCTGGGGCTGCTGCTATCTGGGGCTGCTGCTGCTATCTGGGGCTGCTGCTGCTATCTGGGGCTGCTGATGCTGTCGGGGGCTGCTGCTGCTATCTGGGGCTGCTGATGCTGCTGCTATCTGGGGCTGATGCTGCTGCTATCTGGGGCTGATGCTGCTGCTATCTGGGGCTGCTGCTGCTATCTGTGGCTGCTGCTGCTATCTGGGACTGCTGCTATCTGGGGCTGCTGCTGCTGTCGGGGGCTGCTGCTGCTATCTGGGGCTGCTGATGCTGCTGCTATCTGGGGCTGATGTTGCTACTATCTGGGGCTGCTACTGCTATCTGGGGCTGCTGCTGCTATCTGGGGCTGCTGCTGCTATCTGGGGCTGCTGCTGCTGTCGGGGGCTGCTGCTGCTATCTGGGGCTGCTGATGCTGCTGCTATCTGGGGCTGATGCTGCTGCTGTCGGGGGCTGCTGCTGCTATCTGGGGCTGCTGCTGCTATCTGGGGCTGACAGATTGAGTCTTGGCTGACTGGAGACCTCATGCATTTAGAAAGCGCAGCTACTGTATAATACACAGCAGCATGGTTTTGACTACCAGTACTGAATCGTGTGTGTGTGTGTGTGTGTGTGTGTGTGTGTGTGTGTGTGTGTGTGTGTGTGTGTGTGTGTGTGTGTACCCACACACATTTTACTATACTTGTGAGTACCAGAAGTCTGAGAAGTGAGGACATTCTGTCGGTCTTCACTTGTATAAAAGGTTATTTAAGGCACAGGGGTTAGGACTTCAGGTTAGGTTTAGAATTAGGGTTTAGGTTAAGGTTAGGTTTAGAATTTGGAGTTATGGTTAGGCGTTAGAATTAGGGTAAGAGTTAGGTTTAAGAGTTATGATTAGAATTAAGGGATATGGAAAATAGGATTTTGAATGGGAATCAATTGTTGGTCCGTAAAAACTCCTCACAAGCATTATTAATCAGAGCTCTCTCATATAAGCCTCTCCCATGTCCAGTATTGTGTAGGCCTCTCCCATGTCCAGTATTGTGTAGCCTCTCCCATGTCCAGTATTGTGTAGGCCTCTCCCATGTCCAGTATTGTGTGGGCCTCTCCCATGTCCAGTATTGTGTAGCCTCTCCCATGTCCAGTATTGTGTGGGCCTCTCCCATGTCCAGTATTGTGTAGGCCTCTCCCATGTCCAGTATTGTGTAGCCTCTCCCATGTCCAGTATTGTGTAGGCCTCTCCCATGTCCAGTATTGTGTCGGCCTCTCCCATGTCCAGTATTGTGTGGGCCTCTCCCATGTCCAGTATTGTGTAGGCCTCTCCCATGTCCAGTATTGTGTAGCCTCTCCCATGTCCAGTATTGTGTAAGCCTCTCCCCTGGTAGCCTAAGTGTGTGTGTCATGCTTACAGCATGGAGGATAGATGCACAGTAGCCTACATATGGAAGAGAGTACCTATTTCTCTGCTACATTCTGTACGTCCTGGTCACAATCAATTGCAGGGCCTGAACCACATTACATGGAGGATCGATTGAAATGATTCAACAATCAACACAACTGTAGGAGACATGTTTACTGCATGCCATAACCACCAGCCTATTCAGGAAAATACAGTGAACATTGTGGCCTAAAGCACAGAGAGAGAGAGAGAAACGCCCTGGCCTAAAGCACACAGAGAGAGAGAGAAACGCCCTGGCCTAAAGCACAGAGAGAGAGATAATTGCCCTGGCCTAAAGCACAGAGAGAGAGATAATTGCCCTGGCCTAAAGCACAGAGAGAGAGAGAGAGAGAGAGAGAGAGAGAGAGAGAGAGAGAGAGAGAGAGAGAGAGAGAGAGAGAGAGAGAGAGAGAGAGAGAGCAATAGATAGACAAAGAAATAGAGAAAGTGAGATATAGAGAGAAAGAAAAAGAGAAAAAGTGAGAGTGATAGAAAGAGACCAGAGGTTTATTATGGAGATCCTGATCCATCATCAACATCACCCAACACAATAGACTTCCTTCCTTCCTTCCTTCTCCCCTCATACCTCCTGTATAATAGGCTGCTATTATGGGAAGTTTGGGGCTGGGGGCTAAGAGAGAGAAATTCCCTGGCCTAAAGTACAGAGAGAGAGAGAGAGAGAGAAATTCCCTGGCCTAAAGTACAGAGAGAGAGAGAGAGAGAGAAAGAGAGAGAGAGAGAGAAATTCCCTGGCCTAAAGTACAGAGAGAGAGAGAGAGAGAGAGAGAGAGAGAGAGAGAGAGAGAGAGAGAGAGAAATTCCCCTGGCCTAAAGTACAGAGAGAGAGAGAGAAATGCCCTGGCCTAAAGTACAGAGAGAGAGAGAGAAATTCCCCTGGCCTAAAGTACAGAGAGAGAGAGAGAGAGAGAGAGAAATGCCCTGGCCTAAAGTACAGAGAGAGAGAGAGAGAGAGAGAGAGAGAGAGAGAGAGAGAGAGAGAGAGAGAGAGAGAGAGAGAGAGAGAGAGAGAGAGAGAGAGAGAAATGCCCTGGGCTAAAGAGAGAGAGAGAGAGAGAGAGAGAGAGATGCCCTGGTCTAAAGAGAGAATCCAAGGAGCTTCCCACCCCAGACAGAGCTTCCTAGTCTGAGAGAGAGAGCGCGAGAGAGAGGAAGAGAGCAGGGTGTTGTAGGAATATGGAAGTAGAATATGGAATGAACAAATACAGGTCAATATGGTAGAGAGACATCAAATCAAATGTTTTTCTGAAGCCCTTTTTAGATGTCACAAAGTGTTTATACAGAAACAAAGCCTAAAACCCAAAACAGCAAGCAATGCAGTACACAACATGCAGGAAGAAATGCCAGCCAATCAATATCTACTAAGCTAGCTAGGCTAATTGTTGCCTCCCAAGTCATTTACGTATGCTGATTAATAACTTAATGGCTGTGATAAAAGTAGGCTACAAACAAACAAGAGGCAGCACACCACAGACATTGATGCTTCGTCAGATAACACTGTTAAAATAAGAATCTATGCTACTGCTAGCAATCAACAGGAAACGACTCAAAACTCCCCAGCTCATTCTCTCCAAATGGACGTTAGCTGTGATGCCTATTGTAGTTTGTTCTTGTGTATTATACAAATCAAACCACATCCACTGCGCACACGCATGTTGGCAAAACAATGTGGAGATATCAGAGCATGACTAAGTTCTATTTCATACAGAGGCTTGGTGGTTATTGAGGGGGAGAGTTGGAAAGATTTCTCGCATAGAGAGGAACTGTTGTCATTCACAACACATTAAAAAATATATATATATTTTTTTTAAATAAATAAAAACACTAATGAAAAGAAAAATGTCCATGTAACAGACATTTGGGAACCTGAAGGAACGAAATCTCAGCCTTACGACGTTAATGCGTTCAAGAACTGGGGACCAAAAATCACACTTTTCAAGTGGGAAAGTGCCGACTTTCCATCACTGACATCATGACTTGACCTCACATTTTTCAATAGTTCCCAGTTGTCTTGAAAGCACCATAGAACTCCCGGTACCCTTCGCCCAGCTCATATCTGTGTGAAGCTGGATTCAGTGCTCTCGTCTGCAATAAAAACCAAATATCCATCCAGGTTGGATGTGACAGCAGAGATGAGATGCACACTGTCGACCCCGCCCCCTGACGTTGAGAAGCTCTCACGCGACATGCATCAAGCACACCCATCTCAATCGTGGTGGTGAGATAAAGTATGTGGACAGCCTTCAAATTTGTGGATTTGGCTATTTCATCCACACCCATAGCTGACAGGTGTATAAAATTGAGCACACAGCCATGCAACCTCCAAAGACAAACATTGGCAGTAGAATGGCTCGTAATGAAGAGTTCAGTGACTTTGTCATAGGATGCCACTTTTCCAACAAGTCAGTTTGTCAAATTTCTGCCCTGCTAGAGCTGCCCCCGGTCAACTGTAAGTGCTGCTATTGTGAAGTGGAAACATCTAGGAGCAACAACGGCTTAGCCGTGAAGTGGTAGGCCACACAAGCTCACAGAACGGGACCACAGAGTACTGAAGCGCATAGTGTGTAAAAATTGTCTGTCATCAGTTGGAACACTCACTACTAAGTTCCAAACTGCCTCTGGAAGCAACGTCGGGACAAGAACTGTTCGTCGGGAGCTTCATGAAATGGGTTTCCATGGCCGAGCAGCCTCACACAAGCCTAGGATCACCGTGTGCAATGCCAAGCGTCGGATGGTGTGGTGTAAAGCCCCCCGGCCACTGGACTCTGGAGCAGTGGAAACACGTTCTCTGGAGTGATGAATCACGCCTCACCATCTGGCAGTCCGACGGTGGAAATCTGGGTATGGCGGATGCCAGGAGAACGCTACCTGCTCCAAATCATAGTGCCAACTGTAATGTTTGGTGGAGGAGGATGTTTTTGGTCTGGGGCTGTTTTTTAGGCCCCTTAGTTCGAGTGAAAGGAAATCTTAATGCTACAGCATACAATGGCATTCTAGATGATTCCGTGCTTCCAACTTTCCAGTGCACAAAGCCAGGTCCATTACAGAAATGGTATGTCGAGATCAGTGTGGAAGAACTTGACTGGCCTGCACAGAGCCCTGACCTCAACCCCGTCGAACACCTTGGGAATGAATTGGAATGCCGACTGTGAGGCAGGCCTAATCGCCCAACATCAATGCCCGACCTCACTAATGCTCTTGTGGCTGAATGGAAGCAAGTTCCCGCAGCAATGTTCCAACATCTAGTGGAAAGCCTTCCCAGAGGTGTGGAGGCTGTTATAGCAGCAAATGGGGGACCAACTTCATATTTATACCAATGATTTTGGAATGTGATGTTTAACAGGCAGGTGTCCATATACTTTTGGCCATGTAGTGTGAATTATGTCAGACTAATTTGGAATTGACTGTCATAGCCCCACATTAAAAGTATGTGATGGTGAGTTGAGAAGACAAGCAGAAATTCTGTTACAACGTTTTTTCAATTGAACGACATAGCCACAAATAAAAAAAAGTAAACATTGGCTGTTAATTACATACCTTTTTTTCTCATGGTTTGGGGGAGGGGGGATTTTAAGATATCAAAATGAGGTCACGGCTGCAAAATGTTTGGGAACCTTCACTTATTTAAGTAGAAAAACAGATATCCACCCACACTTGGCTCAAACTTAAGTAGGAGTCTCTTCTTCCCCTTTGAAATGGGGACATGACGTCTGTGCACTAAACCACATACTATTTAGGCCTATGTAGGTAAACACTAAAGCTAGGCTAGGTGTTCATTTTCTGACATGTGGGAAGCAGGTACTTCATCCAAATTTGCCTCACTAAATATTCATCAGAATAAATGGAGTCCATAAAATGTTATATTTCTTCCAATTATTGGGAATGGGATGAATATTTAGTAAGGTAGATTTGGGTTTAAGTGAAGTGCCTTCCCACATGGGACTTCAACAGGCACTCCGCTGTAGTTATATTTCTGACAGCTCAATATTTGATGTGTTCACTTCAATAGAAATGATAATGTCAGTTCCTGATGTTGCTTGCTGTACTCAGTCAGTACTGACAGACAGGTATGAAATGTGACAGCACACATCAGCAAGTATTCTCAATTAAACATCTAGAAGACATGCCTCTTCAGTTCAACATCAAAAGGGGAGAAGCAGACACTTGTGTTGAACAAGGTCAAAAGACGGACATCCATCCATTTCACACCCTACAACCCCCTCCCATCCTCAACCCTCTCTTCCCAACCCCCTCCCATCCTCATCCCTCTCTTCCCAACCCCCTCCCATTCTCATTCCTCTCTTCCCAACCCCCTCCCATTCTCATTCCTCCCTCCCAACCCCTCCCATTCTCATTCCTCTCTTCCCAACCCCTCCCATTCTCATTCCTCTCTTCCCAACCCCCTCCCATTCTCATTCCTCTCTTCCCAACCCCCTCCCATTCTCATTCCTCCCCTCCCAACCCCCTCCCATTCTCATTCCTCTCTTCCCAACCCCCTCCCATTCTCATTCCTCTCTTCCCAACCCCCTCCCATTCTCATTCCTCTCTTCCCAACCCCCTCCCATTCTCATTCCTCTCTTCCCAACCCCCTCCCATTCTCATTCCTCTCTTCCCAACCCCCTCCCATCCTCATCCTTTTATTCCCAACCCCCTCTCATCCTCATCCCTCTCTTCCCAACCCCTCCCATCCTCATCCCTCTCTGCCCAACCCCCTCCCATTCTCATCCCTCTCTTCCCAACCCCCTCCCATCCTCATCCCTCTCTTCCCAACCCACTCCACTCCCATCCTCACCCTTCTCATCCCAACCCCCTCCCATCCTCATCCCTCTCTTCCCAACCCACTCCACTCCCATCCTCACCCTTCTCATCCCAACCCCCTCCCATCCTCATCCCTCTCTTCCCAACCCCATCCCTTCCCAACCCCCCACCTCTCTTACCAAACCCCTTCCCTCCTCACCCCTCTCTTCCCAACCCCTCCCATCCTCACTCCTCTCTTCCCAACCCCTCCCATCCTCACCCCTCTCTTCCCAACCCCCTCCCATCCTCACCCCTCTCTTCCCAAACCCCTTCCCTCCTCACCCCTCTCTTCCCAACCCCCTCCCATCCTCACTCCTCTCTTCCCAACCCCCTCCCATCCTTACCCCTCTCTTCCCAACCCCCTCCCATCCTCACTCCTCTCTTCCCAACCCTCCCATCCTCATCCTTTTCTTCCCAACCCCTCTCATCCTCATCCCTCTCTTCCCAACCCCCTCCCATCCTCATCCTTTTATTCCCAACCCCCTCTCATTCTCATCCCTCTCTTCTCAACCCCCTCCCATCCTCACTCCTCTCTTCCCAAACCCCTTCCCTCCTCACCCCTCTCTTCCCAACCCCCTTCCCTCCTCACCCCTCCCCTCTGCAATATGACAATGGGTCTCCTAAGGAAGGGGGTGCTGCCTCTAGGGGAACCTCTCTGTAAACAGCCATGCTGTGGAACTGACTGGCAGGACACGGACACTTCTGACCCAATGAAGTCTATTACATTAATACAGACAGTGACACACCACTCAATTCAATGTTTGGTCTAATTCATTACACTATAGATATTGAAATAGCAAGGATTGGAGGATTGTCCAAGTCTGACCCATTTATACCGTAGTTTACCTGTATAAAGAGAAAAAGGCCTGTCTGAATGTCTTAGGATAATGAGGAATGAGACAGCAGAGGAACTGTCCGAGCCTAGATGGACTAATGGATGGGACAAATGAGAGCAGAGGAACTGTCCGAGCCAAGATGGACTAATAGATGGGACTAATGAGAGCAGAGGAACTGTCCGAGCCTAGATGGACTAATGGATGGGACTAATGAGAGCAGAGGAACTGTCCGAGCCTAGATGGACTAATGGATGGGACTAATGAGAGCAGAGGAACTGTCCGAGCCTAGATGGACTAATGGATGGGACTAATGAGAGCTTCAGTAATGTTACATGACCCATCTGTACAACCACAATCACCTAGTCAGTATGGACGGACAAGCACTAGAGAATGATTTACTTAGACCCATTAGACTTCAAACCTTCGTTTTCTTTTGGTGCCTGCTGTGTTGAAAAGCGCATGTGGATGTGTAGTACTGTGTGTATGTACAGTTGAAGTCGGAAGTTTACATACACCTTGGCCAAATACATTTAAACTCAGTTTTTCTCAATTCCTGACATTTAATCCTAGTAGAAATGCCCTGTCTTAGGTCAGTTAGTATCACCACTTTTTTTAAGAATGTGAAATGTCAGAATAATAGTAGAGAGAATGATTTATTTCAGCTTTTATTTATTTCATCACATTCCCAGTGGGTCAGAAGTTTACATACACTCAATTAGTATTTGGTAGCAGTGCTTTTAAATGGTTTAACTTGGGTCAAACGTTTCGGGTAGTCTTCCACGAGCTTCCCACAATAAGTTGGGTGAATTTTGGCCCATTCCTCCTGACAGAGCTGGTGTAACTGAGTCAGGTTTGTAGGCCTCCTTGCTCGCACACGCTTTTTCAGTTCTGCCCACAAACTTTCTACAGGATTGAGGTCAGGGCTTTGTGATGGCCACTCCAATACCTTGACTTTGTTGTCCTTAAGCCGTTTTGCCACAACTTTGGAAGTATGCTTGGGGTCATTGTCCATTTGGAAGACCCATTTGCGACCAAGCTTTAACTTCCTGACTGATGTCTTGAGATGTTGCTTCAGTATATCCACATCATTTTCCTCCCTCATGATGCCATCTATTTTGTGAAGTGCATCAGTCCCTCTTGCAGTAAAGCACCACCACAACATAATGCTGCCACCCCTGTGCTTCATGGTTGGGATGGTGTTCTTCGGCCAGCAAGCCTCCCCCTTTTTCCTCCAAACATAACGATGGTCATTATGGCCAAACAGTTCTATTTTTGTTTCATCAGACCAGAGGACATTTCTCCAAAAAGTACGATCTTTGTCCCCATGTGCAGTTGCAAACCGTAGTCTGGCTTTTTTATGGCAGTTTTGGAGCAGTGGCTTCTTCCTTTCTGAGCGGCCTTTCAGGTTATGTCGATATAGGACTCGTTTTACTGTGGATATAGATACTTTTGTACCTGTTTCCTCCAGCATCTTCACAAGGTCCTTTGCTATTGTTCTGGGATTGATTTGCACTTTTCGCACCAAAGTACGTTCATCTCTAGGAGACAGAACGCGTCTCCTTCCTGAGCGGTATGACGGCTGCGTGGTCCCGTGGTGTTTATACTTGCGTACTATTGTTTGTACAGATGAACGTGGTACCTTCAGGCGTTTGGAAACTGCTCCCAAGGATGAACCAGACTTGTGGAGGTCAAAAGAAAACTGAGGTCTTGGCTGATTTCTTTTGATTTTTTCCATGATGTCAAGCAAAGAGGCACTGAGTTTGAAGGTAGGCCTTGAAATACATCCACAGGTACACCTCCAGTTGACTCAAAGGATGTCAAATAGCCTATCAGAAGCTTCTAAAGCCATGACATAATTTTCGGGCACAGTCAACTTCGTAAACTTCTGACCCACTGGAATTGTGATACAGTGAATTATAAGTGAAATAATCTGTCTGTAAACAATTGTTGGAAAAAATACTTGTGTCATGCACAAAGTAGATGTCCTAACCGACTTGCCAAAACTATAGTTAATTACAGTTTTTTACAGTCGCTAGGACACATTTCTCAATACTTAGGTCACTTTTTCAAAACTCTTCACACAGTGAGCACAACAGAAGTATATGTGGGCTAAACTGTGGATCATTTATCATTGCTTTGGCACAAAATGCATTCAATGACTACATCTTTCAAATTACATTAACTCTTTTCTCACTTCGACACAACAACCGCCAAAACTCTGTGTACCTACAGGCCAATTTGCACATGCTTATATACTGTTTTCAAAACTGTTAAACTTATGTTCAAAACAATAACATAATACAAAACTGAATAAGACAGCAATTTGCTACATTTCTACAGTAATATTTTAATGAAATATATTTTAAATCTTAAAATTAAATGCTATAAAAACAATTGGACAATTGGACCAACCACAGCTGATTCTCATTGTAGATGAACATCTACACAGGTGTTACTCTTTCAATTTCATTACAAAAGGAAACAACTGCTGAATAGTTTTGTATTGTGATGTAAACATGGACCCAGCCAGAAATAGAGAAGTGGCTGAAAGAGGAAGAAGAGTGGCTGGGAGGGGGCGAGGAATACGTATGCGTGGTGGAAGAAGAATAAGAGGAAGATCAAGAGCTGTAGTCTCAGATGAGATCAGAGCTACTGTAATTGATCATGTAGTAAATCATGGTCTCTCAATGAGAGAAGCTGGTCAGAGAGTGCAGCCAATTTTGCAACGCTCAACAGTGGCATCTATTGTTAGAGTTTTCCGGCAAACCAACAGGTAACTTGTATTCTGCAAGGGCATATGACTGAGTTGCACATTACAGAAGTAAACAGACTTGTGTGTAATTGCTTTTGCATTTCTGCTTAGGACTCAACGATTACCTCACACAGGTGGGAGAGGAAGGATGCTCACTGATGTGCAGGAAACCGCCATTGTTGATATGGTCATCAGAAACAATGGCATAAAACTCACTGAGATTCGAGACAGAGTCTTGGCAGACAACGTTACTTTTGCAAATATTCACAGTGTAAGCATAACAACTATTTCTAGAGTCCTGAAAAAACATCAGGTCAGGATGAAACAGTTGTACACTGTGCCTTTTGAGAGGAACTCTGAACATGTCAAGCAACTCAGGAACCAATATGTCCAGGTAAGATCACAATAAAATACAGAACTGTTTTTAAACAAAACCAAACACACACAGACATATTTTTAGGTAATGTTTACTACTGTAACAGCTTATGTTGCCTTGTGGATTTATTTTAGAGAGTCATGGAGATTGAAGGCAGGCAAACACCCCACATTTTCATCTTTGTGGATGAGGCGGGTTTCAACTTGGCCAAAACACGGCGACGAGGGAGGAATGTGATTGGGAAGAGAGCCACAGTGGATGTCCCGGGCCAGAGGGGTGCCAACATCACAATGTGCGCAGCAATATCCACTGATGGACTGCTGTTACACAAACCACTAATTGGGCCATACAACACTGAACGCCTCTCATGCGTTCCTGCATGATCTCTATGGAAGGGTTGTGCTAGGTGAGGAAAGGGATGCAGAGAGAAGAAATCAGCCAACATTTATAATTGTATGGGACAATGTGGCATTTCACCACTCCCGTGCAGTCACTGAGTGGTTTGCAGCCCATCCCAGAATGGTGTCACTTTTCCTCCCACCTAACTCTCCATTCCTCAACCCCATAGAGGAATTATTTTCCTCATGGAGGTGGAAGGTTTATGACCACCATCCACATGATCAAATGTCCCTCCTGGATGCAATGAATGCTGGATGCCTGGACATATCAGCAGAAGATTGCCAGGGATGGATCAGGCATGCCAGAAGATTCTTTTCCTAGGTGTATTGCCCTAGATGACATAAGATGTGATGTGGATGAGAACCTGTGGCCAAATGGAGAAGACCGAGTAGATTAGCATTACTATTGTATCTGTATCAGTTGATGGTGTGTATACAACCTCTTGTATTTTGGAATTACTCACTGCAAAAAAATAAAAATAAATAAAAGACAAAATATATTGAAGCATTCTGCATCATGTCTGATTCATTCCAGTAACATATATTGCAGTGAATTATAAACAGAGATGTGTCCTTGTTTTACACAAGAAAACATTGTATAATGCTACATGTTGTTAGTGTTTTTTAGGTCATTGTTTTGTGGGTGACAAAGTGTGTTTGTTGGCTGTCAACCTTTGCTAGTGTTGTGGAAGAATGTGTTGATTTGAGACATGTATGAAGTGATTTGGTAGTTTTAGTGCATTTTGAATGTGAAATGAACTGCTGTGCCGAGCTGAAAGTTGGTTAGGAGAACTGTGTGAAGAGTTTTGAAAAAGTGACTTAAGTATTGAGAAATGTGTCCTAGCGACTGTAAAAAAACTGTAACAAGAAATAAACTTCCGACTTCAACTGTATGCGTGTATGTGTGTATGTATGTGTTTGTGTGTGTATGTATGTATGTGTGTGTGTATGTGTATGTGTGTATGTATGTGTGTGTGTATGTGTTTGTGTGTGTGTGTATATGTATGTATGTATGTATGTGTGTGTGTGTGTGTATGTATGTATGTATGTATGTATGTATGTATGTATGTATGTATGTATGTATGTGTTTGTGTGTGTATGTATGTGTGTGTGTGTGTGTGTGTGTATGTATGTATGTATGTATGTATGTATGTATGTATGTATGTATGTATGTATGTATGTATGTATGTATGTATGTATGTGTGTGTGTGTGTGTGTGTATGTGTGTGTGTGTTGGTATGCAGGAACATCTTACTGCTTGAGTGTCACACATGGACTGCAGGGAGCCACAACCAGACTGATGAATACCATCTTCAGGCTAAACAACTGTCAAACTTGCCATCGACAACCTGAACTACAGGCACTGACAACAGGACTCTGGGGGTCACACGCACAAACACCTCTCCAGCTACATACAGCACAACAGGAAAATACTACTGGACCAGAATCTGAGCAAATGGCTAAGCAATATCTATTACCATGCTGGTAGGCTATGTGGTAGTGTCAGGAAGACTACAATGATGTGGATTTTAAAATACATCACTTTCTCAAGACATTGTATCAGGAGAAATAACAATGGGATATATTTTTAATTAATATATCTCATCTGCATCATTGTGTCTGTCTGAGGCTCAGCGTGAAACGAGACACATTTTAATCAATAGTTAATGCTCATTTAGGATGCAGATGTTGCAGCCAGCCTAAACCTTAGGGGAGTGCTAGCATGTAGCGTGAGCAGACGGAGCACTAATAACTATCTGGACAGAGAATTATTACCACGTCGCTATTTCATTATGCATGGCAGCAGACAAGCTTCTCCAGAGACTGCTGAAGCCAAAGAAACATCAATACAACACACTGGAGCCAGTGTTTTGCTGGTAGGCTTCAGCCAGTACGGTAGGCTACGGCCAGTACGGTAGGCTACAGCCGGAATGGTAGGCTACGGCCGGTACGGTAGGCTACGGCCAGTATCCTGTAAAGGTCTCACGTAATTCTGAGGTCCAACAGAATACTGTGTGAACAGCATTGACTATCAGTCCTATACAGCTACTAAAGCAAAACAGCTGGTTGTTACAGTAGTTCTCTGTTTTTAAATAAGAGTAAATAATTTATAATGCCAGTCTAACAGAGGCAATGTTTCCCCACTCAACTCAAAAGGAACTAACATGAGAGAGCAGATGTCCCTCTTCCTGTCCCAGCCAAGGTCTAGACTAGGCTACATCTGCACTACATTGCTAACAGAGGACAGACTGGGCAGTGCATTGCCAGTGCCCGGGTTCGTCTCAGTCTCTTTCCTTGGCATCAGCGCCCACTAATTTCCATTGTGCATAAAGCCTATGATTAAGCCCCCTGCCAAAGGATGTATAATAGTCTTTAGAGCTCTGCTACTCAACCCGAGCCAGACGGCCCCAACATTATTCATCTGGTTAGGGCTGGGTAAGGCCTTTAATTCATCAAAAGCTAGGGTAGGGCCTTTATTTCATCAATAACTAGGGTAGGGCCTTTATTTCATCAATAACTAGGGTAGGGCCTTTATTTCATCAATTGCTAGGGTAGGGTCTTCATTTAATCAATAACTAGGGTAGGGCCTTTATTTCATCATTTGCTAGGGTAGGGCCTTCATTTCATCAATTGCTAGGGTAGGTTCTTTAATTCATCAATAGCTAGGGTAGGGGTTTTAATTCATCAATAGCTAGGGTAGGGCTTTTAATTCATCAATAGCTAGGGTAGGGCCTGTTTTTACATCAATAGTTAGGGTAGGGCCTTTAATTCATCAATAGCTAGGGTAGGGCCTGTTTTTACATCAATAGCTAGGGTAGGAGCAGGGCTCGGGTATCACTAAATTTATCTCCAACATGTTGAAACTGAGCCATTTGCTCGTGCTCTGTTGCGCAGTACAGTCATATCTGACTAAGATCATAACATTGTATCAGAAGTACTTCAACCTCGTCAAATATAAGACAGGAGAGAAAATAATGTTACTTGAGTTTTGCCGGAGTTTAGAGTGACGAAAATTTACTAACCTAACTGCTCTCATGTCTCTTCACAGAGCAGAGCAGCCCAAGTGGAGCCGTTGCTATGGATACTCAGACTCAGAGCCCCATGAGCAGAGCGAGCTGTGCACAGGGAGCAGGTGACGGACCGAGAGGAGAAGCTAATGGATTTACTAACAGAGGAAGTTATTTCTGATTTCGGGTATATGGGCCTTAAATTTGCCAGAAGCAGTCGGGCCTGGGTAGAGCCTGAACGTTAAAGGCCTGGGTAGGGCCTGAACGTAGCGAGCATGGGTAGGGCCTGAACGTCGCGGGCATGGGTAGGGCTTGAACGTCGCGGGCCTGGGTAGGGCTTGAACGTCGCGGGCATGGATAGGGCTTGAACGTCGCGGGCATGGGTAGGGCTTGAATGTCGCGGGCATGGGTAGGGCTCGGGCTTCAGATTCATGCCTGTGCAAAGCTCTAGTCGTCTGCCTGACAGACTTACCTTGGGATTGAGCCGATACAGCCAGATACTGTACTTCTATACTCAGGACCTCATTAGGGCATTTTATTTATAGTCTACGGGACCAGTCTGTCTATATATAGACCTCTGAACACAGGAGAGTGCTGACACATAGATCAGTGTGTCATCTGGCTGAAGAACAACAGCGTGAGGAGAACCGGACACCCTCTGGTGGTCAAAAAGTGACAGTTTAGCTAACATTTCTTAGCTTCTTCGATTATCTTACAATAGAGCTCGCCAGCTTGTAGTCCTAAATAACAGAAATGAATTACCGTCGATTGGTTCGTCCATTCCTATGGGGGGAAATGAATGGGGAAGAATAGGGTTTATGGATAAACGCCTCAAAATAAGCTCTTAACACAGGCTTAGGAGATCTTATAGATGGGTTGGTTGTTTAGCAACCACGGAGCAAAACAGGCAAGGTTGGCTTAGATTGTTGACAACATGTAAACTATATTTCGTCTCCAATGTTTATTGAAAACATAAATAAAATTTGCACAATCTCAAATACATTGTTACAGTTGTTGGTCAGCTAGCTAGCGAATTTTAGCCATATTAGCATTGAAATTAAATCAGTCAAAACTAGACATGGTATCAAGAACAAGATGATGAGACACTTACAATTCCCCACATGGCAGTTTGTCATTGTTGGTAGTTATCTGGCCATCCTGAATCACTAGAACTCATGGACTTCTGAAGCGTGCCCATCGTTTTCCTTACGTTGTCAGCTAACCTATCTATAGGTATTGTTCTGTGAGGTAACATCAGTCAGCTAAACATGACTTTGTGAATTATGAAGCCTCTGTGCTTTTTCTTATTACATAAATGCTTCAAAATTCACCAAAAATGATGTTATCTCATAGAACAAAACAAATAAGATCTTCTAAGCCTGTGTTTACCACAGATCTTATTTATCCAAAAACCCTCCAAAATTGCCGTTCATTAACCCATAGGCTTTGGCCAACGAGCCATGATGGAGTTAATGCCTACAAAAATACATAATTACTATTGTTCTCAACATACTACATGTGGAAGAAGGTCAGCATATTTTCAACAGGAGAAGGAATCAGATTCACTAGTAGTGTAAAGATAGCCATCTGTACCAAAACTTGTGTGAACACACAGTAAGGACCAACCAATAACACCGAAAATCTACTCTAATTCTCTAAAAGAACTATCCTTGCAAGGTCTCAGCAGAAAACGTGTTCTGTCCAGTCAGGCAATACTGTAGCGTTTCATTAAATTTGCAAGACCATAACTGTGAAGTGTTTACGGCCTAGTCCATTTTCCTGGAGCTTTTATCTGATCTCCTTCCAAGACCATCACTATGGAGGATGGCTTTAGCTTTCCGCTGCATATCTTACAAGCTCATTGGGCAAAATAAAACCACGCAAGGTTGCACTTTTAAAGTCTCTGCTGGCATAATCAAAGCTATGCTTAGCACTTTTACACCCAAACAACTTGAATAACAAATAATATAAGCGCTACTCTGCCTTCTCAACAACACTATCAACAAGGCAGGTCCTACAGGCCCTAGTTTTGTCAGTCTTGTGGTCAGGTGCCACAAAGAGGGACCTCGGAAAATTACAATTGGCTCAGAACAGGGCAGCACAGCTGGCCCTTAAATGTACTCGGAGAGCTAACATCATCATGTCTCTCATGGCTCAAAGTGGAGGAGAGATTGACTTCCTCACTACTTGTTTTTGTAAGAAGTGTTCACACGCTGAATGTACCGAGGTGTCTGTTTAAACTACTAGCATACAGCTCAGACACCCATGCATACCCCACGAGACATGCCACCAGAGGTCTCTTCACAGTCCCCAAGTTCAGAACAGACTATGGGAGGCGCACAGTACTACATAGAGCCGTGACTACATGGAACTCTATTCTACATCAGATAACTGATGCAAGCAGTAGGATCAGATTTAAAAAACAAAAATACACCTCATGGAACAGCTGGGACTGTGAAGAGACACACACACAGGAACAGACATGCATACACACACACATACATTGTAATATTGTTATACGGTGGTTTTATACATTTTGTATTGTAGATATGTACTGGTGTAATGTTATATGATGCAAAAAAAGTGTTTGGTTGATGTAAGTGCCTTAATACGTTTGGACCCCAGGAAGAGTAGCTGCTGCCTTGACAACAGCTGATGGGGATGCCTAATAAACCCCAGGAAGAGTAGCTGCTGCCTTGGCAACAGCTAATGGGGATCCATATAAATACAAATAACAAATCAGAAACACATTACATCAATGAAATGAATGGATGTGCACATAAGTAAAAAGCCATGATGACCTCAAATCACCTCAACCTACAATGAACAAAAATAAACGCAACATGTCACAATTTCAAAGATTTGACTGAGTTACAGTTCACATAAGGAAATCAGTCAATTGAAATAAATTTGTTAGGCCCTAATCTATAGATTTCACATGACTGGGAATACAGATATGCCGCTGTCGGTGCGTGGATCAGAAAACCATTCAGTATCTGGTGTGACCACCATTTGCCTCATGCAGCGTAACACATCTCCTTCACATAGAGTTGATCAGGCTGTTGATTGTGGCCTGTGGAATGTTGTCCCACTCCTCTTCCAATGGCTAGGTAAAGTTGCTGGATATTGGCGGGAACTGGAACACGCTGTTGTACACATCAATCCATAGCATCCCAAACATGCTCAATGGATGACATGTCTGGTGAGTATGCAGGCCATGGAAGAACTGGGACATTTTCAGCTTCCAGGAATTGTGTGCAGATCCTTGAGACATGGGGCTGTGCATTATCATGCTGAAACATGAGGTGATGGTGGTAGATGAATGGCATGACAATGGGCCTTGAGGATCTCGTCATAGTATCTCTGTGCATTCAAATTGCCATCGATAAAATGCATTTGTGTTCGTTGTCCAGAGCTTATGCCTGCCCATACCATAACCCCACCGCCACCATGGGGCACTCTGTTCACAACATTGACATCAGCAAACAACTCGCCCACACAATGTCATACACGCTGTCTGCCACCTGCCCGGTACAGTTGAAACCGGGATTAATCTGTGAAGAGCACACTTCTCCACCGTGCCAGTGGCCTTCGAAGATGAACATTTATCAATTTACTGAAGTCGGTATGAAGCCGAACTGCAGTCAGGTCGAGACCCCGGTGAGGACGACGAGCACACAGATGAGCTTCCCAGAGACGGTTTCTGACAGCAAACCCACAGTTTCATCAGCTGTCCGGGTGGCTGGTCTCAGATGATCCCGCAGGTGAAGAAACTGGATGTGGGCCAGGACCTCCACGTTACATGTGGTTTGTGGTTGTGATGCTGGTTGGATGTACTGCCAAATTCTCAAATGGTAGAGAAATGAACATTAAATACTCCGGCAACAGCTCTGGTGGACATTCCTGCAGTCAGAATGCCAATTGCACACTCCCTCAAAACTTGAAATATCTGTGGCATTGTGTTGCGTGACAAGACTGAACATTTTAAAGTGCACCTGTGTAATGATCATGCTGTTTAATCAGCTTCTTGATATGCCACACCTGTCAGGTGGATGGATTATCTTGGCAAAGGAGAAATGATCACTAACAGGGATGTAAACAAATTTGTGCCCAAAATTTGAGAGAAATAAGGTATTGTTCATATGAAACATTTCTGGGATCTTTTATTTCAGCTCACGAAACATGGGACCAACACATGATGCGTTCATATTTTTGTCTTCAGTGTATAATAAAATAGAAGAGGGGTGAGAAAATGTTTTTCTTCGTCAGAGCATTTGGAAGTTAAGGACTTGTCTGAGTCCCCTGTGTCAGACCAGAGGTCCCAGCCTGCATGGGGTGAGGAGGTGTTCTGAGGAGGGGAGCTTCTCCGACAGGTGTCCCCAGTCAGGGGAAAGGAGCAGAGGGCAGCTGTACTGAGCTCCCTCCCCAAAGCCAAGTTCCACTGCTCTCTCCTGGTTCTCTTGTTGGGCAGTGGGGACGAGGGACTCTTGGAGCTCTGGGAGAGGGACCAGGATCGGGCCAGTGATGGCCCACTACGATGGGAGTCTTCAGGATTCATTTCCTGGTCCTGGGTGGTGCTATTGGGGAGATGGACACAGCTCTTAGACCTACACCTAGTTCTGGGAGCCCTGGAGGAGCTCTGGTTCCTGTCCTTCCCCTCCCAGGTCCCTAGTTGTTGTCTGTGTCCATGGTTCTCTAGCGAGTGGCAGAGGTAGAGGCCCTTCTCCAGCTCCAGCTTTGGTCTGAGTAGCTGGAGAAACACGGCCTGCTCTCCATCTCCATCCGCTAGCTGCTCATGCAGCCTCACCAGGAGCTGTTCCAGTTTATGGCTCCGCTGCCCACACAACCCGGCTCTCTGTCTATGGTCTTCCTCCTGCCCCCTGCCCAGACTTGGTGATGGTCGTGTTGGCCTCCTCAGCCAGCCAGTGCTGCAGTTCCCTGGCCTGCCTGGTGGCGGCCTCCCTTTCCAGCCCGGTGCCTACCGCTTTTAACTCCTGTCCTTTGTATCACAGCAGGCGTCTCACCTCAGCAGCCCGCTCCCTCCCCAGCGACTTCAGTAGCCACTGGGCCTTTTGTCTCTTGTGTCAGGCTGTCAACTCCCGCAGGGCCCACTGCTGCATCTCTCACGCAGACGCAGCTCCAAAGATAAGCTCAGATGAGACCGATGGTTATGGCTCTTCTCTTCCTCCAGGGCTGAGGGCAGATGGTCCCCCCGCCCGCCGCACAGACTCTTTGACGACAGAACCAGAGCATTATTCCCCACGGACGGTGAAGCACTCACACACAGCAAAGCAGGCACAGCCACTGAGAAGGGAGGCCCATTCAGTTCAGTTCATGGGAGACCGCATGCATTTCAGTGGAACCCCCCATTCTGCCAGGGGGAGTCATGCAGTTGGATTGATGGTCAGATGATTATGGGGGAGTCATGCATGAAGTTGAGATGTAATGAGGTAATACTTAACAAGCAGCCTGCAGTTAACACATCAGATCACTGTAAAGAAGAAACGGAGGGGATCGATGTCAAAGGGAATCCAAGATGAATGGATCATGCAAATTAGTGTTCGATGGATTTCAAAGCTATGCTGTGATTGCATGATTAATGGCACAAGGTGTAAATGTTACAAGCTTTAATAACCATTTAAAAATGTTTATGAGAATTGGTTGCTAGATGATGTAGTAAGACATCAGAAGAACATGATAACAAGATACCTGGGAACATGATAACATGATACCTGGAAACATGATGACATGATACCTGGGAACATGATAACATGATACATGGGAACATGATAACATGATACCTGGGAACATGATACCTGGGAACATGATAACATGGTACCTGGGAACATAAAAACATGATAACATGATACCTGGGAACATGATACCTGGGAACATGATAACATGGTACCTGGGAACATGATAACATGATACCTGGAAACATGATAACATGATACCTGGAAACATGATAACATGATACCTGGGAACATGATAACATGATACCTGGGAACACGATACATGGGAACATGATAACATGATACCTGGGAACATGATACATGGGAACATGATAACATGATACCTGGGAACATGATACAATGGGAAGATGATAACATGATACCTGGGAACTTGATAACACGATACCTGAGAACATGATAACATGGGATATCTGGGAACATGATAACATGGGATATCTGGGAACATGATAACATGGGATATTGAAAGGCTTATATCCCCGCAGGTGTGCTACAGTGCATATCTTTTCAATTCCATGGTGCCACGTCCACCATTGGAGAGTGTAGCCTGCTAAGCCACTGGAGGGAGTTTGCATCAGTAACATGGAGAATGACCAAAGATGATGACGTGCCAATAGAAAACACAGCACCTAGTGAATATGATAAGTACAATTTAATGTGTGAGAAGAGAGAGAGAAAAAGAGTGCACACCCCTTTTGTTATCAGTGTCCTTGGGCCCCCTCTCTCTCTCTCTCTCTCTCTCTCTCTCTCTCTCTCTCTCTCTCTCTCTCTCTCTCTCTCCCCTGTTCATGTCTCTCTCTCTCTCTCCCTGTTCATGTCTCTCTCTCTCTCTCTCTCCCTGTTCATGAGACAGACAGAATGATAGAGAGAGATAGACAGAGAGAGACAGACAGAACGATAGAGAGAGATAGACAGAGAGACAGATAGAATGATAGAGAGAGAGAGGGACAGACAGACAGACAGAAATAGGCAGACAGAGAGAGACAGACAGAATGATAGAAAGAGATAGACAGAGAGTCAGACAGAATGATTTCTTGAAAGCAATGGCGGACATTATTTGAGCTGAAGCGGAATGGAATGAAATATTGACTATTCACATCTCATATCAAGCATGACTACAATATTTTATCTTTATACGTTAATAAGTACATGCTGTGTTCATTTTGTCATGTTTACCTGCCTACATACCGTAGATCACAAGCTCATAATAAGTCAATAGGGCTAACTATGTCTAGTACTGTTAGGGCTATCTGGCTAGCTACTAGTACTGTTAGGGCTATCTGGCTAGCTACTAGTACTGTTAGGGCTAACTGGCTAGCTACTAGTACTGTTAGAGCTAACTGGCTAGCTACTAGTACTGTTAGGGCTAACTGGCTAGCTACTAGTACTGTTAGGGCTAACTGGCTAGCTACTAGTACTGTTAGGGCTATCTGGCTAGCTACTAGTACTGTTAGGGCTAACTGGCTAGCTACTAGTACTGTTAGGGCTATCTGGCTAGCTACTAGTACTGTTAGGGCTAACTGGCTAGCTACTAGTACTGTTAGGGCTATCTGGCTAGCTACTAGTACTGTTAGGGCTAACTGGCTAGCTACTAGTACTGTTAGGGCTATCTGGCTAGCTACTAGTACTGTTAGGGCTAACTGGCTAGCTACTAGTACTACTGTTAGAGCTAACTGGCTAGCTGCTAGTACTGTTAGAGCTAACTGGCTAGCTACTACTACTGTTAGGGCTAACTGGCTAGCTACTAGTACTACTGTTAGAGCTAACTGGCTAGCTACTAGTACTGTTAGGGCTAACTGGCTAGCTACTAGTACTGTTAGGGCTAACTGGCTAGCTACTAGTACTACTGTTAGAGCTAACTGGCTAGCTGCTAGTACTGTTAGGGCTAACTGGCTAGCTACTAGTACTACTGTTAGGGCTAACTGGCTAGCTACTACTACTGTTAGGGCTAACTGGCTAGCTACTAGTACTACTGTTAGAGCTAACTGGCTAGCTACTAGTACTGTTAGGGCTAACTGGCTAGCTACTAGTACTACTGTTAGAGCTAACTGGCTAGCTACTAGTACTGTTAGAGCCAACTGGCTAGCTGCTAGTACTGTTAGGGCTAACTGGCTAGCTACTAGTACAGTTAGAGCTATCTGGCTAGCTAATAGTACTGTTAGGGCTATCTGGCTAGCTACTAGTACTGTTAGGGCTATCTGGCTAGCTACTAGTACTGTTAGGGCTAACTGGCTAGCTACTACTACTGTTAGAGCTATCTGGCTAGCTAATAGTACTGTTAGGGCTATCTGGCTAGCTACTAGTACTGTTAGGGCTAACTGGCTAGCTACTAGTACAGTTAGAGCTATCTGGCTAGCTAATAGTACTGTTAGGGCTATCTGGCTAGCTACTAGTACTGTTAGGGCTATCTGGCTAGCTACTAGTACTGTTAGGGCTAACTGGCTAGCTACTAGTACAGTTAGAGCTATCTGGCTAGCTAATAGTACTGTTAGGGCTATCTGGCTAGCTACTAGTACTGTTAGGGCTAACTGGCTAGCTACTAGTACAGTTAGAGCTATCTGGCTAGCTAATAGTACTGTTAGGGCTATCTGGCTAGCTACTAGTACTGTTAGAGCTAACTGGCTAGCTACTAGTACTGTTAGGGCTAACTGGCTAGCTACTACTACTGTTAGAGCTAACTGGCTAGCTACTAGTACTGTTAGAGCTAACTGGCTAGCTACTACTACTGTTAGAGCTAACTGGCTAGCTACTAGTACTGTTAGGGCTATCTGGCTAGCTACTAGTACTGTTAGGGCTATCTGGCTAGCTACTAGTACTGTTAGGGCTAACTGGCTAGCTACTAGTACTGTTAGGGCTAACTGGCTAGCTACTAGTACTACTGTTAGAGCTAACTGGCTAGCTGCTAGTACTGTTAGAGCTAACTGGCTAGCTACTACTACTGTTAGGGCTAACTGGCTAGCTACTAGTACTACTGTTAGAGCTAACTGGCTAGCTACTAGTACTGTTAGGGCTAACTGGCTAGCTACTAGTACTGTTAGAGCCAACTGGCTAGCTGCTAGTACTGTTAGGGCTAACTGGCTAGCTACTAGTACTACTGTTAGAGCTAACTGGCTAGCTGCTAGTACTGTTAGGGCTAACTGGCTAGCTACTAGTACTACTGTTAGGGCTAACTGGCTAGCTACTACTACTGTTAGGGCTAACTGGCTAGCTACTAGTACTACTGTTAGAGCTAACTGGCTAGCTACTAGTACTGTTAGAGCCAACTGGCTAGCTGCTAGTACTGTTAGGGCTAACTGGCTAGCTACTAGTACTACTGTTAGAGCTAACTGGCTAGCTGCTAGTACTGTTAGGGCTAACTGGCTAGCTACTAGTACTACTGTTAGAGCTAACTGGCTAGCTACTAGTACTGTTAGGGCTAACTGGCTAGCTACTAGTACTACTGTTAGAGCTAACTGGCTAGCTACTAGTACTGTTAGAGCCAACTGGCTAGGCTGCTAGTACTGTTAGGGCTAACTGGCTAGCTACTAGTACAGTTAGAGCTATCTGGCTAGCTACTAGTACTGTTAGGGCTATCTGGCTAGCTACTAGTACTGTTAGGGCTAACTGGCTAGCTACTAGTACTGTTAGGGCTAACTGGCTAGCTACTAGTACTGTTAGGGCTATCTGGCTAGCTACTAGTACTGTTAGGGCTAACTGGCAAGCTACTAGTACTGTTAGGGCTATCTGGCTAGCTACTAGTACTGTTAGGGCTAACTGGCTAGCTACTAGTACTGTTAGAGCTAACTGGCTAGCTACTAGTACTACTGTTAGGGCTAACTGGCTAGCTACTACTACTGTTAGGGCTAACTGGCTAGCTACTAGTACTACTGTTAGAGCTAACTGGCTAGCTACTAGTACTGTTAGAGCCAACTGGCTAGCTGCTAGTACTGTTAGGGCTAACTGGCTAGCTACTAGTACTGTTAGAGCTAACTGGCTAGCTACTAGTACTGTTAGGGCTATCTGGCTAGCTACTAGTACTGTTAGGGCTATCTGGCTAGCTACTAGTACTGTTAGAGCTAACTGGCTAGCTACTAGTACTGTTAGAGCTATCTGGCTAGCTACTAGTACTGTTAGGGCTAACTGGCTAGCTACTAGTACTGTTAGGGCTAACTGGCTAGCTACTAGTACAGTTAGAGCTATCTGGCTAGCTAATAGTACTGTTAGGGCTATCTGGCTAGCTACTAGTACTGTTAGGGCTATCTGGCTAGCTACTAGTACTGTTAGGGCTAACTGGCTAGCTACTACTACTGTTAGAGCTATCTGGCTAGCTAATAGTACTGTTAGGGCTATCTGGCTAGCTACTAGTACTGTTAGGGCTAACTGGCTAGCTACTAGTACAGTTAGAGCTATCTGGCTAGCTAATAGTACTGTTAGGGCTATCTGGCTAGCTACTAGTACTGTTAGGGCTATCTGGCTAGCTACTAGTACTGTTAGGGCTAACTGGCTAGCTACTAGTACAGTTAGAGCTATCTGGCTAGCTAATAGTACTGTTAGGGCTATCTGGCTAGCTACTAGTACTGTTAGGGCTAACTGGCTAGCTACTAGTACAGTTAGAGCTATCTGGCTAGCTAATAGTACTGTTAGGGCTATCTGGCTAGCTACTAGTACTGTTAGAGCTAACTGGCTAGCTACTAGTACTGTTAGGGCTAACTGGCTAGCTACTACTACTGTTAGAGCTAACTGGCTAGCTACTAGTACTGTTAGAGCTAACTGGCTAGCTACTACTACTGTTAGAGCTAACTGGCTAGCTACTAGTACTGTTAGGGCTATCTGGCTAGCTACTAGTACTGTTAGGGCTATCTGGCTAGCTACTAGTACTGTTAGGGCTAACTGGCTAGCTACTAGTACTGTTAGGGCTAACTGGCTAGCTACTAGTACTACTGTTAGAGCTAACTGGCTAGCTGCTAGTACTGTTAGAGCTAACTGGCTAGCTACTACTACTGTTAGGCCAACTGGCCAGCTACTAGTACTACTGTTAGAGCTAACTGGCCAGCTACTAGTACTGTTAGGGCCAACTGGCCAGCTACTAGTACTGTTAGAGCCAACTGGCCAGCTGCTAGTACTGTTAGGGCTAACTGGCCAGCTACTAGTACTACTGTTAGAGCTAACTGGCTAGCTGCTAGTAATGTTAGGGCTAACTGGCTAGCTACTAGTACTACTGTTAGGGCTAACTGGCTAGCTACTACTACTGTTAGGGCTAACTGGCCAGGCTACTAGTACTACTGTTAGAGCTAACTGGCTAGCTACTAGTACTGTTAGAGCCAACTGGCTAGCTGCTAGTACTGTTAGGGCTAACTGGCTAGCTACTAGTACTACTGTTAGAGCTAACTGGCTAGCTGCTAGTACTGTTAGGGCTAACTGGCTAGCTACTAGTACTACTGTTAGAGCTAACTGGCTAGCTACTAGTACTGTTAGGGCTAACTGGCTAGCTACTAGTACTACTGTTAGAGCTAACTGGCTAGCTACTAGTACTGTTAGAGCCAACTGGCTAGCTGCTAGTACTGTTAGGGCTAACTGGCTAGCTACTAGTACAGTTAGAGCTATCTGGCTAGCTACTAGTACTGTTAGGGCTATCTGGCTAGCTACTAGTACTGTTAGGGCTAACTGGCTAGCTACTAGTACTGTTAGGGCTAACTGGCTAGCTACTAGTACTGTTAGGGCTATCTGGCTAGCTACTAGTACTGTTAGGGCTAACTGGCAAGCTACTAGTACTGTTAGGGCTATCTGGCTAGCTACTAGTACTGTTAGGGCTAACTGGCTAGCTACTAGTACTGTTAGAGCTAACTGGCTAGCTACTAGTACTGTTAGGGCTAACTGGCTAGCTACTAGTACTGTTAGAGCTAACTGGCTAGCTACTAGTACTGTTAGGGCTATCTGGCTAGCTACTAGTACTGTTAGGGCTATCTGGCTAGCTACTAGTACTGTTAGAGCTAACTGGCTAGCTACTAGTACTGTTAGAGCTATCTGGCTAGCTACTAGTACTGTTAGGGCTAACTGGCTAGCTACTAGTACTGTTAGGCCTAACTGGCTAGCTACTAGTACTGTTAGAGCTATCTGGCTAGCTACTAGTACTGTTAGGGTGATAATAGCTGATAATAATTAAATAAAATATTTGCTTTGTGTATATCTTGCTTGGTCTCTATTGTTGTCATTGTCCTGTCTGGAAGAAGGGTCAGTGAATGGGGAGGTGCAGCATGAGGCATTACAGTAGGGGGAGTGCAAGTGCTTCTCAAATGGAATGTTTTATGCATTCTCCACACTCTCGTCCTCACAAGAATGTACCTAAGAGAACCTGGTCAGAGAATGCACTCTGAGCATGAGAGTGTGGAGCACGGTAGTATGCATATTGAGAAACACCCAGAGAGACAGACAGATCGATAGAGAGAGATAGCCAGAGAGAGAGAAAGACAGAACGTTCCAGAGAGATAGAGATAGACAGAGAGAGACAGAACGATAGAGAGATATAGCTATAGAAAGAGAGAGCGAGAGAGAGACAGAACGATAGAGAGAGATAATGAGGGAGAGACAGACAGAGAGAGACAGAACGATAGATAGAGAGGGATCAACAGAGAGAGACAGAACGATAGAGAGGGATAGACGGAGAGAAACAGAACGATAGAGAAGGATAGACAGAGAGACAGAACAATAGAGAGGGATAGGCAGAGAGAGACAGAACGATAGAGAGGGATGGACAGAGACAGAACGATAGAGAGAGATAGCCAGAGAGAGAGACAGACAGAACGTTTGAGAGAGATAGACTGAGAGAGACAGACAGAACGATAGAGAGAGAGACAGAGAGAGAGACCGAGAGAACGATAGAGAGAGAAACAGAAAGACAGAGAGAGAGCGATAGAAAGAGATAGACAGAGAGAGAGACAGAACGATAGAGAGAGACAGACAGAGAGAGACAGACTTCCACAAAGCTGTGAACGATCTGAGAGACCAGGCAAGAAGGGCATTCTATGCCATCAAAAGGATTCGACATACCAATTAGGATCTGGTTAAAAATACTTGGATTAGTTATAGAACCCATTGCCCTTCATGGTTGTGAAGTCTGGGGTTCGCTCACCAACCAAGAATTCACAAAATGGGACAAACATCAAATTGAGACTGCATGCAGAATTCTGCAAAACTATCCTGTGTACAACGTAACCAAATAATGCATGAAGAGCGGAATTAGGCCGATACCGCTAATGATCAAAATCCAGAAAAGAGACGTTAAATTCTACAACCACCTAAAAGGAAGTGATTCCCAAACCTTCCATAACAAAGCCATCACCTACAGAGAGATGAACCTGGAGAAGAGTCCCCTAAGCATGCTGGTCCTGGGGCTCTGTTCACAAACACACCCCACAGAGCCCCAGGACAGCAACACAATTAGACCCAAACAAATCATGAGAAAGCAAAAGATAATTACTTGACGCATTGGAAAGAATTAACAAAAAAACTGGGCAAACTAAAATACTATTTGGCCCTAAACTGAGAGTACACAGTGGCAGAATACCTGATCAATGTGACTGACCTAAACTTAAGGAAATCTTTGACTATCTACAGACTCAGTGAGCATAGCCTTGCTATTGAGAAAGCCGCCGTAGGCAGACCTTTCCCTCATTAAAATGCAATTCCTTTTCTAACATTTTTCACATGCGTTTTTCTGGATTTTGTTGTTGTTATTCTGTCTCTCACTGTTCAAATAAACCTACCATTAAAATTATAGACTGATCATTTCTTTGTCAGTGGGAAAATGTACAAAATCAGCAGGGGATCAAATACTTTTTTCCCTCACTGTACATAATATAAAATGTATGTCTTTATTCTTTTGGAACTTCTGTGAGTGTAAAGTTTACTGTTCATTTTTACTTTTGTATATTATCTACTTCACTTGCTTTAGCAATGTTAAAATATGTTTGCCATGCCAATAAAGCCAGAACGATAGAGATATAGACAGAGAGAGACAGAACAATAGAGATAGACAGAGAGAGACAGAGAGAGACAGAACGATAGAGAGAGATAGACAGAGAGAGACAGAATGATAGAGAGGGATATACAGAGAAAGACATAACAATATAGAGGGATTGGCAGAGAGAGAGAACGATAGAGAGGGATAGACAGAGAGAGACAAAATGAACGTTAGAGAGAGATAGACAGAGAGAGGCAGAACAATAGAGAGAGAGAGACAGAACGATAGAGATAGACAGAGAGAGAGACAGAACGATAGAGAGAGACAGACAGAGAGAGACAGAACGATAGAGAGAGATAGAAGAGAGAGACAGAACGATAGAGAGAGATAGAAGAGAGAGACAGAACGATAGAGAGAGATGGACAGAGACAGAACGATAGAGAGAGATAGCCAGAGAGAGAGACAGACAGAACGTTTGAGAGAGATAGACTGAGAGAGACAGACAGAACGATAGAGAGAGAGACAGAGAGAGAGACCGAGAGAACGATAGAGAGAGAAACAGAAAGACAGAGAGAGAGCGATAGAAAGAGATAGACAGAGAGAGAGACAGAACGATAGAGAGAGACAGACAGAGAGAGACAGACTTCCACAAAGCTGTGAACGATCTGAGAGACCAGGCAAGAAGGGCATTCTATGCCATCAAAAGGATTCGACATACCAATTAGGATCTGGTTAAAAATACTTGGATTAGTTATAGAACCCATTGCCCTTCATGGTTGTGAAGTCTGGGGTTCGCTCACCAACCAAGAATTCACAAAATGGGACAAACATCAAATTGAGACTGCATGCAGAATTCTGCAAAACTATCCTGTGTACAACGTAACCAAATAATGCATGAAGAGCGGAATTAGGCCGATACCCGCTAATGATCAAAATCCAGAAAAGAGACGTTAAATTCTACAACCACCTAAAAGGAAGTGATTCCCAAACCTTCCATAACAAAGCCATCACCTACAGAGAGATGAACCTGGAGAAGAGTCCCCTAAGCATGCTGGTCCTGGGGCTCTGTTCACAAACACACCCCACAGAGCCCCAGGACAGCAACACAATTAGACCCAAACAAATCATGAGAAAGCAAAAAGATAATTACTTGACGCATTGGAAAGAATTAACAAAAAAACTGGGCAAACTAAAATACTATTTGGCCCTAAACTGAGAGTACACAGTGGCAGAATACCTGATCAATGTGACTGACCTAAACTTAAGGAAATCTTTGACTATCTACAGACTCAGTGAGCATAGCCTTGCTATTGAGAAAGCCGCCGTAGGCAGACCTTTCCCTCATTAAAATGCAATTCCTTTTCTAACATTTTTCACATGCGTTTTTCTGGATTTTGTTGTTGTTATTCTGTCTCTCACTGTTCAAATAAACCTACCATTAAAATTATAGACTGATCATTTCTTTGTCAGTGGGAAAATGTACAAAATCAGCAGGGGATCAAATACTTTTTTCCCTCACTGTACATAATATAAAATGTATGTCTTTATTCTTTTGGAACTTCTGTGAGTGTAAAGTTTACTGTTCATTTTTACTTTTGTATATTATCTACTTCACTTGCTTTAGCAATGTTAAAATATGTTTGCCATGCCAATAAAGCCAGAACGATAGAGATATAGACAGAGAGAGACAGAACAATAGAGATAGACAGAGAGAGACAGAGAGAGACAGAACGATAGAGAGAGATAGACAGAGAGAGACAGAATGATAGAGAGGGATATACAGAGAAAGACATAACAATATAGAGGGATTGGCAGAGAGAGAGAACGATAGAGAGGGATAGACAGAGAGAGACAAAATGAACGTTAGAGAGAGATAGACAGAGAGAGGCAGAACAATAGAGAGAGAGAGACAGAACGATAGAGATAGACAGAGAGAGAGACAGAACGATAGAGAGAGACAGACAGAGAGAGACAGAACGATAGAGAGAGATAGAAGAGAGAGACAGAACGATAGAGAGAGATAGAAGAGAGAGACAGAACGATAGAGAGAGATAGACAGAGAGAGACAGAACAATAGAGAGAGAGAGACAGAATGATAGAGAGGGATAGGCAGAGAGAGATAGAACAATAGAGAGGGAAAGGCAGAGAGAGAGAATGATAGAGAGAGATAGAAGAGAGAGACAGAACGATAGAGAGGGATCGACAGAGAGAGACAGAACGATAGAGAGAGATAGAAGAGAGAGATAGAACGATAGAGAGAGATAGAAGAGAGAGACAGAACGATAGAGAGGGATAGAAGAGAGAGACAGAACGATAGAGAGAGATCGAAAGAGAGAGACACAATGAGAGAGAGAGACAGAACGATAGAGAGATAGACAGAGACAGAACGGTAGAGAGAGATAGAAGAGAGAGAGAACAATAGAGAGAGATAGAAGAGAGAGACCAAACGATAGAGAGAGATAGACAGAGAGAGACAGAACAATAGAGAGAGATAGAAGAGAGAGAGAGAACGATAGAGAGAGATCGGAAGAGAGAGACACAATGAGAGAGAGAGAGAGAGAGAGAGAGACAGAACGATAGAGAGAGATAGAAATCAAATCAAATTTTATTTGTCACATACACATGGTTAGCAGATGTTAAAGCGAGTGTAGTGAAATGCTTGTGCTTCTAGTTCCGACCATGCAGCATTATCTAACAAGTATAACAATTTCCAAACAACTACCTTATACACACAAGACAGAATGATAGAGAGGGATAGGCAGAGAGCCATACGTGCATTTCTGAACGCTTGTGTTCATCTGTATTACCCTTTCTGTTGAATCAGTTGCAAAAGCAACATAACAGATTTTAGCAGGGATCTTTTAACCCCCACAACTCAATAGATTTCGGTGACAGTGGCTTTCAACCTGGATGATGTTGCACGCTCTGTATGTACTAATTTGTTCCTGCTTTCAAAAAGAGTGATAGATAAACACACTTGGAATTGGCAGGTACTGTACGTGCTAAAGACATAGCGACAGACATTTTACCTCAAGGTACAATTCAGGGGCCCTAAAATATGCTTTTATTCACGGCAACCAAATGACCAGGAGGCAGACAGACAATGTGCTCTCACACAAAGAGGAATCCTCTCTGAGACACTCTTCTTTCCATTGTGCACGTTGTATCTGTTACTGTCTCCCAGCTATCGTTCCTGTGGAAAGTATGACTTCCAATGACAAAGTACCTTGATCTATTTCAGCTTTTATTTCTTTCATCACATTCCCAGTGGGTCAGAAGTTTACATACACTCAATTAGTATTTGGTAGCATTTGCCTTTAAATTGTATAACTTGGGTCAAACGTTTCGGGTAGCCTTCCACAAGCTTCCTACAATAAGTTGGGTGAATTTGAACGAGGTATGTTATAAATTACAGCTTCCCCCAGATTACCGTCACAGGATCAATAATGTATTGTATTGAATCCTACTGTGTTATCTGCTTCAACAGACTCACACCGGGTGTGGTAACATTTGACGTGACAACGATAGACTCACACCGAGTGTGGTAAATAACATTTGACGTGACAACGGGAGACTCACTCCGAGTGTGGTAACATTGACGGCGTATACCGGCGTATACTGTTCGAGCCATTATGGACTCTAGACTGTCTAGGATGTCTCTCCCCGGCACCCAGCATCTCTCCTCCGGACCGTACCCCTCCCACTCCATGAGGTACTGGAGGCCTCGTGCCCGACGTCTAAAGTCCATAATGGCTCAAACAGTATACGCCGGGGCCCCCTCGATGTCCAGAGGAGGCGGAGGAACCTCCCGTACCTCAGACTCCTGGAGTGGACCAGCCACCACCGGTCTGAGGAGAGACACATGGAACGACGAGTTAATACGGGGTAACTTATAACATACCTTGTTCAATCTCCTCAGGACTTTAAAGGGCCCCATATACCGCGGACCCAGCTCCCAGGCTCATTGTAGTTGCACATGGGCGGCCTCCCAGGTCTTCTCCGAGTGCCTAAACCATTCATCCACCGCAGGAGCCTCGATCTGGCTCTGATGCCACGGTGCCAGAACCGGCTGGTATCCCAGTACGCACTGGAAAGGGGAGAGACCAGTGGAGGAGTGGTGGAGTGAATTTTGGGCCATCTCTGCCCAGGGGATGAAAACTGCCCACTCCCCCAGTCGGTCCTGGCAATAGGACCGCAGAAACCTACCCACATCCTGGTTGACACTTTCCACCTGCCCGTTACTCTCAGGATGAAAACCTGAGGTCAGGCTGACCGAGCCTCCCAGACGTTCCATAAACGCCCTCCAAACCCTGGACGTGAACTGGGGACCCCGATCAGAAACTATATCCTCAGGCACCCCGTAATGCCGGAAGACCACCGACAGGTGTGACCAAGGCCGCTGTGGAACGGGTAGGGGTTGTAACTTCCCTCTGGGCAGGTGCCTAGGAGCCTTGCACTGAGCGCACACCGAGCAGGAGGAAACATAAACCCTGATGTCCTTAGCTGAGGTGGACCACCAGTACTTCCCACTTCCCACAACGCACCGTCCGACCGATGCCAGGATGACCAGAGGAGGGTGACGTGTGGGCCCAATAGATCAGACGGTCGCGGACAACAGACGGAACGTACATACGCCCAGCTGGACACTGAGGTGGAGTGGGCTCTGTACGTAACACCCGCTCTATGTCCGCGTCCAACTCTCACACCACCGGTGCCACCAGGCAAGAGGCCGGAAGTATGGGAGTGGGATCTATGGACCGCTCCTCCATGTCAAACATCCGGGACAGTGCGTCTGCCTTAGTGTTCTGGGAACCTGGTCTGTAAGATAGGGTGAAAACAAAACAGGTGAAAAACATGGCCCACCTTGCCTGGCGAGGGTTCAGTCTCCTCGCCGCCAGGATGTACTCCAGATTGCGGTGGTCGGTCCAGATGAGAAAAGGGTGTTTAGCCCCCTCAATGCAAGAAGGCACAGGGGCGGAGTTTAGGTGGCGTACCCGAGCGCTGAGACAGCACAGCTCCTATCCCAGCCTCGGACGCGTCCACCTCCACTATGAACGCCAAAGAGGGATCCGGATAAGCCAGCACGGGAGCCGAGGTAAACAGAGCCTTCAGGTGACCAAAAGCCCTGTCCGCCTCAGCTGACCACTGTAGTCGCACCGGTCCCCCCTTCAGCAGTGAGGTAATGGGAGCTGCTACATGGCCAAAGCCCCGGATAAACCACCGGTAGTAGTTGGCAAGCCCTAAGAACCACTGCACTTCCTTTACCGTGGTGGGAGTCAGCCAATTACTCACAGCTGAAATGCAGTCACTCTCCATCTCCACCCCTGACGTGGAAATGCGGTACCCTAGGAAGGAGACGGACTGTTGGAAGAACAGACATTTCTCAGCCTTGACGTACAGGTCATCGACCAAGCACCTTGCGCACCAGGGACACATGCTCGGCGCGTGTAGCGGAGTAAATCAGAATGTCGTCGATATACACCACTACACCCTGCCCGAGCAGTCCCAGAAAATCTTGTCTACAAATGCCTGGAAAACTGATGGAGCATTCATTAACCCATACGGCATGACGAGGTACTCATAGTGCCCTGAGGTGGTACTAAATGCCGTCTTCCACTTGTCCCCCTCCCGGATACGCACCAGATTGTATGCGCTCCTGAGATCCAATTTTGTGAAGAAACGCGCCCCGTGCATTGACTCAATCGCACTGGCTATGAGAGGCAGCGGGTAACTGTACCTCACAGTGATCTGATTGATACCTCGATAGTCAATACACGGGCGCAGACCTCCATCCTACTTATTCACAAAAAAGAAACATGAGGAGGCAGGTGAAGTGGAGGGCGGAATGTATCCCTGCCCCAGAGATTCGGAGACATATGTTTCCATAGCCTCCGTCTCCTCCTGTGACAGAGGATACACGTAACTCCTGGGAAGTGCTGCGTCTACCAGGAGATTTATCGCACAATCCCCCCGTTGATGGGGTGGTAATTGAGTTGCCTTCTTTTTACAGAAGGCGAGAGCAAAATCGGCATATTCAGAGGGGATGTGCACATGGAGACCTGGTCTGGACTTTCCACCGTAGTCGCACCGATGGAAACACATACGCACCTCCCCGAGCACTCTCGTGACCATCCCTTGAGAGCCCTCTGTTGCCACAAAATAATGGGATTATGATAGGCCAACCAGGGTAGGCCCAACACCACGGGAAACGCAAGAGAATCAATGAGGTATAAACTGATTCTCTCCTCATGACACTCCTGCATCACCATGCTTAGTGGTGCGGTAGCCTCCCTAATCAGCCCTGACCCTAATGGTCGACTATCTAAGGCTTGCACAGGGAAGGGCATATCAACAGGAATAATGGGGATCCCTAAACTATGAACAAATGAACGATCAATAAAATTCCCAACTGCGCCTGAATCGACTAGCGCCTTATGCTGGGAATGCGGGGAAAAATCTGGAAAATTAACAAACAAAAACATGTGAGGAACAGGGAGCTCTGGGTGAGTCTGGTGCCTACTCACCTGGGGTGACCCGATAGTGCCCTGCCTGCTGCCTCGACTCCCTGAGGAACCCCCCCTGCACCAACCAGCAGTGTGCCCTCTGCGGCCACAGAGGGTGCAGGGAATAGCCCCTCCTCCGGCCTCCCTAAACTCAGTACCTCCTAGCTCCATTGCGTCGGAGCAGAGGTGTTGGGGGATGGAAATGACAGGTCCCGATCCAGACGTCCACGGGTGGCCAGCAGGTTATCCAGCCTGATGGACATGTCCACCAGCTGGCCAAAAGAAAGGGTGGTGTCTCTGCATGCCAGTTCCCGTTGGACGTCCTCGTGCAGACTGCTTCTATATTGGTCGATCAGGGCCCTGTCACTCCATCCCGAGCCGGCGGCCAGAGTTCGGAACTCCAGCGCAAAGTCCTGTGCGCTCCTCGTACCCTGTCTGAGGTGGAACAAGCGTTCACCCTCCGCTCTATCCTCAGGTGGATGATCGAATACTGCCCGGAAATGGCGGGTGAACTCCTCGTAGTGGTCCAACGCCGCTCCTTCCTCTCCCCATACGGCATTGGCCCACTCCAGGGCTTTCCCGGATAGATAGGAGACGAGGGCGGACACGCTCTCGCGTCCCGAAGGAGCCGGGTGAACGGTCGCCAGGTAGAGCTCCAACTGGAGTAGGAACCCCTGACACCCGGCAGCCGTCCCATCATACTCCCTCGGGAGCACGAGCCGAATTCTACTGGGACCAGGTGAAGGAGGGGTGGACAGTTGTGTGGGTTGTGGAGTGGGAGATTGTGTTGATGGTAGAGGCGCTGAAAATCCTCCTCTCTCCCATCGCTCCATGCTCTGCAGCACGCTATCCATGGCTGTGCCGAGACTCTGCAACATTGTCGCATTGTCGCAACATTGAAGGCGCTCCTTAACTTGTAGAGGAGGGCTGGGTGATCTTGCTGACTCCATGGGTGGTGCATGATTCTGTTAAAGTTTTCCGTGATGCCGGTAAGGCAGAGTCAGGCGCAGGACAACGAATATGAGTTTTCAAATGTTTTACTCAATATTTCTAAAATACATGAGTGGGGGGAAAAACCAACCACTCGAACACACGGAACAAAGAAACACAAACAATCACACACAACAATATGAGGGGAACAAAAGGTTAAATAAGGAACATGTAATTATGGGATAGAAACCAGGTGTGTATAATGAAGACAAAAAAACATAGAAAATGAAAAAGTAGATCGGCGGTAGCTAGAAGACCGGTGACTTCGACCACCGAAAGCCACCTGAGCAAGGAGAGGGACCAACTTGGCTGAAGTCGTGACATGAACTTAGAAACCAAAAGCATGAAGTCCACAGGACTTAAAGCTCAAACCCGCAGCAAAACATAAAGGTCTTAGCCATACCGCCCAGGTGGGCTGCAAGTCTTCAGGCAGTCATTTAGAGCAGTGGTTTTTGAAAGTAGTAGTAGTAGAACGCTCTTGTCATTTCATTGCAGACCTTAGAGAGATATTTATAACTTGTCAGAAACGTCCAGATCAACTAGCCCATGTCAGCTAACGTTTTATAGCTAGTTTTTTTTTATAGCACATGTGTAAGGACGTCACCCTGCTTGCTTTAGCAAGTACCACGAACTCAGGACCTCCGAAGCTAAGTAGCCTATGCAAGCGGGTCACTTCAGGCTGAGGGAGTAAGTTTCACACATCCCTATATGCTACACATAGATTTTGAGTCACTCAAATATCACATCAATACACATCAGACAAGAAAATGTGCTTTAAAACTGCTAAATTATCTCTCCGCCAACAAGAACGGTGTTTACAGTTTGTGTCATGAACAGTGCTTGAGCCCATATAGATAGACGAAGAGATAACACTAGGATTCTGCTCATTCAGTCCTGTAGACTGCAGTTTATATGAGGCTTAAGTTAACACCGTCCTAATCATTAGTAACCATCTCAGTCTTCATTGTTGTGTAAATCCTGCACCAACGCCAGCCGGGAATCTGAGAGACGCCCTTATGAATAGCGTCCGCCGTCCAGTCACAAGCGGAACCCTCCAACACATTATTGGGCTGTGACAGCTAACCCTTTGAAGAGAGAGAGCGAGGGATGAATCGTCTCCACGTCACTCTCCCTGCTGGCTGAGGTCCAGTGGACCAGTACTATCAAACTACCTATTAAATGTAGCCATACTGTAAACTAATAAACCATTGATGACAGTCCTCGCCCCCGGGCAGCAGGTAGCCTAGTGGTTAGAGCGTTGGATCGAATCCCGGAGCTGACAAGGTAAAAATCTGTCGTTCTGCCCCTTAACAAGGCAGTTAACCCACTGTTCCTAGGGCGTCATTGAAAATAAGAATTGGTTCTTAACTGACTTGCCTAGTTAAATAAAGGTTAAATAAAATAAATATATATAAAATATCAGGCCTTCTGTGTCTGATCAAGAGGAATGCTTGCATCATATCAGAACAGATTCTTCCCAAAATAAGCATCAGCTGGCATGAATAGTACTGAATTTAGCTGAAATCAAAACCAATTATCTTATTTTCCAACCATCACACAACTTTCAAATGTACACCAATGTACACCAACTGTGAAATGTACACCAATGTACACCAATGTACACCAACTGTGAAATGTACACCAATGTACACCAATGTATGCCAATGTACACCAATGTACAACAACTGTGAAATGTACACCAATGTACACCAATGTATGCCAATGTACACCAATGTACACCAATGTACACCAATTGTCAAATGTACACCAATGTACACCAACGTACATGTGTGTGCCATCACCATGCATGCTGAACCCCATCTCAAAGCCTTGTGTCACATAGAAAGACGTACTTACATCCTATCTGTGCATCTGGAAAATATCTAAACCCGTTACTATATCAGACTCTTTCTAATTGTTACCTAACTACAGTATTTCATGCATGCAAACACCTACAGCCATTAAACCGTTGTACCTTTCATGCCCAACCTGGGACAATCTCAGTCCTATTGTCTGGTCAAAAAAGGTGTGCTTACCTTACATCTCCACAGAGTTCTCTCTCTTAAATCCGTTTTTTTGCGGGCCCGAAGTCAACACCCATTGTCTTATCTGAAAATGTCCAACCCTTACATCATGCATGCCAGAACATACAGTAGTATACAATAGCAGTTCACCCACTTTTTCCTGCCTACCCTTGATCCCTTTCAGCCCAATTGTGTCTGGTTTGCTTAATCCTTATTGTGTTACTTTCAAATACATTGTTTACCAGGTCAGTGGTAAATTAGAGAGCAGAATTAGCTGAATTGGCTGAATTGTTGTGGAAATCCTGCACCAACACCAGCCGGGAATCTGAGAGACGCCTCCTTGTCTCTGTATAACGGATCTGTGGTGCAAGCAGGGCCAAGCCCAGCCAGCACGAGGAACGCTGGCTAGGGGATCAAGCTCCAGCTGAGCACTGTTCCCTTAACGAGGGTCTTTAAATATAGAATCCCTTCAAGTCAATGGTTGGGTGATGGGTGAGTTATACTTCTGTAGTTCTCCCACTGGTCCACTGGACCTCAGCCAGCAGGGAGAGTGTGGCGTGGAGACGATTCATCCCTCTCTCCCTCTCTTCAAAGCGTCTCTTGTCACAGCCCAATCATGTGTTGGAGGGTTCCGCTTGTGACTGGACGGCGGACGCTATTCAAGGAGGCGTCTCTCAGATTCCCGGCTGGCGTTGGTGCAGGATTTCCACAACAATGAAGACTGAGATGGTTACTAATGATTAGGACGGTGTTAACTTAAGCCTCATATAAACTGCAGTCTACAGGACTGAATGAGCAGAATCCTAGTGTTATCTCTTCATAATTGTACATTTTTACACAAGTTGGATGAGAGACAGTCCCTACAGAATTGAACTTGAAATCAAAAAGTTTGAAAGGTTTTACTGTAGCTAGCCTCATCTGAACCTTCCTCTGTGGGACTGAACGAGCAGACGGTGTTTGTCATCACGTTGAGTCACGGGGCAACAGAAAGAACAATGTCCGTTGTCTGGCTCTGTATAACGGATCTGTGCTGCAAGCAGGGCCAAGCCCAGCCAGCACGAGGAACGCTGGCTAGGGGATCAAGCTCCAGCTGAGCACTGTTCCCTTAACGAGGGTGTGGCAGCTCTCTAATTCCGTAGTTTCACTCGGGCTCCCCCTTCCAGCATTGGGGAACATTCCGGGCCACGTCTATTTATTTAGGCACGAGCACTGTTCATGACACAGGATTTCCACAACAATGAAGACTGAGATGTTATGTTGGTGTCATTTTGATAGTTGTGTGAGGGTTATATCAGTGTAATTTTGTTGTTGTTATTCTGTCTCTCACTGTTCAAATAAACCTACCTTTAAAATTATAGACTGATAATTTCTTTGTCAGTGGGCAAACGTACAAAATCAGCAGGGGATCAAATACTTTTTTCCCCTCACTGCATGTGTGTGTCATCAGTGTGTGTTCCCAAAACGTCGCTCTGAAACACCAATACATTCAACTAGTATATTTATTGTCTATCATTCAATGTTGGGTGTTTATTCTTTAATGAAACTGTATATTTTTCTACCAGACAGTCCCAGGATTTTTCTCACTGTGTGTTTCGTTATATCATCTTGCATATTTCTGTGTGGGCACACAATCAATCGCGTTTCTGATTCCTTGTGCCTTTTGTTTGTAAAAACAGTTTTTTCTCTCTCTCTCTCTCTTTTTTACATAACATACTTTCTGGCACACATTCCTGAGCTGTGAAAAACAGGTTGGGAGAGAGGGAGGGAGAGAAAGAAAGAGAGAGAGAGAGAGAGAGAGAGAGAGAGAGAGAGAGAGAGCGAGGGGGAGATAGAGTGGAGCGTGAGAGAGGGGAAAGACAGACAGAGAGAGAGGGGATATGGAGAGGGGGAGGATAGGGAGGGGGATAGGGAATGGGTGAGGGAGAGGGAGAGGGAGAGGGGGAGGATAGGGAATGGGTGAGGGAGAGGGAGAGGGGGAGGATAGGGAGAAGGAAGAGGGACAGAGAGATAGGGAGGGGGATAGGGAATGGGTGAGGGAGAGGGAGAGGGGGAGGATAGGGAGAAGGAAGAGGGACAGAGAGATAGGGAGGGGGATAGGGAATGGGTGAGGGAGAGGGAGAGGGGGAGGATAGGGAGAAGGAAGAGGGACAGAGAGATAGGGAGGGGGGGGGATAGGGAATGGGTGAGGGAGAGGGAGAGGGGGGAGGATAGGGAGAGAGAGAATAGACCGGGCCACTTGTTCTTATGTTTTCACCACTCTTCTGTAAAGACTGGAGAGGCACAGGGGCATTATGGGTAAGCTACTGTAGTGACATCCCGCCTCAACCCCATACACAAACCCCAACTTTCAACTAATGACAGAATGCATCTAGGCGATGCTACACATGCATGTTACAGTATATGAATAAATGATTAGTAGTAGTATGTAGAATGTGTTAATATTGTAGACAGTGGTGGTAGTAATACAAGCGGGGATAAAGAAGTGTTGTGGTGGTGATAATGGTACACTGTCGCTTTAGCATTTACTAGCTTTTCCTTTTCCGCCAAGTTACAAAATGATCCGACCAACCGTGCAGCTAATATCCTGGTTAGAGAGTGTCGGATCCGGGCCTGGGATCCAACTCTGAAGGTTCAGACCTAGTGAGGATTAGCCCTGTGAAACAGAATCCCTGTGTTTTGACTCATCCAACGATTCGGGTGACACCCGCAGCATAGCGCCCTTGAATTGGCCCCTTGAGAACCCTAACAATGGGGTGTAAGCAGCTAGCCACGTTTCTCTGCTGAGGCTCAGGAAGGATTCGCTTTTTTCAAGGCAGTCGGGCTTTTAGCCTGCTCTACAACGTAGGCTGCAATTCTGCTGTGAAATTCATATGAGGGCTGGATGGCCAGGGCTTTTTCTTGTGAAAGAAATAGGCAATTGGAGGATGGAGGCCCCCTCCTCCCCCATGTTTTGTCTTGTACTGTAGGGTTCCTGCTACTATGTTGTCGGGCCTTCCTGAAAAGCAGAGCCATATTTAGTTGTATTGTTTTGTGATTAACTAACTGTAACAGGCCACCTCAATCAATACCTCAGTTCTTCAAATAAATCTATTGTTCCTGATACGGCGTTATATTAGTCAGCCAAGCTCCTTATGATACGCTGTATATTGAGATATCGAGGCTGAGTACAATCAAAAAGTACTGTGTTGACCTCACAGCAGGTGAGTTTTTACGTTGTTTTAAATACTTCCTCTGAAAAAAACACGCCAGCCACACAGACACACAAAATAATAATATGGGTCAATAGTCTCTTTGTTACTGTACGTCCGCTACTACTCTATTGTGCCTGCATGTTGTCCTTCTAAACAGACACGGTAAATATATTTCAGAGAGTGTGCGGAAATACAGTGTGACTAAAGAAAATCCAACAGATGGGCTTACCAGTAAAAACTCCCAAAAGGAATATTTCGAGGAAGGAAGAAGTCAGATTGCCGTGGAAACGTCAGGATTAAAGCGAGCGAGTAGGAAATGAATCTCTGATTTTGATGTTGAGTGCTCCAATTCCTTTCTGCCTCGAAATAGTCAGTTTTTTTCCCTGGTAAACCCCTTTTGTTGGATTTTTGTCATTAGCCGTTGAGCACCCCTCTCACTTTCTTTAGTTTGCTGTAGTGATGAGGCCTGCCTGAACTCACACATCATGCGTACTTTTATTTTGTAGACCTGGGAGTTATCATGTGGCATGCTGTCGCAATAAAATTTGAATACAATTTGAGTCTGTTTTTGGTTTTTTTGTTTTCACTTAAAAAAACCAAAAAACAAGGTGGAATTCTATTTGAAATATCAACACACACACAAGCGCACACACACACACACACACGCGCGCGCCCGTACTACCGTCACTGCCCTCTCTCTCCCCCGCATCCTCCTCATTGTGACTGTACAGTCCCTTAGATGCGGAGGACAGCACCTTCAGTGAGCATCGGCTGAAACTGGAGATGACCAGGTACCTGTGAAGGGTTGGCTTTCAACATGGCCTTTTCTTCTCTTCTGCTTCTTCTAACCATAGGCATTTAGGGGGCGTTAGGTTATTAACATACAATGCTGTTGTCTATTGTTATACGTAATCTTGTCTCTGAAGCCAGGTACTTGTAGTCACGGAAAAGTGAAGGAGATGACAGACAGTTGTGTATGTTTTCCTACGTTTTTCTGCTGCGAGAGTTGGGGAACTGTTCTGTGAGCTACCTGCCATCTGAAAATCCAAGGGCATTTTTTTTTGTATAGACTTGTTTGGGAAGCTTTTTCTTTTTTTCCTGTGGGAGAAGAGAGCAACTTTTATTCCAGGTATGTTAATCATCTTTGAAAACGTACTGTTTTCATTATTATTATTTTTTATAAAATGCACATATTCCACCAAACGCCTGGCAATTAAAATTCTATTTCAAGCCAATGATTGGAAAGTAGTGTTAAATGTCCCTTTTGAATGGCACACCACAGTGGTTTTGTACTGTATATATGGCACACCACAGTGGTTTTGTACTGTGTATATGGCACACCACAGTGGTTTTGTATATATGGCACACCACAGTGGTTTTGTATATATGGCACACCACAGTGGTTTGTATATATGGCACACCACAGTGTCACGATCTTCTATAGGGACAGACCAAGGCGCAGCGAGGTATCCAGTATACATATTTTATTTTCCAACGTAACTGGGCAAAAACAACAAACAAACGAAAGAAGATCGCAACGGAACATAGACTGACAACACGAAAAAAGCTATGTCTAAATAATAACCCACAAAATACTATAGAAAAACCCCAAACATATATATGGTTCCCAATTAGAGACGACACACAGCTGCCTCTAATTGGAAACCATTACCCCAACATAGAAATAGACAAACTAGAACCAAAATAACCCTACACCAAAATGAAACAAAAACACGCCAGCCTAAACTCTGGCCTGGACGTGACACACAGTGGTTTTGTACTGTATATATGGCACACCACAGTGGTTTTGTACTGTGTATATGGCACACCATAGTGGTTTTGTATATATGGCACACCACAGTGGTTTTGTATATATGGCACACCACAGTGGTTTGTATATATGGCACACCACAGTGGTTTTGTACTGTATATATGGCACACCACAGTGGTTTTGTATTGTATATATGGCACACCACAGTGGTTTTGTATATATGGCACACCACAGTGGTTTTGTACTGTATATATGGCACACCACAGTGGTTTTGTACTGTATATATGGCACACCACAGTGGTTTTGTATATATGGCACACCACAGTGGTTTTGTATATATGGCACACCACAGTGGTTTTGTACTGTATATATGGCACACCACAGTGGTTTTGTATATATGGCACACCACATTGGTTTTGTACTGTATATATGGCACACCACAGTGGTTTTGTATATATGGCACACCACAGTGGTTTTGTATATATGGCACACCACAGTGGTTTGTATATATGGCACACCACAGTGGTTTTGTACTGTATATATGGCACACCACAGTGGTTTTGTACTGTATATATGGCACACCACAGTGGTTTTGTATATATGGCACACCACAGTGGTTTGTATATATGGCACACCACAGTGGTTTTGTACTGCATATATGGCACATCACAGTGGTTTTGTACTGTATATATGGCCCACCACAGTGGTTTTGTACTGTATATATGGCACACCACAGTGGTGTGTATATATGGCACACCACAGGGGTTTTGTACTGTATATATGGCACACCACAGTGGTTTTGTACTGTATATATGGCACACCACAGTGGTTTTGTATATATGGCACACCACAGTGGTTTTGTACTGTACATATGGCACACCACAGTGGTTTTGTACTGTATATTTGGCACACCACAATGGTTTTGTACATATGGCACACCACAGTGGTTGTGTGCTGTATATATGGCACACCACAATGGTTTTGTACATATGGCACACCACAGTGGTTTGTACTGTATATATGGCACACCACAGTGGTTTGTATATATGGCACATCACAGTGGTTTTGTACTGTATTCATGGCACACCACAGTGGTTTTGTACATATGGCACACCACAGTGGTTTTGTACTGTATATATGGCACACCACAGTGGTTTGTATATATGGCACACCACGGTGGTTTTGTACTGTGTATATGGCACACCACAGTGGTTTGTATATATGGCACACCCCTGTGGTTTTGTACTGTATATATGGCACATCACAGTGGTTTTGTACTGTGTATATGGCACACCACAGTGGTTTGTATATATGGCACACCACAGTGATTTTGTATATATGGCACACCACAGTGGTGTGTATATATGGCACACCACAGTGGTTTTGTACTGTATATATGGCACACCACAGAGGTTTTGTATATATGGCACACCACAGTGGTTATGTACAGTATATATGGCACACCACAGTGGTTGGTATATATGGCACATCACAGTGGTTTTGTACTGTATATATGGCACACCACAGTGGTTTTGTACTGTATATATGACACACCACAATGGGTTTGTACATATGGCACACCACAGTGGTTTTGTACTGTATATATTGCACACCACAGTGGTTTGTATATATGGCACATCACAGTGGTTTTGTACTGCATATATGGCACATCACAGTGGTTTTGTACATATGGCCCACCACAGTGGTTTTGTACTGTATATATGGCACACCACAGTGGTTTGTATATATGGCACACCACAGTGGTTTTGTACTGTATATATGGCACACCACAGTGGTTTTGTATATATTCACTCTGTAGTTAATCAGACAATAATTCAGTGGATGGAACAACAACAGAAATTATTGAAGGGACTCCAAAAGTTTGACATTTCAGATTGGACGGCAGGTATCCTAACGGTTAGAGCATTGAGCCGATAACCAAAAGGTCCCTAGAAAGAATCCCAGAGCCGACAAGGTTAAAAACTAGCAGTGCCCTTGAGCAAGGCACTTAACCTAATTACAAACTTAGAAAGCTATGCCACTTGCTGTGTTTACATGCAAAGTTTTTTTTCCGGTAATTGTGATTGAAGATATACCTCGTCCCTATTATTAATAGGTAAACAAAATAAAATCTGCAGCCCATGGGGATGATGTTACCATGTTAATGGATAAGGGTCAAAAGGTTCTGTTGACAGATGCAATGAATCGGAATTTAATGGGGTCAAAATTCCTCCCTTTTCAGTGTGTGTGACCGTGAGAGAGAGAGAGAGAGAGAGAGAGAGAGAGAGAGAGAGAGAGTGAGTCAGAGTGTTATATTCCTGGTTATGTCAGACGTTCATAAGTATTTTCATGGGTCCGAGGATCTTTCAGCGGTGCGGGGCAGAGAGGAGGGAGGGGAAGTACGGCCGACACAAAAGGCAACATTATTCCCCGGCTGATCTGCGCTACATCCCGCTATGAATGGAGTATTGAAAAACATAACATTGGGGACTCGATTATGTTTCATTCCTGATAACTGAACCATTTTGTGCCGGAGATTTGAGCGGTTTGTTAGCACGCTGTGCTCAATGGGACAGCCACACGGTGCTGGGTTGCTTGGCTGGCGGTAAAATCCCTGCTTCCTAATTGGACAGCACAATGATCCCTCTGATCTCTCTGTCTCGACCTCCTGAATGCTCGGCTATGAAAAACCAACTGACCTTTACTCCTGAGGTACTGACCTGTTGCACCTTCTATGTCCAAAACCACTGTGATTATTATTTGACCCTGCTGGTCATCTATGAACGCTTGTACATCTTGAAGAACAATCTGGCGTTAATGGCTATCACCGAGGGCACATTGCCTGCCCTCCGTGACATTTACAGCACTCTGTATCAAAGGAAGGACAAGAAGATCCTCAAGAACCTCAGCCACCAGATTCATGGTCTGTTCACCCTGCTACCATCTAGCAGAGACTGTTGAACAGCTTCTATCACCAGGCCATCAGACTGGGAAACAGCTGCTATCACCAGGCCATCAGACTTTTGAACAGCCATCACTAGCCTGCCCTGTACTCTGCCCTGCACTTTCAGACTGTTACGTTACAGCATTATTCTAATATAGATTAAATAAAACATTTTCCTCATCAATCTACACACAATATCCCACAATGACAAAGCGAGCTGGCCGCCCGGCCAAACTGAGCAATCGGGGGAGAGGGGCCTTGTTCAAGGAGGTGACCAAGAACCCGATGGTCCGTCTGACAAAGCTCCAGAGTTCCTCTGTGGAGATGGGATAACCTTCCAGAAGGACAAACATCTCTGCAGCACTCCACCAATCAGGTCTTTATGGTAGAGTGGCCAGACGGAAGCCACTCCTCAGTGAAAGGCACATGACAGCCCGCTTGGAGTTTGTCAAAAGGCACCTAAAGGACTCTGATCATGAAAAAATATTCTCTGGTCCGATGAAACCAAGATTGAACTCTTTGGTCTGAATGCCAAGCGTCACGTCTGGAGGAAACCTGGCACCATCTCTACGGTGAAGCATGGTGGTGGCAGCATCATGCTGTGGGGATGTTTTTCAGTGGCAGGGACTGGGAGACGAGGCAAAGATGAACGGAGCAAAGTATAGAGAGATCCTTGATGAAAACCTGTTCCAGAGTTCTCAGGACCTCAGACTGGGGCGAAGTTTCACCTTCCAACAGGACAACAACCATAAGCACACAGCCAAGACAAGGCGGGAGTGTCTTCGGGACAAGTCGCTGAATGTCCTTGAGTGGCCCAGCCAGAGCCCGGACTTGAACCTGATCGAACATCTCTGGAGACACGTGAAAATAGCTTTGCGCCGATGCTCCCCATCCAACCTGACAGAGCTTGAGAGGATCTGTAGAGAAGAATGGTAGAATCTCCCCCAATACAGGTGTGCCGAGCTTGTAGCTTCATACCGAAGAAGAGTCGAGGCTGTAATTGCTGCCAAAGGTGCTTCAACAAAGTACTGAGTAAAGGGTCTGAATACTTGTGTAAATGTGATATTTCATTATTTTATTTTTTTTGCTTTGTCATTATGGGGTATTTTGTGCAGATTGATGAGGTGAAAAATAACTATTTAATACATTTTAGAATAAGGCTGTAACGTAACAAAATCTGGAAAAGGTCAAGGGGTCTGAATACTGTCCAAATGTAATGTATGGATAGAACTCAACTGAACAGGAATACTGTCCTAATTTACTGTATGGATAGAACTCAACTGAACAGGAATACTGTCCTAATTTACTGTATGGATAGAACTCAACTGAACAGGAATACTGTCCTAATTTACTGTATGGATAGAACTCAACTGAACAGGAATACTGTCCTAATTTACTGTATGGACAGAACTCAACTGAACAGGAATACTGTCCTAATTTACTGTATGGACAGAACTCAACTGAACAGGAATACTTTCCTAATTTACTGTATGGATAGAACTCAACTGAACAGGAATACTGTCCTAATTTACTGTATGGATAGAACTCAACTGAACAGGAATACTGTCCTAATTTACTGTATGGACAGAAATCAACTGAACAGGATTACTTTCCTAATGTACTGTATGGACAGAACTCAACTGAACAGGAATACTGTCCTAATTTACTGTATGGACAGAAATCAACTGAACAGGAATACTGTCCTAATGTACTGTATGGACAGAACTCAACTGAACAGGAATACTGTCCTAATTTACTGTATGGACAGAACTCAACTGAACAGGAATACTGTCCTAATGTACTGTATGGACAAAACTCAACTGAACAGGAATACTTTCCTAATGTACTGTATGGACAGAACTCAACTGAACAGGAATACTGTCCTAATTTACTGTATGGACAGAACTCAACTGAACAGGAATACTGTCCTAATTTACTGTATGGACAGAACTCAACTGAACAGGAATACTGTCCTAATTTACTGTATGGACAGAAATCAACTGAACAGGAATACTTTCCTAATGTACTGTATGGACAGAACTCAACTGAACAGGAATACTGTCCTAATTTACTGTATGGACAGAACTCAACTGAACAGGAATACTGTCCTAATGTACTGTATGGACAGAACTCAAATCTGTAGACACATATCTACAGTAAGAGGTGCAGGTGAATTTGGACCCCCACCCTAGCTGCTGCTTGCCCCCTCTCCTCCTATTCTCCCAGGAGCCGAGAGGCGCCCCTGCGGTGTCATCGGCTGCCTAAGCGTTTGGGAGAGTTTCAGTGACAGATTGCAGGAAGCTGCGTTTAGGCCTGACTATGGGGACGCCAGACAGCAGAAATGTATTTTTTTCTGTCCCCTGGGCTTGGAATGTCCACTATCTCCAGTGTCCAATATCGTATTCTTCTTCCCCCTTCATCATCTGTCCCCAGTACCCACACTAACTAGTACAAACTCCTCTGTAAGGTTAGTGGGGCTTTTGGTCTAACACGAAAACAAACAACCAACCCAAAGTCTGGTCAAACCTGGTCAGGTTTTGTTGTGGAATTGTGGACTGTTGGATCTAAGCATTTCGCTACTCTGGCAATAACATCTGCTAACCATGTGTATGTGACCAATACAATTTGATTTGATTTGACTAAAATGTAAAATGGCAAAACAAACATTTTCCTCAGTAAAAGTTGTAAAAAATAGAACCTGATTTAGATTGCTTACCGCTTTATCAAATCAAAAATGTTCTGTGGAACAATACAAGCACGAGGATGTGATTTCAGGACAATAGATATATATATTATTACATCCAATTATTATATATACATTTTTTATCAATTTATTAGTACTCTATATTGGAGCCAAACCTATTTTGAAAAACAAAACAGCCCTCAAGGCAAGAGCTGTTTGTTGACCAGAGATGGAGAAATCACGCAGCAACAAGAGATAACAATGTTTCTTGCTGCTCTGTACAACACCAGATTCTAAGGCCACGTTTTTTTTTGTGCTTCTTTGACAACATACAGTATGATACAGCATTTCATCTCATAATGTAGCTACCCAGCTATCCAGCTATCCAGCTACCCAGCTATCCAGCTACCCAGCTATCCAGCTATCCAGCAACCCAGCTATCCAGCAACTCAGCTATCCAGCTATCCAGCAACCCATCTATCCAGCTACCCAGCTACCCAGCTACCCAGCTACCCAGCTATCCAGCTATCCAGCTACCCAGCTACCCAGCTATCCAGCTACCCAGCTATCCAGGTTTCCAGCTACTCAGCTAGCCAGCTATCAAGCTACCCGGCTACCCGGCTACCCAGCTATCCAGCTACCCAGCTACCCAGCTATCCAGCAGAACATGGACTGACACCACGGGGAGACTCGTGTCAGCATTAAAAACTACTTTAATGAACAGTTAAATTATCATCTAGTTATCTCTGTCTCCACCTTTTTTATATTTTTGCCCCCTGTGTCTTAAGAACTATTTAATTGTGATGTAACTGTTATTATGATGTAACTGTCATTATTATGTAACTGTTATTATGATGCAACTGTTATTATGATGCAACTGTCATTATTATGTAACTGTTATTATGATGTACCTGTTATTATGATGCAACTGTCATTATTATGTAACTGTTATTATGATGTAACTGTTATTATGATGTAACTGTCATTATTATGTAACTGTTATTATGATGTACCTGTTATTATGATGCAACTGTTATTATGATGTAACTGTTATTATGATGTACCTGTTATTATGATGCAACTGTCATTATTATGTAACTGTTATTATGATGTAACTGTTATTATGATGTAACTGTCATTATTATGTAACTGTTATTATGATGCAACTGTTATTATGATGCAACTGTTATTATGATGTAACTGTTATTATAGATGTAACTGTTATTATAGATGTAACTGTTATTATGATGTAACTGTTATTATGATGTAACTGTTATTATGATGTAACTGTTATTATAGATGCGAAGGCCCCCTTGAGTCACCGTAACCTGAACGTTGTTGAAACTGAATCCCCATGTCCAAATAGAGGCAGGAAAGTCCCTTATTTCACTCCTCTCCAAAACCCCACTAAACCTGCCTGTCTTTATGTTACATGAACCTTAATGACTTTCAACTTTCAAACGACATATTCCGTTGTACAGAATAGACTCAACGGAACAGAATGGATGATGTTTGCCATCCTATCAAGTCTAGCATTGGCACACCTTCACTCACTGACACATGGGTGAGGCATGGCACTGGCATCCATTTTGTGCCAGAGAGTGAGAGACACGGAGACACAGAGAGAGAAACAGACACGGAGACACAGAGAGAGAGACAGAGAGAGACGAAGACAGAGAAAGACACAGAGGCAGAGAGACACAGAGACAGAGAGACACGGAGACAGAGAGAGACAGAGAGACACAGAGACAGAGAGAGACAGAGAGAGACAGAGAGAAACAGTGAGAGAGACAGAGGGAGAGGGAGACAGAGAGAGAGACAGAGAGAGACAGAGGGAGACCGAGGGAGAGAGAGAAAGAGAGAGAGACAGAGAGAGAGAGAGAGAGAGAGAGAGAGAGAGAGAGAGACAGACAGACAGACAGACAGAGAGAGAGAGAGACAGAGACAGACAGAAGGTCCAGTGCACTGATAGATTGTGTTTGTGTTCCACCAGACTGATGGGATCGTCAGTCAGGAAGAGAGAGAGACAGAGAGCCATGCGATGCCAGCGTGTAAAGGAGTGTGTGTGCAGGGCGTGTGGAGGCTGGAAAGTGGCCGTCTGGCTGCTGGCATCCCTGCTAGGGGCCCTGCTACTGGTGGCCGTCGGCGTGATGCTGCAGATCGGTGAGTGTGTGTGTGTGTAATGGAGTGAGATTTCACCACAGCTCATTTTTGAATTGGGAAACAATCTATTTTAAAGCCCCTAGTTGTCTGAGCTGAGTGTGTGGGGTGCGTGTGAGGGGTAAAGGGTGGCTTTGAGGGTTTTGGCGGGGGCCTAACCAACTCTACAACAGCTCGAGGAGTGCTCCATTCTGTCAGACACATGGTCCTCTGTAGCTCAGTTAGTAAAACATGGTCCTCTGTAGCTCAGTTAGTAGAACATGGTCCTCTGTAGTTCAGTTAGTAGAACATGGTCCTGTGTAGTTCAGTTAGTAGAACATGGTCCTCTGTAGTTCAGTTGGTAGAACATGGTCCTGTGTAGTTCAGTTAGTAGAACATGGTCCTCTGTAGTTCAGTTAGTAGAACATTGTCCTCTGTAGTTCAGTTAGTAGAGCATGGTCCTCTGTGGTTCAGTTAGTAGAACATGGTCCTCCGTAGCTCAGTTAGTAGAACATGGTCCTCCGTAGTTCAGTTAGTAGAACATGGTCCTCTGTAGCCCAGTTAGCAGAACATGATCCTCTGTAGCTCAGTTAGTAGAACATGGTCCTCTGTAGTTCAGTTAGTAGAACATGGTCCTCTTTAGCTCAGTTAGTAGAACATGGTCCTCCGTAGTTCAGTTAGTAGAACATGGTCCTGTGTAGTTCAGTTAGTAGAACATGGTCCTGTGTAGTTCAGTTAGTAGAACATGGTCCTCCGTAGTTCAGTTAGTAGAACATGGTCCTGTGTAGTTCAGTTAGTAGAACATGGTCCTGTGTAGTTCAGTTAGTAGAACATGGTCCTCCGTAGTTCAGTTAGTAGAACATGGTCCTCTGTAGCTCAGTTAGTAAAACATGGTCCTCTGTAGATCAGTTGGTAGAACATGGTCCTCCGTAGTTCAGTTAGTAGAACATGGTCCTGTGTAGTTCAGTTAGTAGAACATGGTCCTCTGTAGCTCAGTTAGTAGAACATGGTCCTCTGTAGTTCAATAAGTAGAACATGGTCCTCTTTAGCTCAGTTAGTAGAACATGGTCCTCTGTAGTTCAGTTAGTAGAACATGGTCCTGTGTAGTTCAGTTAGTAGAACATGGTCCTGTGTAGTTCAGTTAGTAGAACATGGTCCTGTGTAGTGCAATAGTAGAACATGGTCCTCTGTAGTTCAGTTAGTAGAACATGGTCCTCTGTAGCTCAGTTAGTAACACATGGTCCTCTGTAGCTCAGTTAGTAGAACATGGTCCTCTGTAGTTCAGTTATTAGAACATGGTCCTCTGTAGTTCAGTTAGTAGAACATGGTCCTCCGTAGCTCAGTTAGTAGAACATGGTCCTGTGTAGTTCAGTTGGTAGAACATGGTCCTCTGTAGTTCAGTTAGTAGAACATGGTCCTCTGTAGCTCAGTTAGTAGAACATAGAACATGGCCCTTCCTAGTTCAGTTAGTAGAACATGGTCCTGTGTAGTTCAGTTGGTAGAACATGGTCCTCTGTAGTTCAGTTAGTAGAACATGGTCCTCTGTAGCTCAGTTAGTAGAACATGGTCCTCTGTAGCTCAGTTAGTAGAACATGGTCCTCTGTAGTTCAGTTAGTAGAACATGGTCCTCTTTAGCTCAGTTAGTAGAACATGGTCCTCCGTAGTTCAGTTAGTAGAACATGGTCCTGTGTAGTTCAGTTAGTAGAACATGGTCCTCTGTAGCTCAGTTAGTAGAAAATGGTCCTCTGTAGCTCAGTTAGTAGAACATGGTCCTCCGTAGTTCAGTTAGTAGAACATGGTCCTCTGTAGCTCAGTTAGTAGAACATGGTCCTCCGTAGTTCAGTTGGTAGAACATGGTCCTGTGTAGTTCAGTTAGTAGAACATGGTCCTCCGTAGTTCAGTTGGTAGAACATGGTCCTGTGTAGTTCAGTTAGTAGAACATGGTCCTCTGTTGCTCAGTTAGTAGAACATGGTCCTCCGTAGTTCAGTTAGTAAAACATGGTCCTCTGTAGCTCAGTTAGTAGACCATGGTCCTCTGTAGTTCAGTTAGTAGAACATGGTCCTCTGTAGCTCAGTTAGTAGAACATGGTCCTCTGTAGTTCAGTTAGTAGAACATGGTCCTCTGTAGTTCAGTTAGTAGAGCATGGCGCTTACAACGCCAAGATAGTGGGTTTGATTCCCATGATCACCTCCACGTAAAATATATGCACGGATGACTGAGTTGCTTTGGATATAAAGCTCCTGCTAAATGGAACACGGTCTTTCCAGGACATGGACTGACCAGGTGAAATCTATTCACCCTTAATGATGTCTTATTAAATCCACTTCAATCAGTGTAGATGAAGGGGGGGAGACAGGTTAAAGAAGAATGTTTAAGACTCAAGCTAATTGAGACGTGTTGAGTGCCAGTCATACGGTAGATGGGCAAGACAATAGATTTAATAAGAACTGTGTACGGTAATAGTTGCAAGGCGCACCAGTTTGTGTCAAGAACTGCAACGCTGCTGTTTTCTTCAAGCTCAACAGTTTCCTGTGTGTATCAAGAATGGTCCACCACCTAAAGGACATCCAGCCAACTTGACACATTCTGTGGGAAGCATTGGGGTCAACATCTTGTAGAGCCATTTCCCAAACGAGATGAGGCTGTTCTGAGGGCAAAACGGGGGGGTGCAACTCAATATTAGGAAGACATTCTAAATGTTTCATATACTCAGTGTATGTGCTGTATATGTATACATATAATTTTTTAAACTGCATTGTTGGTTAAGGGCTTGTAAGTAAGCATTTCACTGTAAGGTCTACACCTGTTGTATTTGGCGCATGTGACAAATACCATTTTGATTTGATATATATAAATTAGGTTGGGAAATTTGTTTTCATATGTAGCCTACTGCAAAAAAGACAGATACATCGCTCATGATTTCCATAGACTAGACCACTGAGATGTTAACACACTTCAAGTGTTTATTGGATTAATGCCAACGATCAAATTCAAGAGGGATTGCTGTGCTATCTGACATTTCTTAGTGACTTTTTTATTTTCTGATTTCAGGAGATTTGACTGAAATCAGCAGAAGAGCCATACCTGGTAAGTGGTTTTCTAAGTGAATCTATTCTCATTTTACTGACTGTCTTTTCTGGAAAGCACCCTAACATTACTGTTCCCACTCCAGATTTCAGTCCTACGTCACCTATAGAATACAGACGACCAAAAAAACACACCATATTATAACATTGTAGGACGCTTTTCAAAAAATAACCCACATAGCGAACATAACATAACTGTTTATGTGTTTAGGGACTCTTGTTTCATTGACACAAGCACCCAAGCATTGGGAAGCCAGAGTCATTCCGCTACCCAAGAGTGGTAAAGTGCCCTTTACTGGTTCTAAATGCATACTAATCAGCTTGCTGCCAGCTCATAGCAAACTGTCGGAAAAAATTGTGTTTGACCAAATACAATGCTATTTCTCTGTAAACAAATTAACAAATCTAACTCTCGGCTGACATAAACTACAATATGAATTAGTTAATAGCAATTACTATGTATAATTAATCACATCACGGGTGAGCTCACCATTGACCTAAATAATTTGGTAAAACACTTTCTAGAAATCGAAAGTAAACAACAATTAGTTTTAGTGCACAGCCATGCTTTTTTTCATCACAGAAACCAAAGATAATAAGAGAAGACAAGATGAGATTGGTCTGTTTATAGTATGCACGTTGAAGGGATGTGTCATCTACCATCGTTCACATCCCACCATTCCTTTCCGGAAGTCCTCAAAAAATGAGTGAACCCTTACTCACCTCATTTTGTTATAACATCTTTGGTCAAACAGACGATTACATGAAACCCAGACTGCATTGCATGTCAACAAACATGGCTACACAGCTGGAATATTTTACACACAGAATATGTACCCATTACAATCTATGCAAGAATCGGAATGCATGATTTGTCACCTGTAATTGAAAACACGAGCAGATCCTGTTCCGACGCGAGATGAGCAAATGTCTACAGACTTGAACTGCACAAACAATTAGGAAGTGCTTGGGGAATTTTGTCCGGGTCAGAAATGTTCCAAAAATGTAATTGTCCGCAAAAGTAAAAATGACTATTTTTATGTGAATGAACGAGGAGACGGAACACACCTCAATTCAAACTGTTCTTAGAAAATAAAAACTAATTTGAAGTTGAAACAGCCTATAAATGAAAACAGGCTAAATTCCTTGGTTTGAGGGCAGCGCGGATTAAATGTACTGTTGAATAATCACATTCTGGAATGGAGAGAACGTTCTAACATCATCACGTGCATAAAAAAACTCACGCTGGGGTGACCGTTAGAGATATTTGGAACTCACGCATGAAAGGGTTAACAAGGAGTTGCAGTCAGTTTTGAAATGAGTGGCCAGTAATAGAACATCTCTAAAACTAAGAGCATTGTATTTGGTACAGATGCATCTGGTATTGAATGGTGTGGCTGTTGAACAAGTTGAGGAGACTTAATTACTTGGCGTTACCTTAGATTGTAAACTGTCATGGTCAAAACTCATAGATTGAATGGTTGTAAAGATGGGGAGACGTCTGTCAGTAATAAATAGACATTCTGCTTTTTTGACACCACACTCCACATAGCAAGTCCTGCAAGTTCTACTTTTGTCTTATCTTGATTATTGTCCAGCCAAGTTGTCAAGTGCTGCAACGAAAGACCTAGTTACTGTAAGCTGCAGCTGGCCCAGAACAGAGGGGCACATCTTGCATTGTAATCAGAGGGCTGATATAAATACTATACATGCCAGTCTCTCTTGACTAAGAGTTGAGGAGAGACTGACTGCATCACTTCTTCTATTCAGAAGAAACATTCATGTGTTGAAAATTCCAAATTGTTTGCATTGTCAACTTACGCATAGCTCTGAAACACACACTTACCCCACCAGAAATTCCACCAGGGGGTCTTTTCACAGTCTCCAAATCCAGAACAAATTCAAGAAAGCGTACAGTATTATATAGAGCTATTATTGCATGAAACTCACTTCCATCTCATATTGCTCAAATAAACAGCAAAACTGGTTAAAAAAACCCAGATAAAGCAACACCTCGAGGCACAACTCCTCTCCCCTATTTGACCTAAATAGTTTGTGTGTATTGATATGTAGGCTATGTGTGCATTTCTAAACGTATATAGTTCTGCCCTTGAGCTGTTCTTGTCTATTAACGTTCTGTATTATGTCATGTTTCATGTTCTGTGTGGATCCCAGGAAGAGTAGCTGAGGCTTTCGCAACAGCTAATGGGGATCCTGATAAAATACCTCCCCCCCCTCCATAAAGGGAGAAATCCTGTGAATTGACCTAGTGTATTTTACATGTGGTGTTTAGAATGGTTCTTCTAATCTCTTTTGAGGCAGTGAATGGAACTAGAAACCACTGTCTCTTTTGTGGCTTCAGAAAACCTCCTCTACAGGAAACAGTAAACTGTATGTAAATAGACCCACATACTGTATGCTTTTGCTGTACCAACAGAACTTCAAATCCCAGGAAAGACTACCGACCGTCATTAACCTGAGGAGTAATGCATAGCATAATCTTGATGTCCAGCTTTCTCACGGTCATTCCAAAAGCCAAGAGGAATATGACTTAGAGCACAAGACTAAACAGAGCCCAAATCTCTAGAATCTGTGTGGTTGCTAAAGGATGGGCGATATACCTAAGATGTCCAATCATTATTGCTGTATACAACTTTTATCAGTTGTTTGGTTAATGCCTAAAGATATAGCGTTGAGGGAAAACAGTATTTCCAAAGCACTCCTTCAGGGTCCCCGGCCAGTCTAAACCTCTCCTCCAGTACCCCCAGCCAGTCCAAACCTCTCCTCCAGTACCCCCAGCCAGTCCAAACCTCTCCTCCAGTATCCCAACCAGTCTAAACCTCCTCTCCAGTATCCCAGCCAGTCCAAACCTCTCCTCCAGTACCCCCAGCCAGTCCAAACCTCTCCTCCAGTACCCCCAGCCAGTCCAAACCTCTCCTCCAGTACCCCCAGCCAGTCCAAACCTCTCTTTCAGTATCCCAGCCAGACAAACCTCTCCTCCAGTACCCCCAGCCAGTCTAAACCTCTCCTCCAGTATCCCAGCCAGTCCAAACCTCTCCTCCAGTATCCCAGACAGTCCAAACCTCTCCTCCAGTATCGCAGACAGTCCAAACCTCTCCTCCAGTACCCTCAGCCAGTTCCACTTGTTAGATATATTCGAGAACTTGCACACAGGGATGCTAACAAAGTAAAGCCTGCCATCTTGGGGGGCAAAGACAGCATTTGGAAGAGACAGTGTAGTTCGTAGTTTCCATTCTCAAAACGAAAACCCCCAAATGTCACACAGAAAGGATTGTATAAACCCTCTGTACATATTTGTATGTCGACTCCTTCGCTGGTTTAGCTAGCTACATGGTCTAAACAGGCTTCCTGTTGCGTTGTCAAGCTGTGTCTCATATTACAGGAAATAGACATAGTAGATACGAAGTACAGTACTATGGAGGGCCAAGAAGCTCCTTTCAACAAATCATTTGACCAGTTTCTTGCTCGCTCTCTCTCTCTCGCTCTCTATCTTTCTCTCTTTCCTCCCTCCCTTTTTTTCCCAGCCAATGACACCACGACGTCAAACTCCATGAAGACAACGTATTCCCAAGGTAGGCAATGTGCTGCTAGGCTCCCGCCAACTCTCACCACATCCACCCCACCTTCTGTCCGTCTGAAACACCCATGTTCAATAAATACATGCTTATATCCAACACATGAATGAAACTTTGTAACTTGTAGAAAGCGAGAGACCGAGAGAGAGAGACAGAGAGAGAGAGAAAGAGAGAGAGAGAGAGAGAGAGAGAGAGAGAGAGAGAGAGAGAGAGAGAGAGAGAGAGAGATCAGAAACCTGGGCACACTACAACAAGGTCACTTCCCTTTGCTCTCAATTTACCTAATCCACCTCAATTACTCTCTCTTGTTCTCCCTCTCTCTCTCTCTCTCTCTCTCTCTCTCTCTCTCTCTCTCTCTCTCTCACCATCACACACTAGTCAGTGGAGTCATGTGGCTTGCTTAGTCTTATTCTGTTCCTTAAATTGGACGGTGGAAGGGATTAGACGAGCTAGTCAAAAAAGGATTATTGTTTATACGATAGTTATATGATAGTTCTATTTCCAGACGGTAACACACACGAGTACAATGTCCAACAGACAGTGGGCCTGTTATGTGATTGCCCAGACTTCCATTTTGATCCATGTTGTGTGGCACATGTATTATACAGAAAGAAAGCACACAGTTTCTAGCCACCCGACAGGATAATACGACATCATCACACACTGACATCAGCATCAGAGTGAGAGGGAAGACAGTGGTCCTGATTGTTGATTCCTCTGACCATGTTGCCTCTGTCTCTGTCTCTCCTCTGCAGTTTGTCTGTTGATATCATAATGTTTCTCCTCTGCAGCATGTCTGTTGATATCATATTGTCTCTCCTCTGCAGTGAGTCTGATGGTATCATATTGTCTCTCCTCTGCAGTGTGTCTTTTGATATCATATTGTCTCTCCTCTGCAGTGGGTCTGTTGATATCATAATGTTTCTCCTCTGCAGCATGTCTGTTGATATCATATTGTCTCTCCTCTGCAGTGTGTCTGGTGATATCATATTGTCTCTCCTCTTCAATGGGTCTGTTGATATCATAATGTTTATCCTCTGCAGTGGGTCTGTTGATATCATATTGTCTCTCCTCTGCAGTGGGTCTGATGATATCATATTGTCTCTCCTCTGCAGTGTGTCTGATGATATCATATTGTCTCTCCTCTGCAGTGGGTCTGATGATATCATATTGTCTCTCCTCTGCAGTGGGTCTGTTGATATCATATTGTCTCTCCTCTGCAGTGGGTCTGATGATATCATATTGTCTCTCCTCTGCAGTGTGTCTTTTGATATCATATTGTCTCTCCTCTGCAGTGGGTCTGATGATATCATATTGTCTCTCCTCTGCAGCGTGTCTTTTGATATCATATTGTCTCTCCTCTGCAGTGTGTCTGGTGATATAATCTTGTCTCTTCTCTGCAGTTGGTCTGTTGATATCATATTGTCTCTCCTCTGCAGTGGGTCTGATGATATCATATTGTCTCTCCTCTGCAGTGGGTTCTGTTGATATCATACTGTCTCTCCTCTGCAGTGGGTCTGTTGATATCATATTGTCTCTCCTCTGCAGTGGGTCTGATGATATCATATTGTCTCTCCTCTGCAGTGGGCCTGATGATATCATTTTGTCTCTCCTCTGCAGTGGGCCTGATAATATCATACTGTCTCTCCTCTGCAGTGAGTCTGATGATATCATACTGTCTCTCCTCTGCAGTGGGTCTGATGATATCATATTGTCTCTCCTCTGCAGTGGGTCTGATGATATCATATTGTCTCTCCTCTTCAATTGGTCTGTTGATATCATATTGTCTCTCCTCTGCAGTGGGTCTGTTGATATCATTTTGTCTCTCCTCTGCAGTGTGTCTAGTGCTATATTGTCTCGCCTCTGCAGTGTGTCTATTGATATATTGTCTCGCTTCTGCAGTGCGTCTGGTTAACGGGCAAGACCGGTGTGAGGGGCGTCTGGAAGTGTGTCACAACGGAACGTGGGGTACGGTGTGTGATGACAACTGGGACATGGTAGATGCCAATGTGGTGTGTCGGCAGCTGGACTGTGGTCTGGCAGTGGCGGTGGGCAGCATCTCAGAGTACGGCCAGGGCTTGGGGCCCATCTTGCTTGACAACGTAGACTGTAAAGGAGGGGAGAAGGATCTGGGACAGTGTGGCAGTCTGGGCTGGGGCATCCATAACTGTTACCACTACGAGGATGTATCGGTCACATGCAAAGGTAAGGCTCATTGAGGTACATTTATAATCTAGTCTCTAGACTCTAGTCCAGGGGTATGCTACTCTTACATTCTGATCAGACTGCACGCGCACGTGTGTGTGTCTGCGTGCGCCATCTTGCGGGTGTTGATTTTGTTCCCCCACACCAGACGCGATCAGGACACGCAGGTTGAAATATCAAAACGATCTCTGAACCAATTATAATAATTTGGGGACAGGTGGATAAGCATTAAACATTTATGGCAATTTAGCTAGCTAGCTTGCTGTTGCTTGCTAATTTGTCCTGGGATATAAACATTGGGTTGTTATTTTACCTGAAAAGCACAAGGTCCTCTACTCCGACAAGTAATCCACAGATAAAAAGGTCAACCAAATACGTTTTTAGTAATCTCTCATCCTTCAGGCTTCTTTTTCTTTGGACTTTATATGTCAGTTGGCAACCAACTTTAAGACGCATTACCACAACCAACTGGACTGGAATGTGGATCTCAGTTCATATTTCAATCACCCGTGTGGGTAATATGCTCCTAAAAACCAACGAGGAGATGGGAGAGGCAGGACTTGCAGCGCATCGAGCATCACAAATAGAACAGAGTTCTATTTTAGCGCCTGGCTATGCGGATGCTTGTTGACACGGGCGAGCAGTGTGGATGCAATGATTGAGTAACATGTATGTGTACATTTATTTTATGAGCATTTTTCCCTACGAGGTCCAGAGCTGCTTTTCTGTTCTACCTGATTATTAATTGCATCCACCAGGGGTCCCAGGTCTAAATCAGTCCATGACTAGAGGAGAACAATGAAAACACGTTGAACTGGCTTCGAGGTCCAGAGATGAGTCTCTGGTGTATTACTCTTCTAATTATGTTTTGTATAGGAAGGGGACCTTACAATTTCTAAAGATTTCATTTGATGTCAATGCATGACAAAGAGTAAGTTAAAAGGACACATCCTTGGTTGACTCACTAATAAAATAATGTATTATTTTATTACCTACGTCTCATCTCTCCTTAGTTCCATCAGTGGTGGAGTCACGTGGTATCGGTGAGGCCACCACTTCATCTAGGAGAAATTCAGGTTTAAGTAAGTGATCCGTTAATTTCTTTCTCTCTAATTTCAGTCAAATTATGTAAATAAAATAGTTTCAAGAAGGGTTTGTTTAATTCACTGTATAAACTGCTTTAAGGGAAAGGGTGAAGTCCATTTGCCTCAGTCACAACCAGGTATGTAAAACAGAAGAATTTCCAAGTTTATGGAAGACAACATGTTCACAAGAGCCCAATAAATCTACCCTCTAATCCAAACTAAATAGTCTGCGTTTACACAGGCAACCCAATTCTGATCTTTCCCCACTTAATGGTCTTTTGACCAATCAGATTAGCGCTTTTTGGCTGCCTGTGTAAATGCTGCCAAAGTGAGATGGAGTGATATTCGATAAAGGATTTTAAGCCACCATTTTTTTAATTTAACCTTTATTTATCGAGGTAGTGTCATTGAGATGAAATCAGTTTTCAATAGAGACCTGGAATGAAACTAAGACAGCAGCAGGGGAGAACAATGTTACAGACAAAAAATGTATTTATAATTCCCTTTTTTACATCAGACGGTGTCACAAAGTGTACAGAAACCTGACCTTAAACCCCAAACAGCAAGCAATGCAGATGTAGAAGCACGGTGGCTAGGAAAAACTCCCTAGAAAGGCCGGAACCTAGGAATAAACCTAGAGAGGAACAAGGCTCTGAGGGTTGGCCAGTCCTCTTCTGGCTGTGCCGGGTGGCGATTGTAACAGAACATGGCCAAGATGTTCAAACCTTCATAGATGACCAGCAGGGTCAGATAATAATAATCACAGTGGTTGTAGAGGGTGCAACAGGTCAGCACCTCAGGAGTAAATGTCAGTTGGCTTTTCATGGCCGATCATTCAGAGTTAGAGACAGCAGGTGCGGAAGAGAGAGCGAGTCGAAAACAGCAGGTCCGGGACAAGGCAGCACGTCCGGAGAACAGGCCATGGCTCCACAGCCGCAGGGAGAACAGCCGAAACCGGACCAGCAGCACGACCAGGTGGACTGGGGACACAAGGAGTCATCAGGCCAGGTAGCCTTGAGCCATGGTCCTAGGGCTCAGGTCCTCCGAGAGAAGAGAGAGAGAAAGAGAGAGTGAAGGAGAAAGAGAAAGAGAGAAAAAGAGTAAAAGAGAGAGAGAGAATTAGAGGGGGCATACTTCAATTCACACAAGACACCAGATAAGACAGGAGAAATACTCCAGATACAACAGAATGACCCTAGCCCCCCGACACATAAAGTTTAATTCGGAAGTTTACATACACTTAGGTTGGAGTCATTAAAACTAAACTAAAACTAATAAACAACCACTACACAAATTTCTTGTTAACAAACTATAGTTTTGGCAAGTTGGTTAGGACATCTACTTTGTGTATGACACAAGTATTTTTTCCAACAATTGTTTACAGACAGATTATTTCACTTACAATTCAATGTATCACACAACTAAGTTGACTGTGCCTTTAAACAGCTTGGAAAATTCCAGAAAATAATGTAATGGCTTTAGAAGCTTCTGATAGGCTAATTGACATCATTTGAGTCAATTGGAGGTGTACCCGTGGATGTATTTCAAGGCCTACCTTCAAACTCAGTGCCTCTTTGCTTGACATCATGGGATAATCAAAAGAAATCAGCTAAGACCTCAGAAAAAAACTTTGTAGACTTCCACAAGTCTGGGTCATCCGTGGGAGCAATTTCCAAAGACCTGAAGGTACCACGTTCATCTGTACAAACAATAGTACGCAAGTATAAACACCATGGGACCACGCAGCCGTCATACTGCTCAGGAAGGAGACGCGTTCTGTCTCCTAGAGATGAACGTACTTTGGTGCGAAAAGTGCAAATCAATCCCAGAACAACAGCAAAGGACCTTGTGAAGATGCTGGAGGAACCAGGTACAAAAGTATCTATATCCACAGTAAACGAGTCCTATATCAATATAACCTGAAAGGCCGCTCAGCAAGGAAGAAGACACTGCTCCAATACCACCATAAAAAAGCCAGACTACGGTTTGCAACTGCACATGGGGACAAAGAGCGTACTTTTTGGAGAAATGTCCTCTGGTCTGATGAAACAAAAATAGAACTGTTTGGCAATAATGACCATCGTTATGTTTGGAGAAAAAAGAGGGAGGCTTGCAAGCCGAAGAACACCATCCCAACCGTGAAGCACGGGGGTGGCAGCATCATGTTGTGTGGGTGCTTTGCTGCAGGAGGGATTGGTGCACTTCACAAAATAGATGGCATCATGAGGATGGAGAATTATGTGGATATATTGAAGCAACATCTCAAGACATCAGTCAGGAAGTTAAATCTTGGTCGCAAATGGACAATGACTCCAAGCATACTTCCAAAGTTGTGGCAAAATGGCTTAATGACAACAAGTCAAGGTATTGGAGTGGCCATCACAAAGCCCTGACCTCAATCCTATAGAAAATGTGTGGGCAGAAGTGAAAAAACATGTACGAGCAAGGAGGCCTACAAATCTGACTCATTTACACCAGCTTTGTCAGGAGGAATGGGCCAAAATTCACCCAACTTATTGTGGGAAGCTTGTGGAAGGCTACACCCAAGTTTGACCCAAGTTCAACAATTTAAAGGCAATGCTACCAAATACTAATTGAGTGTATGTAAAGTTCTGACCCACTGGGAATGTGATGAAATAAATAAAAGCTGAAATAAATCATTGTCTCTACTATTATTCTGACATTTAACATTCTTAAAATAAAGTGGTGATCCTAACTGACCTAAGACAGGGAATGTTTTACTAGGATTAAATGTCAGGAATTGTGAAAAACTGAGTTTAAATGTATTTGGCTGAGGTGTATGTAAACTTCCGACTTCAACTGTATGTACTATATTCTATTCTACTGTATTTTAGTCAATGCCACTCCGACATTGCTCAATCTAATATTTATATACGTATTAATTCCATTCTTTTACATTTAGAGTTGTGTATTGTTGTGAATTGTTAGATACTACTGCACTGTTGGAGCTAGGAACACAAGCATTTCACTACACCCGCAATAGCATCTGCTAAATATGTGCATGTGACAATTAAAAATGTATTTTATTTTTGAAAGTCGTTGAGCTCTTCAGTAAGGCCATTCTACTGCCACTGTTTGTCTATGGTGATTGCATGGCTGTGTGCTCGACTCTATACACCTGACAGCAACGGGTGTGGCTGAAATAGCCGAATACACAAATTTAACGGGAAGTCCACATACTTTTGCATATACAGTGTACATAGAATGCTGATGAATCCCGTCCTCCCCTCTATTTTAGGAGATGGTAGGATCCGGTTAGTTGGTGGACTGGACTACTGCCAGGGACGAGTGGAGGTCTTCTACCAGGGCAGCTGGGGGACGGTGTGTGATGACGACTGGGGTAGGAGAGACGCAGGGGTGGTGTGTCAGCAGATTGGCTGTGGCCACGCCGTTTCCTCTACCACCAACTCCTACTTTGGTTACGGCACAGGCCTGATTCTACTGGACAACGTCAACTGTCATGGCTACGAGAACCAGCTGAGTAAATGCTACAGCCTGGGCTGGGGGATACACAACTGTGGACATCATGAGGACGCTGGAGTTATCTGTTCAGGTGAGAAGCTGTTTCTGTCTCTCTGTTTCTCTCTCTCTCTCTGTCTTTCTCTCTCTCCCTGTATCTCTCTGTCTCTCTCGGTCTTTCTCTCTTTCACTGTCTCTCTCTGTCTCTCTCTCCCTGTATCTCTCTCTGTCTCTCTCTCTTTTAATTCAATTCAACAACAAAAAATGTATCCCTCTCCCTATATCTCTCTCTGTCTCTCTGTCTTTCTCTCTCTGTCTCTGTCTCTCTCTCTCTGTAATTAATGTTGCCAATGTCTTTAATACTATTCTAAACCTTTGCTATTCATGTCTGTTCTCTCTGTGTAGGTTCAGGCTCCACCACAGTTCCTCCCATGAACACTGCCACAATGCCCATGGGAAGGGGATTCTTCCAGACTGCCAGCATTGCAGGCAATTCTTTAGATTTAGTACTATAATGTAGTAATAGTGTGGTCCCCATCAGACCACACTGCTCCACCTGCACCTCTATCCTATGACCAATAGAGGGTGGTGTTTCCCCTCTAGGTTTCTCTAAATCTGAGACAGCGGTGCAGCTCAATACATGGTGGTGATGGAGCAAGTTAATGAAGTCACCCCCCCACAGAGATCCTACTAAATTACTAGAGTGGCTACAGTATTCCCTAAACCCTCAAAGTTCCAAAACATGGTTAAAATGGCAGCCGTTTTGGTCAGTCTAATTGGAATGAAAGCAGTAGAGGCATAAGTGATGCATTTCCTGATTTGACTAATGCAGGAAATACAAGTAAGACATGTGATGGGGTATCAGAAATTGTGTAATATAATTATAGTCAACCTAAAATATTGTCATATTATAAACACAGCTTATACGGGTTATATGCCAATTTTCTATATAAATAACCTCTAAAATATATTTGTAAAAAGACCATACATTTTTTTAATGTTTGTTTTCAAGCTGTGAGTGATATCAGTACTTTTTTACAACTTGTCTAAGCTGTGGATTGACTGCATTGTTTGAATGGAATGTTGGCACACGAGTAGTTAATTTGATACATTTTTGGAATCATTCCTCTAAAACTGGCTGGCTAGCTAGCTAACAAACACACAGTGCAGACACATTCTTCAAATTAATTGTTTTTTACACAATATTTTATCACAGCCCTGGCAAACCACGGTTGACCAATTCCCAGACCAAAATGTGTGACCTTTTATACTATCATAAGACTGTTAATGTCCATTCTGGTATTCTAATTCCAGTATTCTAATTCAACCCCACCCTCTCTCCTCACAGGGGATGGGAAACCCTCTGCTGTCTACCGTAGGTATCAGCTTGCTCGTGTAGACTGACTCATCATTCTGATTGTAACGCATTGCTCGTCTTATTCTAGTGACCGACCGAACAGAACCAGTCAAGACGACTACTACAACTACTGTGACAACAACAACGGTTGCTATGACAACCAAAGGTAGTGGTGATGCTGCGCCCCATGTGACAAATGAAAGGGAATTATCTCCAGCTAATGTACTCTAAACAGATATACCTGTTATTATAACAGTGGCTTATTATTTAAACAATAATGCACGAGGGGGTGTTGTATATGGCCAATATACCACGGCTAAGGGCTGTTCTTAGGCACGACGCATCGCGACGAATTAGCCGTGGTATATTGGCCATATACCACAAACCCCCGATTTTAAACTGATTACCAACGTATTTAGAGCAGTAAAAGTAAATGTAATGTCATACCCGTGGTATACGGGTCTGGTATACCACGACTGTCAGCCAATCAGCATTCAGGGCTCTAACCACGCAGTTTATAATCACAAATATTCCATTTATAGATTAAAACCATTGTGCAACAAGGAGGCATAGTAACACCTTTTACTAATAAACCTCTCCATGAAGAATGTGCCTCTCTGTGTCTCCTCCTCCAGAGCGTCCCATCATCCGCGTGGTGAACGGTAATAGCAGCTGCCAGGGCCGCGTGGAGGTGTTCTACAGCAACCTCTGGGGCACGGTGTGTGACGACGACTGGGAGCTGCCCAACGCCCAGGTAGTGTGTAGGCAGCTGGGCTGTGGTCCAGCCATCGCTGCCAAGATCCTGGCCTTCTTTGGCTACGGCTCGGGTCCCATCCTGCTGGACAACGTGGACTGTACTGGCAGTGAAAGAAAACTGGAGAATTGTTTCAACCTGGGCTGGGGACAGCACAACTGTGGACACCATGAAGACGCTGGAGTTATCTGTGCACGTAAGACTGACTGGGACTATGGCAATATAACTTATTTGTTCGATGTGAATCAGATATTCGTCTTTTGATCTGCTGCAGGCAGGACTGCTACAGTAGACTGAGTAATGTTGTCCACTAGCCGTCTCGAACCGTCTGGTTTCACAGCTCTTCAGAATTCTATTGAATGGAAGCCTATGACAGGAGTGGACGAAAGCAACCGCCGGTTGTAAATGGCTGATCTCTATTCATTACTATCTAACATACAGTGGGGAAAAAAAGTATTTAGTCAGCCACCAATTGTGCAAGTTCTCTCACTTAAAAAGATGAGAGAGGCCTGTGATTTTCATCATAGGTACACTTCAACTATGACAGACAAAATGAGGAAAAAAAATCCAGAAAATCACATTGTAGGATTTGTTATGAATTTATTTGCAAATTATGGTGGAAAATAAGTATTTGGTCACATACAAACAAGCAAGATTTCTGGCTCTCACAGACCTGTAACTTCTTCTTTAAGAGGCTCCTCTGTCCTCCACTCATTACCTGTATTAATGGCACCTGTTTGAACTTGTTATCAGTATAAAAGACACCTGTCCACAACCTCAAACAGTCACACTCCAAACTCCACTATGGCCAAGACCAAAGAGCTGTCAAAGGACACCAGAAACAAAATTGTAGACCTGCACCAGGTTGGGAAGACTGAATCTGCAATAGGTAAGCAGCTTGGTTTGAAGAAATCAACTGTGGGAGCAATTATTAGGAAATGGAAGACATACAAGACCACTGATAATCTTCCTCGATCTGGGGCTCCACGCAAGATCTCACCCGTGGGGTCAAAATGATCACAAGAACGGTGAGCAAAAATCCCAGAACCACACGGGGGACCTAGTGAATGACCTGCAGAGAGCTGGGACCAAAGTAACAAAGCCTACCATCAGTAACACACTACGCCGCCAGGACTCAAATCCTGCAGTGCCAGACGTGTCCCCCTGCTTAAGCCAGTACATGTTCAGGCCCGTCTAAAGTTTGCTAGAGAGCATTTGGATGATCCAGATGAGGATTGGGAGAATGTCAGATGAAACCAAAATAGAACTTTTGGTAAAAACTCAACTCGTCGTGTTTGGAGGACAAAGAATGCTGAGTTGCATCCAAAGAACACCATACCTACTGTGAAGCATGGGGGTGGAAACATCATGCTTTGGGGCTGTTTTTCTGCAAAGGGACCAGGACGACTGATCCGTGTAAAGGAAAGAATGAATGGGGCCATGTATCGTGAGATTTTGAGTGAAAACCTCCTTCCATCAGCAAGGGCATTGAAGATGAAACGTGGCTGGGTCTTTCAGCATGACAATGATCCCAAACACACCGCCCGGGCAATGAAGGAGTGGCTTCGTAAGAAGCATTTCAAGGTCCTGGAGTGGCCTAGCCAGTCTCCAGATCTCAACCCCATAGAAAATCTTTGAAAGTCCGTGTTGCCCAGCGACAGCCCCAAAACATCACTGCTCTAGAGGAGATCTGCATGGAGGAATGGGCCAAAATACCAGCAACAGTGTGTGAAAACCTTGTGAAGACTTACAGAAAACGTTTGACCTTTGTCATTGCCAACAAAGGGTATATAACAAAGTATTGAGATAAACTTTTGTTATTGACCAAATACTTATTTTCCACCATAATGTGCAAATAAATTCATAACAAATCCTACAATGTGATTTTCTGGATTTTTCTTTCCTCATTTTGTCTGTCATAGTTGAAGTGTACCTATGATGAAAATTACAGGCCTCTCTCATCTTTTTAAGTGAGAGAACTTGCACAATTGGTGGCTGACTAAATACTTTTTTTCCCCACTGTAACCCTTGACCTCCCCTCTACATTGTGGACTTCAAAGTGCGACCAGCGCAAGTGATTTAAAGTTTGGAAAACGTCAAAGAACGCTTCTTAGGAAAAGATTTCACGTAAACTCTAAATGCCCGAACTCAATTGGTTGTGGCTAAAAAAATATGGCCGACGTGATACAACATTTATTTTGATTGCCGCTTTTCGCCATTCATCAAAGTCCCATCTAATACAACTGTAGCAGGCTCTTGGCCTCTCCAGCCTCGATTTAGAGCCACAGTGGTGTAATTTGCTCCGAATTTCTATTGATTAGTGTGTCACTCAGTAATTGCACGCCCTCTAAGTTCCAAACAGTCCCACACTGTTACCAGGCTCAAAGCGCCAGCAAGTCAAGAGATTAGACTCTGATCTAGGTACATAGTGAAATAAACACACGTTGGTTTTACTGTACTTGTGAGGACCAACAATTGATTTCCTATTTTCCCTAACGTCAACACTAACGCCTAAACCTTAACCCTAAAATTGACGTTTTCCTTATGAGGGCCGTTAAAATGCCCTCACTTGTCAGCGTTTTCCTTGTGAGGGCCAGCAAAATGTCCTCACTTGTCAGCGTTTTCCTTGTGAGGGCCAGCAAAATGTCCTCACTTGTCAGCGTTTTCCTTGTGAGGGCCAGCAAAATGTCCTCACTTGTCAGCGTTTTTCTTGATTCATGGTTCATGCACTTCTTGGTTCATGCACTCTGGCAGGCCCAGAGTGCATGAAATATAGAATGGAAAAGTCAAGGGTGATCAGCCTCTCTGGGGTAATCAGATTCTCTGGTGGGTAATCAGCCTCTCTGGGGCAAATCAGCTTCTCTGGGGGGTAATCAGCCTCTCTGGGGGTAATCAGCCTCTCTGGGGGGTAATCAGCCTCTCTGGGGGTAATCAGCCTCTCTGGGGGTAATCAGCCTCTCTGGGGGTAATCAGCCTCTGGGGGTAATCAGCCTCTCTGGTGGTAATCAGCCTCTCTGGGGGTAATCAGCCTCTCTAGGGGTAATCAGCCTCTCTGGGGTAATCAGCCTCTCTGGGGGTAATCAGCCTCTCTGGGGGGGTAATCAGCCTCTCTGGGGGTAATCAGCCTCTCTGGTGGTAATCAGCCTCTCTGGGGGGTAATCAGCCTCTCTGGGGGTAATCAGCCTCTCTGGTGGTAATCAGCCTCTCTGGGGGGGTAATCAGCCTCTCTAGGGGTAATCAGCCTCTCTGGTGGTAATCAGCCTCTCTGGTGGTAATCAGCCTCTCTGGGGGGTAATCAGCCTCTCTGGGGGGTAATCAGCCTCTCTGGGGCTAATCAGCCTCTCTGGAAGCCTGCAGGCTAAACCATTCTTTAAGGCTAAATAAGACATACAGTAGAGAAAAGAAGAATAAAAAGAGAGAAAGACGTCCTTCCTGTTACGAAGGTCTATATCATGTCAGGGTTAGCAGAGCAGACCAGGTGAACCTCAGTGAACCTCTGATGATAAGGGGATCACAAAGTTGACTTCCAGAGCAGTTCTCTTCTAATCTAACTGATTAACTGATTCATGGAATAACTCGCTACAACGTTTCGATAGCTCTGGTCTAGATTGTTCTGATTGAACTGTATAAATAGTTGTTCTCAAGTAGATGACCACTCCCCAGGGAAACATACACAACAGATAGAAACCTCATACTATCTCCCTCTTCTTCTCCAGCCTTTCAGCCTGTTCAAGCTGGAAGAGACTTCACCATGACAGAAACAACGCGCACCACTAGACCACCAAGTGACGGTAAGTCTTCTACCTGTTCAGGTTTAGCTACATGTTCCTGGTTCAAGTTAAGGTGAAAGGCCAACACACATTCACAGCATCACTTTTCAGAGGCCGTCGTCCATAATGCATCGTATTTCATTAATGTCTCAGGACCAGCCATGGTGTGTGTGGTATGTATCTCTAGTGTTAAATGTTAATTTGCTCCGACACGTGACTGTTTTTACCCTCTCTTTCCCTCTAGGCATGGTGAGGTTGGTAGGCGGGCAGCACCACTGCGAGGGCCGGGTGGAGATGTTCTCAGGGGAGAAATGGGGTACGGTGTGTGACGACGCCTGGGACATGCCAGATGCCCAGGTGGTGTGTCGCCAGCTGGGCTGCGGGCAGGCTGCTGCGGCACGCGGGGAGGCCTACTTCGGGCCCGGCAGCGGCACCATCCTCCTGGACAATCTGAAGTGCAGCGGCTCCGAGGCCTCGCTCCAGCAGTGCTCCCACATATCCTGGGATGTGCACAACTGTGACCACTCTGAAGACGCCGGCGTCACGTGCTCACTGTCGTGATTCCAGCAGCGATTCGCCACCAGGGAGCCATCAAACTACTCCCACCTCCACTGCCGACTAATAGGATGGGCGCCGTAATGGGCATAACCCGGGACTTGTAAACATTATGTAAATAACAGCTCACCCCAAAGCCAAATGGAAGGAAGACAAGCACAACAACAACAACAAACAAACAAACAAACAAATAAAGAAAACAAATTAACAATATATTATTCAATATTATGATTATCTATTCCTATTAAGCACTTTATAAATATATAAATAAAAATATATGATATAAAAAACGCTGTACACATTTTTTGATATTTGATAAACAGTGGAAACAAAGCTTTTAACCAACTCTCTCTCTCTCTCTCTCTCTCTCTCTCTCTCTCTCTCTCTCTCTCTCTCTCTCTCTCTCTCTCTCTCTCTCTCGTCAAGGTGCTCAAATATTTATCTTACATGCCAGCAACCTGGTAGTAAGTGAAATGTTTGATGGTTAAGTAAGGTATATAGGCTATGCTGGTGTGAGATCATACATTATTCAATGTCTAGATGATAGAGGTCCTCCCACGAACCTTCTGCTCACTAGCACACACATACTGTACTACACTACAACAACAGAAACAGACATACTACACTATAAAAACAGAAACAGACATACTGCACTGCACTATAACAACAAGACATACTGCACTGCACAACAAATACAGAAACACACATACTGCACTGCAACAACAGAAACAGATATACTGCACAACAACAACAGAAACAGACATACTGCACTGCACTATAACAACAGAAACAGACATACTGCACTATAACAACAGAAACAGACATGCTGCACTATAACAACAGAAACAGACATACTGCACTATAACAACAGAAACAGACATACTGCACTATAACAACAGAAACAGACATACTGCACTACAACAACAGACACAGACATACTGCACTGCACTATAACAACAACCAGACATACTGCACTGCACAACAACTACAGAAACACACATACTGCACTGCAACAACAGAAACAGACATACTGCACTGCACCATAACAACAGAAACAGACATACAGCACTGCAACAACAGAAACAGACATACTGCACTACAACAACAGAAACAGACATACTGCACTATAACAACAGAAACAGACATAATGCACTATAACAACAGAAACAGACATACTGCACTACAACAACAGAAACAGACATACTGCACTGCACTATAACAACAGAAACAGACATACTGCACTACAACAACAGAAACAGACATACTGCACTATAACAACAGAAACAGACATACTGCACTACAACAACAGAAACAGACATACTGCACTGCACTATAACAACAGAAACAGACATACTGCACTGCAACAACAGAAACAGACATACTGCACAAAAACAACAGAAACAGACATACAGCACTGCAACAACAGAAACAGACATACTGCACTATAACAACAGAAACAGACATACTGCACTATAACAACAGAAACAGACATACTGCACTACAACAACAGAAACAGACATGCTGCACTATAACAACAGAAACAGACATACTGCACTATAACAACAGAAACAGACATACTGCACTATAACAACAGAAACAGACATACTGCACAAAAACAACAGACACAGACATACTGCACTATAACAACAGAAACAGACATACTGCACAAAAACAACAGACACAGACATACTGCACTACAACAACAGAAACAGATATACTGCATAACAACAACAGAAACAGACATACTGCACTATAACAACAGAAACAGACATACTGCACTACAACAACAGAAACAGACATACTGCACTATAACAACAGAAACAGACATACTGCACTATAACAACAGAAACAGACATACTGCACTACAACAACAGACACAGACATACTGCACTGCACTATAACAACAACCAGACATACTGCACTGCACAACAACTACAGAAACACACATACTGCACTGCAACAACAGAAACAGACATACTGCACTGCACCATAACAACAGAAACAGACATACAGCACTGCAACAACAGAAACAGACATACTGCACTGCACTATAACAACAACCAGACATAATGCACTGCACAACAACTACAGAAACACACATACTGCACTGCAACAACAGAAACAGACATACTGCACTGCACCATAACAACAGAAACAGAAATACTGCACTGCACTATAACAACAGAAACAGACATACTGCACTATAACAACAGAAACAGACATACTGCACTATAACAACAGAAACAGAAACAGACATACTGCACTGCACAATAACAACAGAAACAGACATACTGCACTGCAACAACAGAAACAGACATACTGCACAATAACAACAGAAACAGACATACTGCACTATAACAACAGAAACAGACATACTGCACTACAACAACAGAAACAGACATACTGCACTATAACAACAGAAACAGACATACTGCACAAAAACAACAGAAACAGACATACTGCACTACAACAACAGAAACAGACATACTGCACTACAACAACAGAAACAGACATACTGTACTATAACAACAGAAACAGACATACTGCACTGCACTATAACAACAGAAACAGACATACTGCACTGCAACAACAGAAACAGACATACTGCACAATAACAACAGAAACAGACATACTGCACTATAACAACAGAAACAGACATACTGCACTACAACAACAGAAACAGACATACTGCACTATAACAACAGAAACAGACATACTGCACAAAAACAACAGAAACAGACATACTGCACTACAACAACAGAAACAGACATACTGCACTACAACAACAGAAACAGACATACTGTACTATAACAACAGAAACAGACATACTGCACTGCACTATAACAACAGAAACAGACATACTGCACTGCAACAACAGAAACAGACATACTGCACTATAACAACAGAAACAGACATACTGCACTACAACAACAGAAACAGACATACTGCACTACAACAACAGAAACAGACATACTGCACTATAACAACAGAAACAGACATACTGCACTATAACAACAGAAACAGACATACTGCACTATAACAACAGAAACAGACATAATGCACTATAACAACAGAAACAGACATACTGCACTATAACAACAGAAACAGACATACTGCACTGCCATATAACAACAGAAACAGACATACTGCACTATAACAACAGAAACAGACATACTGCACTACAACAACAGAAACAGACATACCGCATTGCACTATGACAACAGAAACAGACATACTGCACTGCACTATACAACAGAAACAGACATACTGCACTGCACTGCAACAACAGAAACAGACATACTGCACTGCACTATAACAACAGAAATGGAAACATTCCACGACCTCAGCAGCAAATCAAAACTATAGAAAGAGATTACATAGAGACTACAAATTATGTATAATCTATGTATTTTAGAATCTATGCATTTTAGAATCTATGCATTTCTATGGCCAAATCTCTTCGTTTTAACGTACAGGCAAAAAGATGGACAGAACAATGTGTATATGTTGTAATGTAATATTCCTGAACCAGAGGTGGACATATGTCTGGAATCAGATCATGTTGACTTCCAAAGCTCCGGCATTGTAGTTATTTTGGTTAAATTATTTTTTAAATGTGACAACTTTTATGTGTAAATCGCCACCCTATCCAGCTAGTCTTCCATTTTGTCCTCTCTTGTGGACCAGGATGACTCATTATATTCTGTCTGCCGTGTGTATTTTGATGTCTGGTTCTGGAAAGGACTCTCTAGTCTTTGCTCGCTCTCTCTCTCTCTCTCTCTCTCTCTCTCTCTCTCTCTCTCTCTCACTCTTTCTCTCTCTCTCTCTGGCAGTGCTATTTCAGGAAGAGGATGGCAAATGATCTAAGCTTTAGCTACAGCCTTACTGTGAAATCAGTTCTTCTCTTCAATTGTCTAATTATGCCTCCTTATTTTGTGTTTCGAATTGGAAATGTAGAAATGTTGGACCTGCATCACTCTTGGCCCTCAGCCACCAGTCACTCTATGAGAGCTAAGCTGCTCGGGAGGTACACATCAGGTGTGTTATCGTTAGTCCAAAATTTGAGTTTCTACTAGAAACCCATTTACAATTGCAACTCTCATGCAGGTAGGTCCCGCCCCGTTTCGTTCCGTTTGCTTCAGTTCAATAAACGTTTTGCAACAAAATCGGCTTAATGAAAACGCTCCGGGCCTTGCTTGGATTACCAGGTAACCCACCCAGGTAACCCTCCCAGGTAACCCACCCAGGTAACCCTCCTAGGTAACCCACCCAGGTAACCCTCCCAGGTAACCCACCCAGGTCAGTGGTCAGGCTGTGGTCAGGCTGTGGTCGGGCTGCGGTCAGGCTGCGGTCAGGCTGCGGTTAGGCTGTGGTTAGGCTGTGGTCAGTGCTGTGGTCAGGCTGTGGTCAGGCTGTGGTAAGTCTGTGGTCAGTGCTGTGGTCAGGCTGTGGTTAGGCTGTGGTAAGGCTGTGGTCAGTGCTGTGGTCAGGCTGTGGTCAGGCTGTGGTCAGGCTGTGGTTAGGCTGTGGTTAGGCTGTGGTCAGTGCTGTGGTCAGGCTGTGGTCAGGCTGTGGTAAGTCTGTGGTCAGTGCTGTGGTCAGGCTGTGGTTAGGCTGTGGTAAGGCTGTGGTCAGTGCTGTGGTCAGGCTGTGGTCAGGCTGTGGTCAGTGCTGTGGTCAGGCTGTGGTCAGGCTGTGGTAAGGCTGTGGTCAGTGCTGTGGTTAGGCTGTGGTCAGGCTGTGGTCAGGCTGTGGTTAGGCTGTGGTCAGGCTGTGGTCAGGCTGTGGTAAGGCTGTGGTCAGTGCTGTGGTCAGGCTGTGGTCAGGCTGTGGTCAGGCTGTGGTTAGGCTGTGGTCAGGCTGTGGTCAGTGCTGTGGTCAGGCTGGCTGACTGACATGGTAGAGCTGCTTGGGCAGCTTGAACCCAGGAATGATGATGGGCTCTTGGTGGATTTGTTCTGTAGCCTCTTGCACTCTGCTGCTCGACATAGAGGCTAGTCAATTACTGCAATATGCTATTCTAATCAAATCTGATTGTGACTAAACGTGAAAGGTACCCTAGGCTCTACATGTTGCCCCATAAAGGCCCTACGCAAGTCTACACTAGACCTTCTGTGACAGCGTGTGTATGAGAATAACCCTCTCTCTAGTCTACGGATGGTCACTTATAGGGTGTGGTTGATGGTTTCGACCAGTACAGTTCCCACAGCAACCCCTGCACAGAGTAAAAGCGTATGATTCTAACGGTAGAATCCTATTCGTTAACCAGTATCAGGCACTGACTGTGCTCCCAATAAGGATTGTTACATCACTACACATTGACACGCCTTTTCTGGCGCTGACGCAATCCAGGGAAAGTGGTAATGCTTGGGAGGGAGTGTCCCGTCGGCACGCGACAGACAGCAGGGAGCAGCTGCAGCAAGAGGAGCTCTGGTAACCTTTCACTGCATTGCTGAAAGTGACACATATTACCATTTAAAACTTTAACAATTTCTAGAATAGCATTGTATCAACGACAGATAAAATGGTAGATCGCGAGCAACTGGTGCAGAAAGCCAGGCTGGCCGAACAGGCTGAAAGATATGATGATATGGCAGCATCCATGAAATCGGTAAGTTCTGTTTTGGAATCATATTTCTAAGTTTAATAAGCCATCATAAATATCCGCCACTAACAGTGTCATTTCCTCCCGTTTTTTTCTTATGATATATACAAAACATACATAATAATTGCGATGTATCCTATGGCAATCATTGTTGCCTGCTTATTGTATTCCATATTTAATTAGATGCATATTCGGTGTATTAAACATGCCCTCAAAGATCATTCTTATGACAAAACCTTTAACTTGAATGAGACAGGGGATAGCCAATATATCATGGCATTTACATTTTCGGGAACTTGACCGGCAGTGCCAAGGCCCATAGGCTACTACAATACATATCCGTTATTTGTTGTTTTTTTTATCCAGAAATTGTTTGCACCACATTCGCTATCTAAATTAAAGGAATGTTTATTGAAACATTGAGTTATGGTCAAGTATTGCCTTATAGTAGAAAGTGGTTGTCAGTGTGCCTTAGGGCTGCCAGGTGAAGGAAACAGCTACCGAATGCGGACTGTTTGATCTTGGGGCGGTGCCTTTTTAATCAGCTAGACAGCATGGCAACAATGACGGGGAGTAATAACGGATAAATCATCTTGCTCTGGAGATGAAACCTGTTTGTTTAATTGTAGATCTAAATGAATTAAATGGGAAACATGGATAATAATTGGCAAGGAAGGGCAGTGGAATATTCGTGTAAAATGATGTGCTTTTGGGTAGACACCAGAGAGAACAAGCAATTCACTGGTACTGTAGCCTTACTCTAAGCTACTGTTTAAGAGTGACATGGGTGGAGGTAGGGATGGCTCAATTCCCCGATTGTGATTCTGATATCTAACAAAGACAATTTCCCGCTAAAATCCATTATTATTAGTCCTATCTAACATTGTGAGGAAATCAATTGATGCGACACACACAATGTCAGTAGCACGCGCTGTGTAGAATAAAGCAAACGTTAGCTGAGTGTTGTAACGTTAGCCTATATCGATTTGCGCAATATACTATGTGTCCGTAAAATATGATCCTGGGAACGTGAAACGTGGGTGGTAGCAGAAATCCTTCTAGAACGTTCTTTGGTTGTCATATTGCAGTGGATTATAATGTGCAGACTGGATCGTGTTAGAATGGTCGGAGTTCTGAATTCCATCTCAAAGAGACATTGTAGCAGCCAATGCTGTATCATTGCATCCTCCTCGACCTCGTCAGAAGGAAGGCGTAGCAGGTACTTTGCACGAGGCGTGTCGCAGAGTGTGCCAAGGTGCAGTACCCGTATTGCACCATTTCGGGAATCGGACTCAGCCCTTTTAAAAAAAAATCAGTGTTCTACTATTCAGACATATATAGGGGCTTGATATAATCAGAGTGATGATATTGACTATTCAGTGTATAAACACTAGCTGAGATAGTGGTTGATATGGTCAGGTCAGTATGGGGTAGCTGTCCCTGGCCTGGGATGTATGTCAAATGTGGTAGCCCTGTGTAGCCTATCTCTCATCCTTATCCTGACCAAACAAACATGAACGCCTACTAATGTACAATCTACCCAACACAGGAGGTTGGTGGTACCTTAATTGGGGAGGATGGGCTCGTGGTAATGGCTAGAGCGGAATAAGTGGAATGGTATCAAATGCATCAAACACATGGTTTCCATGTGTTTGATGGCATTCCATTTGCTCCGTTCCAGCCGTTAGTATGAGCCGTCCTCCCCTCAGCAGGCTCAGACTGATACCCAATAGTCTATTCGGCGTCTATTACATCAATAGAATAGAGAGGGAAGAGAGCATACATAGCAAGCTATTCACTTTATTGAGTAGACAATCCAATAGAGATTGACTTTATCCACCTCTGAGAAGAATGCTCTGTCACAGACTACTAGTCCATAGAGGGCATGGCATAATTGCCTTGAACAGGGCGCTCTAATGTTGAACGGTAGGTTGTCACTAAGGAGTTACTGTAGTATCACTGTAATAACACAGACAGAGTCCAATGCAGAAGCTGGCTGTAGTATTAGCCAGCAAGTCAGCCAGTCAGTATGTCATGTAAATGAATCATGTTGTCCAGGGTTAAGGTCAGTATGTAATGTAAATGAATCATGTTCATAAATCATGTTGTCCAGGGTTAAGGTCATTATGTAATGTAAATGAATCATGTTGTCCAGGGTTAAGGTCAGTATGTAATGTAAATGAATCATGTTGTCCAGGGTTAAGGTCAGTATGTAATGTAAATGAATCATGTTGTCCAGGGTTAAGGTCAGTATGTAATGTAAATGAATCATGTTGTCCAGGGTTAAGGTCAGTATGTAATGTAAATGAATCATGTTGTCCAGGGTTAAGGTCAGTATGTAATGTAAATGAATCATGTTGTCCAGGGTTAAGGTCAGTATGTAATGTAAATGAATCATGTTGTCCAGGGTTAGGGTCAGTATGTAATGTAAATGAATCATGTTGTCCAGGGTTAGGGTCAGTATGTAATGTAAATGAATCATGTTGTCCAGGGTTAGGGTCAGTATGTAATGTAAATGAATCATGTTGTCCAGGGTTAAGGTCAGTATGTAATGTAAATGAATCATGTTGTCCAGGGTTAGGGTCAGTATGTAATGTAAATGAATCATGTTGTCCAGGGTTAGGGTCAGTATGTAATGTAAATGAATCATGTTGTCCAGGGTTAAGGTCAGTATGTAATGTAAATGAATCATGTTGTCCAGGGTTAGGGTCAGTATGTAATGTAAATGAATCATGTTATAGCGAGCATTAATTGAAGTAATTTGACATCAAGAAACGGCAATAAACGGCCCACAGCATTTCCCAAAGTCGGTCCACAGCATTTCCCAAAGCCCCTTTTGGGGGCACGTTTTTGTTTTTGCCCTAGGAACTACACAGCTGATTCCAATTAATCAAAGCTTGATGATGAGTTGGTTATTTGAATCAGCTGTGTAGTGCTAAGGGCAAAAAACAAAACGTTCACAGAGGGGAGGAGAGCCCTCATCCTAGCCTAACGACTCACACTAAATTCTTCCGCTGCTCTGTCATTTGCTACACACTTTAGTCTGAGATGTCATTGAAGTCGTTTGTGGTGATGGGCCATGAGTCATCAGTGATTGGATAATCTCCAACCGATCAGAGAATCTGAGCCAATGACACATTTTCAAACCGCCACTATAACCCACCTACGTGTGTTCAGGCTCTAGCCCAACCCATCGGTTTCTGGACCAATCAGACGGCCCCAAATGTGTTCGCATTCAGTGAAGGGTCAGGGAGGTAACCAGATCCAGAATCAATGCAGAGAAGAAATTAACATCCGTGCTCATAGCGTAGTGTTTTGCTCGAACAAGGTAGCCAGGAAACCCCCATCCTTATCCCCAACCCCCATCCTTATGCCCCAACCCCCATCCTTATGCCCAGCCCCAACCCCCATCCTTATCCCCAACCCCCATCCTTATGCCCCATCCTTATCCCCAACCCCAACCAACCATCCTTATCCCCAACCCCCATCCTTATGCCCAGCCCCAACCCCATCCTTATCCCCAACCCCAACCAACCATCCTTATCCCCAACCCCCATCCTTATGCCCCATCCTTATCCCCAACCCCCATCCTTATCCCCAGCCCCCATCCTTATCCCCAACCCCCATCCTTATGCCCAGCCCCATCCTTATCCCCAACCCCCATCCTTATGCCCAGCCCCAACCCCCATCCTTATCCCCAACCCCAACCAACCATCCTTATCCCCAACCCCCATCCTTATGCCCCATCCTTATCCCCAACCCCATCCTTATCCCCAACCCCCATCCTTATGCCCAGCCCCCATCCTTATCCCCAACCCCCATCCTTATGCCCAGCCCCCATCCTTATCCCCAACCCCCATCCTTATGCCCAGCCCCCATCCTTATCCCCAACCCCCATCCTTATGCCCAGCCCCAACCCCCATCCTTATCCCCAACCCCCATCCTTATGCCCAGCCCCAACCCCCATCCTTATCCCCAACCCCATCCTTATCCCCAACCCCATCCTTATGCCCCAACCCCCATCCTTATCCCCAACCCCCATCCTTATGCTCAGCCCCATCCTTATCCCCAACCCCCATCTCTATGCCCAGCCCCAACCCCCATCCTTATCCCCAACCCCCATCCTTATCCCCAACCCCCATCCTTATCCCCAACCCCCATCCTTATCCCCAGCCCCCATCCTTATGCCCCAACCCCCATCCTTATCCCCAACCCCCATCCTTATCCCCAACCCCCATCCTAATCCCCAGCCTAATCCCAAACCCCTATACTTATCCCCAACCCCCATCCTAATCCCCAACAATCATCCTTATCCCCAACCCCCATCCTTATCCATATCCTTATGCCCCAACCCCCATCCTAACCCCCAACCCCCATCCTAATCCCCATCCCCATCCCCTATCCTTGTGAATATACTGCCCCATCCTGATAAATCCTGCCTCAGTATGCTGTGAATATACTGCCCCATCCTGATAAATCCAGCCTCAGTATGTTGTGAATATACTGCCCCATCCTGATAAATCCTGCCTCTATTCCTGCCTCTATGTTGTGAATATACTGCCCCATCTTGATAAATCCTGCCTCTATGTTGTGAATATACTGCCCCATCCTGATAAATCCTGCCTCAGTATGCTGTGAATATACTGCCCCATCCTGATAAATCCAGCCTCAGTATGTTGTGAATATACTGCCCCATCCTGATAAATCCTGCCTCAGTATGTTGTGAATGTTCTGTCCCTTCCTCATAAATCCAGCCTCAGTATGTTGTGAATATACTGCCCCATCCTGAAAAATCCTGCCTCAGTATGTTGTGAATATACTGCCCCATCCTTATAAATCCTGCCTATATGTTGTGAATATACTGCCCCATCCTGATAAATCCTGCCTCAGTATGTTGTGAATATACTGCCCCATCCTGATAAATCCAGCCTCAGTATGTTGTGAATATACTGCCCCATCCTGATAAATCCTGCCTCTATGTTGTGAATATACTGCCCCATCCTGATAAATCCTGCCTCTATGTTGTGAATATACTGCCCCATCCTGATAAATCCTGCCTCAGTATGCTGTGAATATACTGCCCCATCCTGATAAATCCAGCCTCAGTATGTTGTGAATATACTGCCCCATCCTGATAAATCCTGCCTCAGTATGTTGTGAATGTTCTGTCCCTTCCTCATAAATCCAGCCTCAGTATGTTGTGAATATACTGCCCCATCCTGAAAAATCCTGCCTCAGTATGTTGTGAATATACTGCCCCATCCTGAAAAATCCTGCCTCAGTATGTTGTGAATATACTGCCCCATCCTGATAAATCCTGCCTCAGTATGTTGTGAATATACTGCCCCATCCTGATAAATCTTGCCTCAGTATGTTGTGAATGTACTGCCCCATCCTGATAAATCCTGTCTCAGTATGTGTTGAATATACTGCCTTACCCTGATAAATCTTGCCTCAGTATGTTGTGAACATACTGCCCTATCCTGATAAATCCTGCCTCTATGTTGTGAATATACTGCCCCATCCTGATAAATCCTGCCTCTACGTTGTGAATATACTGCCCCATCCTGATAAATCCTGCCTCAGTATGTTGTGAATGTTCTGTCCCTTCCTGATAAATCCAGCCTCAGTATGTTGTGAATGTTCTGTCCCTTCCTGATAAATCCAGCCTCAGTATGTTGTGAATATACTGCCCCATCCTGAAAAATCCTGCCTCAGTATGTTGTGAATATACTGCCCTATCCTGATAAATCCTGCCTCAGTATGTTGTGAATATACTGCCCCATCCTGATAAATCCTGCCTCAGTATGTTGTGAATATTTGGCCCCATCTTGATAAATCCTGCCTCAGTATGTTGTGAACATACTGCCCCATCCTGATAAATCCTGCCTCAGTATGTTGTGATTATACTGCCCCATCCTGATAAATCCTGCCTCTATGTTGTGAATATAGTGCCCCATCCTGAAAAATCCTGCCTCAGTATGTTGTGAACATACTGCCCCATCCTGATAAATCCTACCTCAGTATGTTGTGATTATACTGCCCTATCCTGATAAATCCTGCCTCAGTATGTTGTGAATGTACTGCCCCATCCTGATAAATCCTGCCTCAGTATGTTGTGAATATACTGCCCCATCCTGATAAATCCTGCCTCAGTATGTTGTGATTATACTGCCCCATCCTGATAAATCCTGCCTCTATGTTGTGAATATACTGCTCCATCCTGATAAATCCTACCTGAGTATGTTGTGAATATACTGCCCCATCCTGATAAATCCTGCCTCAGTATGTTGTGAACATACTGCCCCATCCTGATAAATCCTGCCTCAGTATGTTGTGAATATACTGCCCCATCCTGATAAATCCTGCCTCGGTATGTTGTGATTATACTGCCCCATCCTGATAAATCCTGCCTCTATGTTTTTAATATGCTGCCCCATCCTGATAAATCCTGCCTCAGTATGTTCTGAATATACTGCCCCATCCTGATACATCCTGCCTCAGTATGTTGTGAATATACTGCCCCATCCTGATACATCCTGCCTCAGTATGCTGTGAATATACTGCCCCATCCTGGTACATCCTGCCTCAGTATGTTTTGAATATACTGCCACATCCTGATAAATACTGCCTCTATGTTGTAGCAGAGACGGTTACTTACTCGTGTTTTTTTTTTCATGCCTTTTGGATTATACAACTTTTATGCATTGTTTTTTTATAGAGAGAGACAGAGAGAGAGAGAGAGAGAGAGAGAGAGAGAGAGAGTGAGAGTGAGAGAGACAGAGAGAGAGAGAGAGAGAGAGAGAGAGAGAGAGAGAGAGAGAGAGAGAGAGAAAAAATGAGGTCATGTATGGTTATATAACAACAAAGAGCTACTCCCCTGACACACACACACACATACACCCCTTTCTCTCTCTCTCTCTCTCTCTCTCTCTCTCTCTCTCTCTCTCTCTCTCGCTCTCTCTCTCTCTCTCTCTCTCTCTCTCTCTCTCTCTCTCTCTCTCTCTCTCTCTCTCCCTCCCTCTCTCTCACTCTCACTCTCACTCCCTCTCTCTCCTTAACCAGCCATCCTCTCACAGCTCGTGACGTCAGGTGTCTGGCCGTCTCTTTCCGTCTCTTTCCTCTGCAGCGTGAGAGAGGGAGAGGGTCTGCAGGAGATATGTCACTTTAGCTTAGAGATAAAGAGGGAAATCAAGTAGAGATAAAGAGGGAAATCAAGGGAGCGAAGCGAGAGCGAGGAAAGTAAGTGTGAGAGAGATGGGGAGAGAAAGAGAGAGGTAGTGGGTGTGAGTGATGAAGAGACAGAGAGGTGAGTGATGGATAGAAAGAGAGAGGTGGTGAGTGTGAGAGATGGAGAGAAAGATAGAGGTAGTGGGTGTGAGTGTTGGAGAGAGAGAGAAAGAGAGATGGTGGGTGTGAGGTGAGTGATGGAGAGAAAGAGAGAGGTGGTGGGTGTGAGGTGAGTGATGGAGAGAAAGAGAGAGGTGGTGGGTGTGAGGTGAGTGATGGAGAGAAAGAGAGAGGTGGTGGGTGTGAGGTGAGTGATGGAGAGAAAGAGAGAGGTGGTGGGTGTGAGGTGAGTGATGGAGAGAAAGAGAGAGGTGGTGGGTGTGAGGTGAGTGATGGAGAGAAAGAGAGAGGTGGTGGGTGTGAGGTGAGTGATGGAGAGAAAGAGAGAGGTGGTGGGTGTGAGAGATGGAGAGATGGGGGAGCTAGGGACATGTCGAATGAGGCCCACTCATGTGTCAGCCCTGCATTAGCCTACATCCAGCCTTGTGAGGGGTTGCAGAGGTGGAACAATACGAGTGAGGTGGGAGATTCCTAACCCTCCCCCTGACTCCTTTATTAACCCAGCTCCTTCACTAACCTCCCCTTGGGAACACCCTCCTATAGGCTTTTACTACTATCTCACATCTTTAGACATCAGACATTAGTGCACCTGAGGAATGATGCAGAGTAAACAGCCATTAGCCCTCCGAGATAAATAATTGATCTTTTGGATTTCTGTTGCTTTTTGTTGTTTGGAGTTGACAGCAGCTAGTGTGGGGATGAGTCACGAGAGAGCTAGGGACGATTGACGAGCTTTATGGGGCAGACAAAGGACTCTATTGTGATCCCTGCACCATAGCTTCCGTTAGTCCTTTCAGTTTCACCCCAAATTCTGCTTAAACAGCCCCGGGCTCCTTCAAACTGCACGCAGAGATATGGAAATGGTATCCACGAGTTCACTTGACTCTGGGGAGGAAGATAAAGGGCCTCATTGCCAAAATCCCAAAGTATCCCTTTAAAACGGCAACTTGTTTTTTTCTAGCCCCATGGCAAAATGTGTAGAATTGCAGGAAATTAACTCTCAGACGTCATTTTTAATAATCTGCTGTCAAGAGGGGGGACCGCTAAAAATGTTTGCTCAAAAATGTCACTTAGGGCCTCCAAAAGGCTAGGCCCGGCTCCGACAGCATGTGTGGGTATGGACGCGCATACCCAGACCCGCGAGTCACTGCGGCCCCTCATGAGTTCAGATCTTTTTGTGGCCCCCACCCCCATTTTACATAAAAAAGAACCTTAATTCATTGCATTTTCATACTGCCTCCAACTGCTCTTAAATGCAAGTACAACTAAATGCATGCTCTTCAACCGATCGCTGCCCGCACCTGCCCGCCCGCCCGTCTAGCATCTCTACTCTGGACAGTTCTGACTTAGAATATGTGGACAACTACAAATATCTAGGTGTCTGGTTAGACTGTAAACTCTCCTTCCAGACTCACATTAAGCATCTCCAATCCAAAATTAAATCTAGAATCGGCTTCCTATTTCGCAACAAAGCATCCTTCACTCATGCTGCCAAACATACCCTCGTAAAACTGACTATCCTACCGATCCTTGACTTCGGCAATGTCATTTACAAAATAGCCTCCAACACTCTACTCAGCAAATTGGATGCAGTCTATCACAGTGCCATCTGTTTTGTCACCAAAGCCCCATATACTACCCACCACTGCGACCTGTATTCTCTCGTTGGCTGGCCCTCGCTTCATATTCGTCGCCAAACCCACTGGCTTCAGGTCATCTACAAGTCTTTGCTAGGTAAAGCCACGCCTTATCTCAGCTCACTGGTCACCATAGCAGCACCCACCCGTAGCACGCCCTCCAGCAGGTATATCTCACCCCCAAAGCCAATTCCTCTTTTGGCCGCCTTTCCTTCCAGTTCTCTGCTGCCAATGACTGAAACAAACTGCAAAAATCACTGAAGCTGGAGACTCATATCTCCCTCACTAACTTTAAGCATCAGCTGTCTGAGCAGCTTACAGATCATTGCACCTGTACATAGCCCATCTGTAAATAGCCCATCCAACTACCTCATCCCCATACTGTTATTTTGCTCCTTTGCACCCCAGTATCTTTACTTGCACATTCATCTTCTGCACATCTATCACTCCAGTGTTTAATTGCTAAATTGTAATTATTTTGCCACTATGGCCTGTTTATTGCCTTACCATCCCTAATCTTACTTCATTTGCACACATTGTATATAGACATTTTCTATTGTATTATTGACTGTACATTTGTATATTCCATGTGTAACTCTGTGTTGTTTGTGTCACACTGCTTTGCTTTATCTTGGCCAGGTCGCAGGTGTAAATGAGAACTTGTTCTCAACTGGCCTACCTGGTTAAATAAAGGTTAAATAAAAAAATATTGGCCAGATGTAGGGGAAGGGGAAGATAAGTTGTTATCTAGCCACTAGCGAGTCATCTGGCCAGAGGGGAAGTTTGGGATTGGTCAGATGTAGGGGGAGGGGAAGATAAGTTGTTAACTAGCCACTAGCGAGTCATCTGGCCAGAGGGGAAGTTTGGGATTGGTCAGATGTAGGGGAAGGGGAAGATAAGTTGTTAACTAGCCACTAGCGAGTCATCTGGCCAGAGGGGAAGTTTGGGATTGGTCAGATGTAGGGGGAGGGGAAGATAAGTTGTTAACTAGCCACTAGCGAGTCATCTGGCCAAAGGGGAAGTTTGGGATTGGTCAGATGTAGGGGAAGGGGAAGATAAGTTGTTAACTAGCCACTAGCGAGTCATCTGGCCAGAGGGAAGTTTGGGATTGGTCAGATGTAGGGGGAGGGGAAGATAAGTTGTTAACTAGCCACTAGCGAGTCATCTGGCCAGAGGGGAAGTTTGGGATTGGTCAGATGTAGGGGGAGGGGAAGATAAGTTGTTTTGAAAATGAAGAAGCACTGAAGGTACTTTATCGATGAGCGAGTGTGGTGCTATTTATCCTTATTTCACAAGGTAATTTGACTGTTTTACAGAAACAACCTGGGGAAGAATGAGCCAATTGGAAGCTGGGGATGATTAGGTGGCCATGATGGTTTGAGGACCAGATTGGGAATTTAGCCAGGACACCAGGATTAACACCCCTACTCTTACGATAAGTGCCATGGGATCTTTAGTGACCACAGAGAGTCAGGACACCCGTTTTAACATCCCATCCGAAAGACAGCACCTTACACAGGGCAATTTCCCATTCACTGCCCTGGGGCATTGGGATCTCCACAGACCAGAGGGAAGAGGGCCCCCTACAGGACCTCCAACACTTCCAGCAGCATCTGGACCCAACAGGACCGACCCTGCTTAGCGTCAAAGGCAAGCCAGCAGTGGGATGCAGGGTGGTATGCTGCTGGCAGGAGGAGTTAGGTGTGAAATCAGTATTCATGTATATTAATACATGTCTGTGTGTTTGAGGATAGGCATACCTGTGAGAGGTACACTATCATCAGTTTAACATGGTGTTTTATGTATTTTATTCGGGAATAAACAGGTGATTTGGTGACTCAATGTATTCACAACCTATACTGAGAGAGCGAGTTGGAGGGGGATTTTGTTCCTTGGGTACCCAGTCCATGGCTCCAAGAACAAAAATAACAAATCCCACTTGGATAATTTGATAACATGTCTGGGTAGAAGAGGAAACCAATGAAGGCAAAGTAATCTCTGAAGTCATCATAGGCAGCTTGGAATGTTAGACTTGGCTATGACTCATAGATTACTTTTTCTGATTCTGGAAGTGGACTGTAAACTGTGATCTGATTCTGGAAGGGTACTAGAACCCTTCTTATGTGGTTAGGGGAAGGAGATTATGCTGCAGAAAAAGGGTCTGGGGATTGGATCTGTTCCAAACTATTGAGAGAGAGAGAGAGAGAGAGCACTGAGAAAGATTAGAATTAATAGCAATCCTCCTTCTCAATCCTTCTCAATCAAAGTGTAGTGTTGGGCATGGAAAGATAACAGGAGTGAGTGTAGTGTTGGGCTGGTTAGGTAGAGTGTAGTGTTGGGCTGGTTAGGAGTAGAGTGTAGTGTTGGTTAGGGGTAGAGTGTAGTGTTGGGCTGGTTAGGGTAGAGTGTAGTGTTGGGCTGGTTAGGAGTAGAGTGTAGTGTTGGGCTGGTTAGGGGTAGAGTGTAGTGTTGGGCTGGTTAGGAGTAGAGTGTAGTGTTGGGCTGGTTAGGAGTAGAGTGTAGTGTTGGGCTGGTTAGGGTAGAGTGTAGTGTTGGGCTGGTTAGGGTAGAGTGTAGTGTTGGGCTGGTTAGGGTAGAGAGGGTAGTGTTGGGCTGGTTAGGGGTAGAGTGTAGTGTTGGGCTGGTTAGGGTAGAGTGTAGTGTTGGGCTGGTTAGGGTAGAGTGTAGTGTTGGGCTGGTTAGGGTAGAGTGTAGTGTTGGGCTGGTTAGGAGTAGAGGGTAGTGTTGGGCTGGTTAGGTAGAGTGTAGTGTTGGGCTGGTTAGGGTAGAGTGTAGTGTTGGGCTGGTTAGGTAGAGTGTAGTGTTGGGCTGGTTAGGGTAGAGTGTAGTGTTGGGCTGGTTAGGGTAGAGTGTAGTGTTGGGCTGGTTAGGGGTAGAGTGTAGTGTTGGGCTGGTTAGGGGTAGAGTGTAGTGTTGGGCTGGTTAGGGTAGAGTGTAGTGTTGGGCTGGTTAGGGTAGAGTGTAGTGTTGGGCTGGTTAGGGTAGAGTGTAGTGTTGGGCTGGTTAGGAGTAGAGGGTAGTGTTGGGCTGGTTAGGTAGAGTGTAGTGTTGGGCGGGTTAGGGTAGAGTGTAGTGTTGGGCTGGTTAGGGTAGAGTGTAGTGTTGGGCTGGTTAGGGTAGAGTGTAGTGTTGGGCTGGTTAGGGTAGAGTGTATTGTTGGGCTGGTTAGGGTAGAGTGTAGTGTTGGGCTGGTTAGGAGTAGAGTGTATTGTTGGGCTGGTTAGGGTAGAGTGTAGTGTTGGGCTGGTTAGGGTAGAGTGTAGTGTTGGGCTGGTTAGGGAGTGGAGTGTAGTGTTGGGCTGGTTAGGGTAGAGTGTAGTGTTGGGCTGGTTAGGAGTAGAGTGTAGTGTTGGGCTGGTTAGGAGTAGAGTGTAGTGTTGGGCTGGTTAGGGTAGAGTGTAGTGTTGGGCTGGTTAGGGAGTAGAGTGTAGTGTTGGGCTGGTTAGGGTAGAGTGTAGTGTTGGGCTGGTTAGGGTAGAGTGTAGTGTTGGGCTGGTTAGGGTAGAGTGTAGTGTTGGGCTGGTTAGGGTAGAGTGTAGTGTTGGGCTGGTTAGGGTAGAGTGTAGTGTTGGGCTGGTTAGGGTAGAGTGTAGTGTTGGGCTGGTTAGGAGTAGAGTGTAGTGTTGGGCTGGTTAGGAGTAGAGTGTAGTGTTGGGCTGGTTAGGGTAGAGTGTAGTGTTGGGCTGGTTAGGAGTAGAGTGTAGTGTTGGGCTGGTTAGGGTAGAGTGTAGTGTTGGGCTGGTTAGGGTAGAGTGTAGTGTTGGGCTGGTTAGGGTAGAGAGTGTAGTGTTGGGCTGGTTAGGGTAGAGTGTAGTGTTGGGCTGGTTAGGGTAGAGTGTAGTGTTGGGCTGGTTAGGGGTAGAGTGTAGTGTTGGGCTGGTTAGGGTAGAGTGTAGTGTTGGGCTGGTTAGGGTAGAGTGTAGTGTTGGGCTGGTTAGGTAGAGTGTAGTGTTGGGCGGGTTAGGGTAGAGTGTAGTGTTGGGCTGGTTAGGGTAGAGTGTAGTGTTGGGCTGGTTAGGGTAGAGTGTAGTGTTGGGCTGGTTAGGGTAGAGAGTGTAGTGTTGGGCTGGTTAGGAGTAGAGTGTAGTGTTGGGCTGGTTAGGTAGAGAGTGTAGTGTTGGGCTGGTTAGGGGTAGAGTGTAGTGTTGGGCTGGTTAGGTAGAGTGTAGTGTTGGGCTGGTTAGGAGTAGAGTGTAGTGTTGGGCTGGTTAGGGTAGAGTGTAGTGTTGGGCTGGTTAGGAGTAGAGTGTAGTGTTGGGCTGGTTAGGGTAGAGTGTAGTGTTGGGCTGGTTAGGGTAGAGTGTAGTGTTGGGCTGGTTAGGAGTAGAGTGTAGTGTTGGGCTGGTTAGGGGTAGAGTGTAGTGTTGGGCTGGTTAGGGTAGAGTGTAGTGTTGGGCTGGTTAGGGTAGAGTGTAGTGTTGGGCTGGTTAGGAGTAGAGTGTAGTGTTGGGCTGGTTAGGGGTAGAGTGTAGTGTTGGGCTGGTTAGGGTAGAGTGTAGTGTTGGGCTGGTTAGGGTAGAGTGTAGTGTTGGGCTGGTTAGGGTAGAGTGTAGTGTTGGGCTGGTTAGGGTAGAGTGTAGTGTTGGGCTGGTTAGGGGTAGAGTGTAGTGTTGGGCTGGTTAGGAGTAGAGAGTGTAGTGTTGGGCTGGTTAGGAGTAGAGTGTAGTGTTGGGCTGGTTAGGGTAGAGTGTAGTGTTGGGCTGGTTAGGGGTAGAGTGTAGTGTTGGGCTGGTTGGGGTAGAGTGTAGTGTTGGGCTGGTTAGGAGAGAGTGTAGTGTTGGGCTGGTTAGGGTAGAGTGTAGTGTTGGGCTGGTTAGGGTAGAGTGTAGTGTTGGGCTGGTTAGGGTAGAGTGTAGTGTTGGGCTGGTTAGGGGTAGAGTGTAGTGTTGGGCTGGTTAGGGTAGAGAGTGTAGTGTTGGGCTGGTTAGGAGTAGAGTGTAGTGTTGGGCTGGTTAGGGTAGAGTGTAGTGTTGGGCTGGTTAGGGTAGAGTGTAGTGTTGGGCTGGTTAGGGTAGAGTGTAGTGTTGGGCTGGTTAGGGGTAGAGTGTAGTGTTGGGCTGGTTAGGAGTAGAGTGTAGTGTTGGGCTGGTTAGGAGTAGAGTGTAGTGTTGGGCTGGTTAGGGTAGAGTGTAGTGTTGGGCTGGTTAGGGGTAGAGTGTAGTGTTGGGCTGGTTAGGGAGTAGAGTGTAGTGTTGGGCTGGTTAGGGTAGAGTGTAGTGTTGGGCTGGTTAGGGGTAGAGTGTAGTGTTGGGCTGGTTAGGAGTAGAGTGTAGTGTTGGGCTGGTTAGGGGTAGAGTGTAGTGTTGGGCTGGTTAGGTAGAGTAGAGTGTAGTGTTGGGCTGGTTAGGGGTAGAGTGTAGTGTTGGGCTGGTTAGGAGTAGAGTGTAGTGTTGGGCTGGTTAGGGGTAGAGTGTAGTGTTGGGCTGGTTAGGGTAGAGTGTAGTGTTGGGCTGGTTAGGGGTAGAGTGTAGTGTTGGGCTGGTTAGGAGTAGAGTGTAGTGTTGGGCTGGTTAGGGGTAGAGTGTAGTGTTGGGCTGGTTAGGGGTAGAGTGTAGTGTTGGGCTGGTTAGGAGTAGAGTGTAGTGTTGGGCTGGTTAGGTAGTAGAGTGTAGTGTTGGGCTGGTTAGGGTAGAGTGTAGTGTTGGGCTGGTTAGGAGTAGAGTGTAGTGTTGGGCTGGTTAGGGTAGAGTGTAGTGTTGGGCTGGTTAGGAGTAGAGTGTAGTGTTGGGCTGGTTAGGAGTAGAGTGTAGTGTTGGGCTGGTTAGGGTAGAGGTAGTGTTGGGCTGGTTAGGGTAGAGTGTAGTGTTGGGCTGGTTAGGGTAGAGTGTAGTGTTGGGCTGGTTAGGGAGAGTGTAGTGTTGGGCTGGTTAGGTAGAGTGTAGTGTTGGGCTGGTTAGGGTAGAGTGTAGTGTTGGGCTGGTTAGGGTAGAGTGTAGTGTTGGGCTGGTTAGGGGTAGAGTGTAGTGTTGGGCTGGTTAGGGTAGAGTGTAGTGTTGGGCTGGTTAGGAGTAGAGTGTAGTGTTGGGCTGGTTAGAGTAGAGTGTAGTGTTGGGCTGGTTAGGAGTAGAGTGTAGTGTTGGGCTGGTTAGGGTAGAGTGTATTGTTGGGCTGGTTAGGAGTAGAGTGTAGTGTTGGGCTGGTTAGGAGTAGAGTGTAGTGTTGGGCTGGTTAGGAGTAGAGAGTGTAGTGTTGGGCTGGTTAGGGTAGAGTGTAGTGTTGGGCTGGTTAGGGTAGAGTGTAGTGTTGGGCTGGTTAGGGTAGAGTGTAGTGTTGGGCTGGTTAGGAGTAGAGTGTAGTGTTGGGCTGGTTAGGGTAGAGTGTAGTGTTGGGCTGGTTAGGAGAGTAGAGTGTAGTGTTGGGCTGGTTAGGAGTAGAGTGTAGTGTTGGGCTGGTTAGGAGGTAGAGTGTAGTGTTGGGCTGGTTAGGGTAGAGTGTAGTGTTGGGCTGGTTAGGAGTAGAGTGTAGTGTTGGGCTGGTTAGGGTAGAGTGTAGTGTTGGGCTGGTTAGGGTAGAGTGTAGTGTTGGGCTGGTTAGGGTAGAGTGTAGTGTTGGGCTGGTTAGGAGTAGAGTGTAGTGTTGGGCTGGTTAGGGGTAGAGTGTAGTGTTGGGCTGGTTAGGAGTAGAGTGTAGTGTTGGGCTGGTTAGGGTAGAGTGTAGTGTTGGGCTGGTTAGGGTAGAGTGTAGTGTTGGGCTGGTTAGGGTAGAGTGTAGTGTTGGGCTGGTTAGGGGTAGAGTGTAGTGTTGGGCTGGTTAGGGGTAGAGTGTAGTGTTGGGCTGGTTAGGGGTAGAGTGTAGTGTTGGGCTGGTTAGGAGTAGAGTGTAGTGTTGGGCTGGTTAGGGAGTGGGAGAGTGTAGTGTTGGGCTGGTTAGGTAGAGTGTAGTGTTGGGCTGGTTAGGGTAGAGTGTAGTGTTGGGCTGGTTAGGGGTAGAGTGTAGTGTTGGGCTGGTTAGGAGTAGAGTGTAGTGTTGGGCTGGTTAGGAGTAGAGTGTAGTGTTGGGCTGGTTAGGGTAGAGTGTAGTGTTGGGCTGGTTAGGGTAGAGTGTAGTGTTGGGCTGGTTAGGAGTAGAGTGTAGTGTTGGGCTGGTTAGGGTAGAGTGTAGTGTTTGGGCTGGTTAGGGGTAGAGTGTAGTGTTGGGCTGGTTAGGGTAGAGTGTAGTGTTGGGCTGGTTAGGGTAGAGTGTAGTGTTGGGCTGGTTAGGAGTAGAGTGTAGTGTTGGGCTGGTTAGGGTAGAGTGTAGTGTTGGGCTGGTTAGGGTAGAGTGTAGTGTTGGGCTGGTTAGGGAGTAGAGTGTAGTGTTGGGCTGGTTAGGGGTACAGTGTAGTGTTGGGCTGGTTAGGGTAGAGTGTAGTGTTGGGATGGTTAGGGTAGAGTGTAGTGTTGGGTTGGTTAGGAGTAGAGTGTAGTGTTGGGCTGGTTAGGGTAGAGTGTAGTGTTGGGCTGGTTAGGGGTAGAGTGTAGTGTTGGGCTGGTTAGGGGTAGAGTGTAGTGTTGGGCTGGTTAGGGGTAGAGTGTAGTGTTGGGCTGGTTAGGGGTAGAGTGTAGTGTTGGGCTGGTTAGGGGTAGAGTGTAGTGTTGGGCTGGTTAGGGTAGAGTGTAGTGTTGGGATGGTTAGGGTAGAGTGTAGTGTTGGGATGGTTAGGGTAGAGTGTAGTGTTGGGCTGGTTAGGGGTACAGTGTAGTGTTGGGCTGGTTAGGTAGAGTGTGTTATTGGGCTGGTTAGGAGTAGAGTGTAGTGTTGGGCTGGTTAGGGGTAGAGTGTAGTGTTGGGCGTGTTAGGGGTTGAGTGTAGTGTTGGGCTGGTTAGGAGTAGAGTGTAGTGTTTGGCTGGTTAGGGGTACAGTGTAGTGTTGGGCTGGTTAGGGTAGAGTGTAGTGTTGGGATGGTTAGGGTAGAGTGTAGTGTTGGGTTGGTTAGGAGTAGAGTGTAGTGTTGGGCTGGTTAGGGTAGAGTGTAGTGTTGGGCTGGTTAGGGGTAGAGTGTAGTGTTGGGCTGGTTAGGAGTAGAGTGTAGTGTTGGGCTGGTTAGGTAGAGTGTAGTGTTGGGCTGGTTAGGGTAGAGTGTAGTGTTGGGCTGGTTAGGAGTAGAGTGTAGTGTTGGGCTGGTTAGGGTAGAGTGTAGTGTTGGGCTGGTTAGGGTAGAGTGTAGTGTTGGGCTGGTTAGGGTAGAGTGTAGTGTTGGGCTGGTTAGGGTAGAGTGTAGTGTTGGGCTGGTTAGGAGTAGAGTGTAGTGTTGGTTAGGGGTAGAGTGTAGTGTTGGGCTGGTTAGGAGTAGAGTGTAGTGTTGGGCTGGTTAGGAGTAGAGTGTAGTGTTGGGCTGGTTAGGGTAGAGTGTAGTGTTGGGCTGGTTAGGGTATAGTGTAGTGTTGGTCTGGTTAGGTAGAGGGTAGTGTTGGGCTGGTTAGGTAGAGTGTATTGTTGGGCTGGTTAGGAGTAGAGTGTAGTGTTGGGCTGGTTAGGGTAGAGTGTAGTGTTGGGCTGGTTAGGAGTAGAGTGTAGTGTTGGGCTGGTTAGGGGTAGAGTGTAGTGTTGGGCTGGTTAGGAGTAGAGTGTAGTGTTGGGCTGGTTAGGGTAGAGTGTAGTGTTGGGCTGGTTAGGAGTAGAGTGTAGTGTTGGGCTGGTTAGGAGTAGAGTGTAGTGTTGGGCTGGTTAGGTAGAGTGTAGTGTTGGGCTGGTTAGGGGTAGAGTGTAGTGTTGGGCGTGTTAGGGGTAGAGTGTAGTGTTGGGCTGGTTAGGGGTAGAGTGTAGTGTTGGGCTGGTTAGGGAGTAGAGTGTAGTGTTGGGCTGGTTAGGGTAGAGTGTAGTGTTGGGCTGGTTAGGGTAGAGTGTAGTGTTGGGCTGGTTAGGGTAGAGTGTAGTGTTGGGATGGTTAGGGTAGAGTGTAGTGTTGGGCTGGTTAGGGTAGAGTGTAGTGTTGGGCTGGTTAGGGTATAGTGTAGTGTTGGGCTGGTTAGGGTAGAGTGTAGTGTTGGGCTGGTTAGGGTAGAGTGTAGTGTTGGGCTGGTTAGGAGTAGAGTGTAGTGTTGGGCTGGTTAGGGTAGAGTGTAGTGTTGGGCTGGTTAGGGTAGAGTGTAGTGTTGGGCTGGTTAGGGGTAGAGTGTAGTGTTGGGCTGGTTAGGGGTAGAGTGTAGTGTTGGGCTGGTTAGGAGTAGAGTGTAGTGTTGGGCTGGTTAGGGTAGAGAGTGTAGTGTTGGGCTGGTTAGTGTAGAGTGTAGTGTTGGGCTGGTTAGGGGTAGAGTGTAGTGTTGGGCTGGTTAGGGTAGAGTGTAGTGTTGGGCTGGTTAGGGTAGAGTGTAGTGTTGGGCTGGTTAGGGTAGAGTGTAGTTTTGGGATGGTTAGGGTAGAGTGTAGTGTTGGGCTGGTTAGGGTGGAGTGTAGTGTTGGGCTGGTTAGGGTAGAGTGTAGTGTTGGTCTGGTTAGGTAGAGGGTAGTGTTGGGCTGGTTAGGTAGAGTGTATTGTTGGGCTGGTTAGGAGTAGAGTGTAGTGTTGGGCTGGTTAGGGTAGAGTGTAGTGTTGGGCTGGTTAGGGGTAGAGTGTAGTATTGGGCTGGTTAGGGTAGAGTGTAGTGTTGGGCTGGTTAGGGTAGAGTGTATTGTTGGGCTGGTTAGGGTAGAGTGTATTGTTGGGCTGGTTAGGGTAGAGTGTAGTGTTGGGCTGGTTAGGGGTAGAGTGTAGTGTTGGGCTGGTTAGGGTAGAGTGTAGTGTTGGGCTGGTTAGGAGTAGAGTGTATTGTTGGGCTGGTTAGGGTAGAGTGTATTGTTGGGCTGGTTAGGGGTAGAGTGTATTGTTGGGCTGGTTAGGAGTAGAGTGTAGTGTTGGGCTGGTTAGGGTAGAGTGTAGTGTTGGGCTGGTTAGGGTAGAGTGTAGTGTTGGGCTGGTTAGGGTAGAGTGTATTGTTGGGCTGGTTAGGAGTAGAGTGTAGTGTTGGGCTGGTTAGTGTAGAGTGTAGTGTTGGGCTGGTTAGGGTAGAGTGTAGTGTTGGGCTGGTTAGGGTAGTAGAGTGTAGTGTTGGGCTGGTTAGGGTAGAGTGTAGTGTTGGGCTGGTTAGAGTAGAGTGTAGTGTTGGGCTGGTTAGGTAGAGTGTAGTGTTGGGCTGGTTAGGTAGAGAGAGTGTAGTGTTGGGCTGGTTCGGAGTAGAGTGTAGTGTTGGGCTGGTTAGAGTAGAGTGTAGTGTTGGTCTGGTTAGGTAGAGGGTAGTGTTGGGCTGGTTAGGTAGAGTGTATTGTTGGGCTGGTTAGGAGTAGAGTGTAGTGTTGGGCTGGTTAGGGTAGAGTGTAGTGTTGGGCTGGTTAGGGTAGAGTGTAGTGTTGGGCTGGTTAGGGGTAGAGTGTATTGTTGGGCTGGTTAGGAGTAGAGTGTAGTGTTGGGCTGGTTAGGGTAGAGTGTAGTGTTGGGCTGGTTAGGGGTAGAGTGTAGTGTTGGGCTGGTTAGGGGTAGAGTGTAGTGTTGGGCTGGTTAGGGGTAGAGTGTAGTGTTGGGCTGGTTAGGGTAGAGTGTAGTGTTGGGCTGGTTAGGGTAGAGTGTAGTGTTGGGCTGGTTAGGGTAGAGTGTAGTGTTGGGCGGGTTAGGGTAGAGTGTAGTGTTGGGCTGGTTAGGGTAGAGAGTGTAGTGTTGGGCTGGTTAGGGTAGAGTGTATTGTTGGGCTGGTTAGGGTAGAGTGTAGTGTTGGGCTGGTTCGGAGTAGAGTGTATTGTTGGGCTGGTTAGGGTAGAGTGTAGTGTTGGGCTGGTTAGGGTAGAGTGTATTGTTGGGCTGGTTAGGGGTAGAGTGTAGTATTGGGCTGGTTAGGGTAGAGTGTATTGTTGGGCTGGTTAGGGGTAGAGTGTAGTGTTGGGCTGGTTAGAGTAGAGTGTAGTGTTGGGCTGGTTATGGTAGAGTGTAGTGTTGGGCTGGTTAGAGTAGAGTGTAGTGTTGGGCTGGTTAGGGGTAGAGTGTAGTGTTGGGATGGTAAGGGTAGAGTGTAGTGTTGGGCTGGTTAGGGGTAGAGTGTAGTGTTGGGCTGGTTAGGGTAGAGTGTAGTGTTTGGCTGGTTAGGGTAGAGTGTAGTGTTGGGCTGGTTAAGGTAGAGTGTAGTGCTTGGCTGTTTAGGGGTAGAGTGTAGTGTTTGGCTGGTTAGGAGTAGAGTGTAGTGTTGGGCTGGTTAGGGGTAGAGTGTAGTATTGGGCTGGTTAGGGTAGAGTGTAGTGTTGGGCTGGTTAGGGGTAGAGTGTAGTGTTGGGCTGGTTAGGGGTAGAGTGTAGTGCTGGGCTGGTTAGGGTAGAGTGTAGTGCTGGGCTGGTTAGGGGTAGAGTGTAGTGTTGGGCTGGTTAGGAGTAGAGTGTAGTGTTGGGCTGGTTAGGGTAGAGTGTAGTGTTGGGCTGGTTAGGGTAGAGTGTAGTATTGGGCTGGGCTGGTAGAGTGTAGTATTGGGCTGGTTCGGGTAGAGTGTAGTTTTGGGCTGGTTAGGTAGAGTGTAGTGTTGGGCTGGTTAGGAGTAGAGTGTATTGTTGGGCTGGTTAGGAGTAGAGTGTAGTGTTGGGCTGGTTAGGGGTAGAGTGAAGTGTTGGGCTGGTTAGGGGTAGAGTGTAGTGTTGGGCTGGTTAGGGTAGAGTGTAGTATTGGGCTGGTTAGGGTAGAGTGTAGTGTTGGGCTGGTTAGGGTAGAGTGTAGTGCTGGGCTGGTTAGGGGTAGAGTGTAGTGTTGGGCTGGTTAGGAGTAGAGTGTAGTGTTGGGCTGGTTAGGGTAGAGTGTAGTGTTGGGCTGGTTAGGATAGAGTGTACTGTAACGTACAGTTTCATGGTTGGAGAGCACTGGGGTAGAGTGTAGCATTCCTTTGCTCTCAACTGGAAAAGGACTTACAGAATCTACAGGTTGAGCAAGACTTAAAAGAGTACCATGTTCTCGTTATACTTGTGAGGATCTGATTAGAAATATATACTGAAAATAAATATAAATGCAACGTAACAATTTCAAAGACTGCAGAGTTACAGTTCATAAAGGGAATCAGTCAATTGAAATAATTAATTAGGCCCTAATCTATGAATTTCACATGACTTGGAATACAGATATGCATTTGTTGGTCACAGATACCTGAAATAAAAGGTAGGGGTGTGATTCAGAAAACCAGTCAGTTTCTGGTGTGACCACCATTTGCTTCATGCAGTGTGACACATCTCCTTTGCATAGAGTTGACCAGGCTGTTGATTGTGGCCTGTGGAATGTTGTCCCACTGCTCTTCAATGGCTGCAAAGTTGCTGGATATTGTTAGGAACTGGATCACGCTGTCGTACACGGCATTCCAGAGCATCCCAAATATGCTCAATGGGTGACATGTCTGGTGAGTATGCAGGCCATGGAAGAACATTTTCAGCTTTCAGGAATTGTGATCTTTGTGACATGGGGCCGTGCATTATCATGCTGAAACATGAGGTGATGGTGGCGGATGAATGGCATGACAATGGAACTCAGGATCTCATCACGGTATCTCTGTGTATTCAAATTGCCATAGGATAAAATGCTATTTTGTTTGCTGTCCGTAGATTATCCCTGCCCATACCATAACCCCACCATGGGACACTGTTCACAACGTTGACATCAGCAAACCGCTTGCCGACACGGCGCCATGCATGTGGTCCGCGGTTGTGAGGCCGGTACTGCCAATTTCTCTAAAATTATGTTGGAGGAGGCTTATGGTAGAGAAATGAACATGACATTATCTGGCAACAAATCTGATGGGGTGGACATTTCTGCAGTCAACATGCCAATTGCCCCTTTACATGCACAGCTGTCAAATGTTCTGGTCTTGTGAGTTTATCGTCATCACCTCGTGTTGAGTTTCAGAGTTTCCAACCATTTCAATGTGTAGCCACAGCTGCACGCTTTCTGGTCTGGGAGTTTCAACCATTTGTAACATTTAGCTCACGCTTCACATCTGCTGGTCTGCATGTTAATTCTTAGCAAGTCCTTTTCAGCACTCTGGCCTAAACGGGCGGTTCCATCACACTGACACGCTCTTCTGACCTCATTCGGGGTGTGGCTTAGTTAATGTGCAAAGGACATGAAAACTATGATCTCATTAGAAAACAAAAATCACATTCCTATCTTAACAAAACTTGTTTCATTGTTCTTCATATTTCCTACACAACGTAAAGGATGTAAACCTGACATAAACAATGTGTTTACTTTTGAAGTTACAGTATTTTTTTGTTATACAGTTTTTAATGACATCACAAAATGAAAAGCAAAATGACATGATTATTCTTTAGATCCCCACTGACCATTTCCCAAATTCTTTATGTTCCGAAGTTCACTCTTTGGACATTAGAGTTTTTGGGCTGCAAAATGTATCTGAAACAAAGACATTCCAATCTTGATATTAAAGAGCAAGAGAGTGTTCTCTGCTGCATAATATTTACGATTGGCGTTAGGTGTCATAAAACCGGCCCAACGTGAGAGAGGGTGGTCTGGATATCGTCAGCCATTTGCCAAGATGATCTGAGGCCTTCAATCCTCAGTCAGGAGAGTCATGACAGATTACGGATGCTTTTGAAAAACTAGATGATTACTTGGATGATGACTTTAAAATTCAGAAAGGATGTTTGCGAGAAAAAAAATCTTTGACAGTTCTCTGTTTAATCAATGACATTCAAATCAGCATTGAAAAACGGCGCAAGTTTGTTCCACCTGAGTGAGTCTGACCACAAGTCAGAGACCACTATGATGTCAGAGACCACTATGATGTCAAAGACCACTATGATGACACACCAAATGTGTTTGCGGGAAAAGAGCAGCAATAAGCTTTTGCCTTTGTAGGCTACAGTCCAAGCTATGTCTTCCAATGGTGCGACTGCTGTCGGCATCCAAAGATTATCCAACTTGAATAGATGCTTGGAGGTAAGGATGACAGCAGTGGTGTAGTCTTACGGCGATACGGATATCACTTATTATTGATATCTACATAGCGCATTGATGTGAATCACACTGCTGCTCGCTCATTTAGCTATTTGCGCCTTACGGATTGTGGTTGTTGTGGATGGCTGTTCACAAATGTAAATGTGTATTTGAACCCAATAATGGTTGAATTCAAGAAGTTTAAGCTACCTATCAATCATTGCTTTTTAACCAATGCACAGACAATGAAAAATGTGCTCTTGTAGAGCTGCATAGTGCGGATCCCAGCCTATGGAATAAAAGTGGGTCTTATATTGCTCAGTCTAATTCATGCGGATACATTTTTTTATATCCATAGGCCTAATGAACACATGCTCAAACTCACACACTTTTAATAGACTTAGGGACAATCTGTAGTTGCTACATCCATTTTATGATTTATAAATTACATATATTAATGTAAAGATATAATTCAATCATATTATTGTATGTAGTAGAAAGCGATGGGTTAGAAGAAGCCTACATAAACAACCCATAAAGTAAAATGTAACATCCATATATGGCCAGCTGTAACATTGATTTATCCTGCAGTAGATGTCGTCCAATTGGTAACATACATTTTTGTCTTCTTCTAATGCCTCTTTATGGGAAAGTAATTTAAAAGTAACTTAATGTAATCAGATTACATTACAGAGTTTGGGTAATCCAAAAGTTACATTACTGATTACAGTTTTGGACAGGTAACTAATAACTGCAACGGCTTACATTTAGAAAGTAACCTACATAACCCTGACAATCAGAATGGAAAAAGACCATTTGAAATCACTTAGAATGTATGTGTTTCCACCCTAGGGTCACTCACTACTCCTAATGCAAATGTAGAACTTTTAATATGCAAAATCATAAAATACCATCAAATACCGTCATAAATTTGAAAAATACAGTGATATGATATTTTGGCCATATCGCCCAGCCCTAATATGACCCATGGTTGAGTCATTGTTTTCCAAGTTGCAAAATGTTGACTTTTTGATAAGACATTAAGGTTCAAGTGATATGTTGCCGTTGTTCTACCAGCACTGGAAAATGGCAATATATACAGTACCTTAATGGCAAGGTTAGTGTGCTTTTAGGTTTGGCAGTAAACTGTCATCAAACTCTTAAGCCAACATCAGCAAACTGTAGATGTTTTTTCTCGGGACCTCTCAGTCAACCGGCCAAGAGCGCTGTAAAGCGGTTTAAAGCAAGCAACCAATCAATTGGGCTTAATTCTGTGTTTTTTAAAGATCACCAAAATCTCTCTAGTTTAGGAGGTTTAGAATAGAACTAGTTTTGTTTAATTCATTCAGTAGGGCTACCATCAGACAAAGAGGGCTTGGTGTGAACTATGAAGTCTCTGCCAGGGCCCCTATGCTCTGGCAGTGGAATTAAGGCCCTGGAGAGGAATTAAGGCCCTGGAGAGGAATTAAGGCCCTGAAACAGTGTAACTCTATTCCCTATATAGTGCACTACTGCCATTTGGGACGCACTAGAGTAGCAGGCTTTATATCCAGAGCAAAGTGGTTAAGTATGTAAAGATGGCTGTGATGTGTGCTACACTGCATGGTCTCCTCTCTGTGAGGGTATAAAGAATTAAACCCTGTAGCCAGACAGACAGAGGCCTGTGGAAACAAAACAAAACAAGCTTTCAGAGCAGGAGAAAGCCAATGAGCAGCCAGGGACATGATGTCAGCTTACTACAGACAGGCGTGGTCCAGCCCCGGGCCTGAAGCTGTTGGATGCCGTGACAGTCAGTGATCACTGGTGTAGAAGATCATGGGATTAAGCCCACCTCGATCGTTGTGTGAATCATCATGAATGTGCATTCCCAATAGCCTCCTTAGTTTTCTGGTTCAGTATAGAGTACGTTATCTTCATTTTCCCATCCAACCTAGCTGCTGTGCAACTCAGTATTGCTTTGTGTATCATGACAAGCTATGTAGGTTATATCAATATTAAATGTTGTTTCAGCTAGTAAGTGACCACATGGCGAAATGAACATATGGCACGGCCAAGTTTTCAAATCTGGCAATAAACGTCAATTACAAGATAAAAAACTGTTCTAAGGTAAATGATATATTATAAATATGAAAATATTGTTTTAAAGTAAACTGGATATTATAAATATGAAAATACTGTTTTAAAGTAAACTGGATATTATAAATATGAAAATACTGTTTTAAGGAAACTGGATATTATAAATATTAAAATTCTGTTTTAAACTGCAACTCTGAACCATTCCTGTCCCTATTTTTCCCGTCTCTGTCTCCTAGGTGACAGAGTTGAACGAGGCCTTGTCCAATGAGGAGAGGAACCTGCTCTCTGTGGCCTATAAGAACGTGGTGGGGGCGCGGCGCTCGTCCTGGCGTGTCATCTCCAGCATCGAGCAGAAGACCTCGGCGGACGGCAACGAGAAGAAGATTGAGATGGTGCGTGCGTACCGTGAGAAGATTGAGAAGGAACTGGAGACCGTGTGCCAGGATGTGCTCAACCTCCTGGACAACTTCCTGGTCAAGAACTGCAACGACACACAGCACGAGAGCAAAGTGTTTTACCTGAAGATGAAGGGCGACTACTACCGCTACCTGGCCGAGGTGGCCACAGGCGAGAAGAGGGCCGGCGTGGTGGAGTCCTCTGAGAAGTCCTACAGCGAGGCCCATGAGATCAGCAAGGAGCACATGCAGCCCACCCACCCTATCCGCCTGGGTCTGGCCCTCAACTACTCCGTGTTTTACTACGAGATCCAGAATGCACCTGAGCAGGCCTGCCACCTGGCCAAGACCGCCTTCGATGATGCCATCGCTGAGCTAGACACCCTGAACGAGGACTCCTACAAAGACTCTACCCTCATCATGCAGCTGCTACGAGACAACTTGACACTGTGGACCAGCGACCAGCAGGACGACGAGGGTGGCGTGACCAATAACTAGAGAGTCCCTAAAGAGACTCCCCGTGTCCTGTTTCAGCCAATACACACAACACGCCCACGCGCTCACAAATGACAACAAACAAAAATAAAACAGTTCTTAGAAATGTTAAAATGTTGGCTGGTGGAACTTTGGTAGTCATGATACTACAGCAGCTGCAGTTCTTTATTTTTTTCCCAACGAATGTAAAAATAAACAATTTAATTAAAAAGAGGAGTAGGAGTTTAGTTTAGTTTCTAGTAGAGTTAAAAAAAAAAAAAAAAAAGATAAACCCCTTCGTCCTTGATTCCCTCTGCAACTTTTGTTCAAACACCACTTGAGAATGAAGAAGGTCAGGTAGTCAGTCAGTCAGTCAGTGAGTAGAGTGTGGCTGTTGCGTTAAAAACGACACCCTCACACTGGCATGGAGACTGGCATGTTGTTATGCCGTTAGCTACATGAAGTGGAGCTGCTTATTTAACTGATGTGCTAAGGGAGGAGGAACATTCCGAAATTGTAAGGGGAGATCGAAGCTTGTGCAAAAATTTAATTAATATAATAGAATATAAAAAAAAAAAAAAAAAAACTTGAACGTCATCGCCTCGCAAAAAATAAAGAGTTGCAAATAGTTTCCAGAGAGGGTGAAAGAGGTATTGTACCTCTAGCTAGACACCTCAGACTTACCAACATGGAATCTAAAAAGTGTGCCTCACCCTGTAATGGTAATCGTTGGGTGAAGCCAGGTATTCTCTGTGGTTATTGAACACACAAAACCCAATGTTTTGTTCCCGTGATGTCAGCAATTGGTTTGGACCCAGTCATCCAGACTAGAGTACTGTAACGATAGCAGGAGTAGAGGAAACACACAGCCAGTACAGCCCTCTCATGCACTGATATGCTATACAGACATAAACATTTTCAAGCACATGGTTATTACTATTATTATTATTACTATTATTATTTATCACCCCTTACCCCGAGGTTGTCAAGGGTGCCATATTATTAGAATATCAAAATATGCTAATACAATGAAAATGAAAACGCTAAAACGACCAAAAAAGATTATATTGTAGAGGAGATCATTTGATATTGTAAGACAACAGAATTTGCCCTAAATTAAGGTACATTTATGTTTACAACAATTACTAATTGTAGATCTCTGAAATGACACACAATTGACTGGAACCATGCGCTCCACGATACACCTTTTTCGGACAGAGCACTGGCAATATATAAAACAAGTTTCTTTTTTTTGTGTTAACCTTTTTTAATTGTCAAGAAATTCACTTGCCTATCATACTGTTCCTTCAGTGTAAAACGATAACTACTCCAATATTCTCGATAATATAATATTGTGCATGCTGGTGATGTATTTACATACAGTAGCTTGACTTTATTATTATTAACTTATACTGTAGACATTATGTATTCATATGAACATGAAATGACTAGATTTCAATCTGATTTATTTTCTATTTATACTTTATATTGGATTGTTGAACATTTATTTTAATCTTTGTTTTCTTTACTCCATTTGCTGGAAGTACACTATACCAAAACAGTGATTGTTAACATTAAATTGATCTGTAATGGACATTTGTGACATGCAATTCTTGTGACACGCAATTCTTGGTTTCTTGGTTTCAATTTGGTTTCTACTAAAGGCACAAGGGGGAGGCGTGGGGGGGAAACACAAAAAAAATTAAAGAAACAAAACACCAGTGTTAGCTCGACCTTTGACATTACCGTCTGGTGTTTTTGTCATAGTGACATATAATGATCACATTGTAAAATAGTTGATTTATTTATCTTAATGACCTTTCTGTTAGTGCTTTTGAATGTCACATTATGCAATGAGATTGTCAGGTGTCTCTGTGTAGCAGGTAGGCAGAGTCAGCCGCAGGACAACGGAGATGAGTAAATCACGTATCTTTACTCAAAGTACAAACTACCAAAATTGGTAGTAAAAATGCTCACATAACAAGAACATCTAACATAAAACAAACACGCACAAAACCATGAGGGGAAACAGAGGGTTTAAATAAGGAACATATAATTATGGGATAGAAACCAGGTGTGTATAATGAAGACAAAAAACATAGAAAATGAAAAGTAGATCGGCGGTAGCTAGAAAACCGGTGACGTCGACCGCCGAAAGCCGCCCAAACAAGCAGAGGGACCAACGTCAGGCTGAAGTCGTGACAGAGATAGTCAAGATGGAACAGTGTTTCGTTTTTTCTTACGTAGGAATTCACTCATGGACCTGGTATCTTTAATGGGAGTCATGTAGTGGTGGCTCAACAGAAAAATAACAACAGTTAAAAAATGACAACAATAATTCAACTGTAATTAAAATATTACAAAGCTCTTCAAAACACATTTCAGTGCTGCTGTTGTTGTATTCATATCAACCATATAGGTGTTTGGCCTTTTTCCGATTTATTTCTGATGATTTTGGCTTTGTTTTGATGTTTGTTCTTCATGATTATTCTGAAGGTGCTCCATAGATTGCCATGGCGATATAATGGACACTGTTTTAGAGGCAGATGTAGTACTGTGATGTTGTTCACTACAGTTAGCCAGGTATGTAGATATATAGGCGTATAGATATAATTCTACATTGATTGTACACTAAATACAGTTGTACATTTGATATAGTATATTATAAGATGTATTTTAAGGTGTGTATAATGTCTACTGTGAACACCTCTGTTGCATCTGATGTCAGTGCAGTTGAACATTTGTTCATGAATGGCTAGATAAATAGGTAGGTAGGTAGCTAGATATTGTAGGTAGGTAGCTAGATATTGTAGGTAGGTAGGTAGGTAGGTAGATATTGTAGGTAGGTAGGTAGCTAGATATTGTAAGTAGGTAGGTAGATATTGTAGGTAGGTAGTTAGATAGATATTGTAGGTAGGTAGGTAGATATTGTAGGTAGGTAGATATTGTAGGTAGGTAGATATTGTAGGTAGGTAGATATTGTAGGTAGGTAGATATTGTAGGTAGGTAGGTAGGTATTGTAGGTAGGTAGATATTGTAGGTAGGTAGATATTGTAGGTAGGTAGATAATAGGTAGCTGTGATATTGTGTAGGTAGAGGCTAGGTAGGTAGATACTGTAGGTAGGTAGATATTGTAGGTAGTGTAGATATTGTAGGTAGGTAGGTAGCTAGATATTGTAAGTAGGTAGGCAGATACTGCAGGCAGGCAGCTAGATGATACTGGGTGTGCAGGCAGGCAGATACTGCAGGCAGGCAGATACTGCAGGCAGCAGACACTGCAGTGGCAAGATTACTGCAGGCAGGGCAGATTACTGGGTAGGCAGGCAGGCAGGCATTGCAGGCAGGCAGATTACTGTATGCAGGCAGAGATACTGTGAGGTGTGGCAGATTACTGTATAGCCAGATTGTAGGTAGGTAGACACTGTAGGTGAGGTAGACATTGCAGGTAGGCAGATACTTGGTAGGTAGGCAGATACTGTATATAAGGTGTGTAGATAATGTATATAGATATTGTAGGTAGGTAGATACTTGTAGGTAGGTAGATATTGTAGGTAGGTAGGTATAGATATTGTAGGTAGGTAGATATTGTAGGTAGGTATAAGTAGGTACTGTAGTATGGGTAGATATTGTAGGTACAGATACTGTAGGTAGGGGTATATTATTGTAGGTAGGTAGACATTGTATAGGTAGGTAGACATTGTAGGTATGTAGATATTGTATGTAGGGTAGGTAGGTATTGTAGGTAGGTAGATATTGTATAGGTAGATATTGTATAGGTAGATATTGTAGGTAGGTGAGATACAGGTAGGTAGACATTGTATGTAGGTAGCAGATATTGTATAGGTAGGTAGATATTGTATAGGTAGATATTGTAGGTATAGTTTTTCTAGATGTTGTAGGTAGGTAGCTGTATATTGTGTAGGTAGATATTTGGTAGATATTGTGTAGGTAGATATTGTAGGTAGGTAGATATTGTAGGTAGGTAGGTAGATATTGTAGGTAGGCAGATATTGCAGGTAGGTAGATACTGCAGGCAGGGGCAGGCAGATACTGCAGGCAGGCAATGTAGATACTGCAGGCAGGCAGAGATACTGCAGGCAGGCAGCCAGATACTGCAGGCAGGCAGGCAGACACAGGCAGGCAGATTACTGGGTAGGCAGGCAGATACTGTATAGGCAGGCAGACTACTGTATAAGGCAGATACTGCAGGCAGGCAGACATTGGCAGGCAGATTACTGCAGGCAGGCAGCCAGATACTGTAGTGTAGCAGTCAGGATACTGCAGGCAGGCAGGCAGATACAGGCAGGCAGGCAGATTACTGTAGGCAGGCAGCCAGACACTGTATGCAGGCAGCCAGATACTGTAGGCAGGCAGATACTGTGAGGCAGGCAGATACTGTAGGTAGGTAGGTGCAGATACTGTAGGTAGGCAGCCAGATACTGTAGGTAGCCAGATATCAGTGTAGGTAGACATTGTAGGTAGGTAGATATTGTAGGTAGGTAGGTAGATATTGTAGGTATGTAGATATTGTAGGTGGTAAGTAGATACTGTAGGTAGGTAGGCAGATACTGTAGGTAGGTAGCTAGATACTGTAGGTAGGTAGATATTGTAGGTAGGTAGCAAGATATTGTATATGTAGGATATTGTATAGGTAGATATTGTAGGTAGGTAGATATTGTAGGTAGGTAGATACTGTATATAGATATTGTAGGTAGGTAGATACTGTAGTATAGTAGGTAGATACTTGTATAGGTAGATATTGTAGGTAGGTAGATATTTATGTAGGTAGGTAGATATTGTAGGTAGGTAGGATATTGTATAGGGGTAGATACTGCAGGTAGCAGATTACTGCAGGCAGGCAGCCAGGACACTGCAGGCAGGCCTGGGTAGATTACTGCAGGCAGGCAGATTACTGCAGTAGGCAGATTACCAGAGGCAGGCATGAGATACTGCAGGCAGAGGCAGATACTGCAGGCAGGCAGATTACTGCAGGCAGGCAGATACTATATGGCAGGCAGATTACTGCAGGCAGGCAGATACTGCAGGGGCAGGCAGTCAGGACAGTTGCAGGCAGGCAGGCAGGATACTGCAGGCAGGCAGACACGGTGGTGGCAGACACTGCAGGCAGTCAGGATACTGCAGGCAGGCAGGCAGATGTATTGCAGGTAGGCAGCCAGATACTTTGTGTGTAGGCAGACATTGCAGGTAGGTATATTTGTAGGTAGGCAGATACTGTAGGTAGGTAGTTAGATGCTGTAGGTAGGTAGCTAGGATATATTGTAGGTAGGTAGATATTGTAGGTAGGTAGATACTGTGTAGGTAGTTAGATGTTTGTATATAGCTAGATATTGTAGGTAGGTAGATATTGTAGGTAGGTAGATAATGTAGGTAGTTAGGATATTGTAGGTAGGTAGTAGGTAGATATTGTAGGTAGGTAGATATTGTAGGTAGGTGTATATTGTGTAGGTAGGTAGATATTGTATGTAGGTAGATATTAGGTAGGTAGGTAGATATTGTAGGTAGGTAGATATTGTATAGGTAGATATTGTAGGTATATAGATATTGTAGGTAGGTAGGCAGATATTGTATGTAGGTAGATATTGTATATAGTTATTATTATATGTAGGTAGGTAGGTAGATATTGTAGGTAGGTAGATATTGTATGTAGGTAGTTAGATGTCACAGGTAGGTAGCTGATACTGTGAGGTAGGTAGATATTGTATAGGTAGATACTGTAGGCAGGCAGACACTGCAGGCAGGCAGATTACTGCAGGCAGGCAGGCAGATTACTGCAGGCAGGGCAGATTACTGCAGGCAGGCAGATACTGCAGGCAGGCAGGCAGATACTGTAGGCAGGCAGCCAGATACTGCAGGTAGGCAGATACTGCAGGCAGGCAGCCAGATACTGCAGGCAGGCAGGCAGACACTGTAGGCAGGCAGATACTGTAGGCAGGCAGGATACTGCAGGTAGGTAGGCAGACATTGTATGTAGTAAGTAGATACTGTAGGTAGGTAGATACTGCATATAGGTAGACATTGTATGTAGGTAGCTAGACATTGTAGGTAGGTAGCTAGATATTGTAGGTAGGTATAGATACTGTAGGTAGGTAGGTAGATGTTTGTGTGTGTAGGTAGCTAGACATTGTATGTAGGTAGTTAGATACTGTAGGTAGGTAGATATTGTAGGTAGGTAGATATTGTATATAGGTAGATACTGTAGTAGGTAGGCTAGATATTGTAGGTAGCTAGATATTGTAGGTAGGTAGATACAGGTAGGTAGATATTGTAGGTAGGTAGGTAGATATTGTAGGTAGGTAGATATTGTAGTGTAGGTAGATACATAGAGTAGTGGGTAGATATTGTGTGTAGGTAGTTAGATATTGTAGGTATAGTATAGATATTGTATAGGTAGCTAGATATTGTAGGTAGGTAGGCAGATACTGTAGGTAGGTAGATATTGTAGGTAGGTATAGATACTGTAGGTAGGCAGATACTGTAGGGGTAGGTAGATACTGTAGGCATAGGTCAGGCAGACATTGCAGGCAGGCAGATACTGCAGGTGAGGCAGATACTGCAGGCAGGCAGGCAGATACTGTAGGCAGGCAGATATTGTAGGTAGGCAGACACAGTATGGCAGGCAGATACTGTATGTAGGCAGCCAGACATTGTAGGTAGGCTCTGGATACTGTAGGTAGGTAGATATTGTAGGTAGGTAGACATTGTGTGTAGGCAGATACTTGTAGTAGGTAGATACTGTAGGTATAGATACTGTATAGGTAGATACTGCAGGTAGGTAGATATTGTGTGTATAGACATTGTAGGTAGGTAGTTAGGATGTTGTGGGTGGGTAGGTAGTTGTAGGTAGGCAGATGTTGTAGGTAGGTAGATGTTGTAGGTAGTTAGATATTGTAGGTAGGTAGGTAGATATTGTAGGTAGGTAGCTAGATATTGTAGGTAGGTAGATATTGTAGGTAGGTAGATATTGTAGGTAGGTAGATATTGTAGGTAGGTAGTTAGATGTTGTAGGTAGGTAGCTAGATATTGTAGGTAGGTAGATATTGTAGGTAGGTAGATATTGTAGGTAGGTAGTTAGATGTTGTAGGTAGGTAGCTAGATATTGTAGGTAGGTAGATATTGTAGGTAGGTAGATATTGTAGGTAGTTAGATATTGTAGGTGGGTAGGTAGATGTTGTAGGTAGGTAGATGTTGTAGGGTAGGTAGATATTGTAGGTAGGTAGATATTGTAGGGTAGGTAGATATTGTAGGTAGGGTAGGTAGATATTGTAGGTAGGTAGAGATTGTAGGTAGGTAGATGTGTGGGTAGGTAGATATTGTAGGTAGGTAGGTAGATGTTGTAGGTAGGTAGATATTGTGGCAGTTAGATATTATGGGTGGGTGGCAGGTAGATATTGTAGGGTAGGCAGATATTGTGGGTGGAGTTAGATGTTGTGGGTGGGTAGGCTAGATATTGTGGCAGGTAGATATTGTGGGTAGGCAGATACTTGTAGGTAGGCAGATTGTAGGTAGGTGAATGTTGTGGGTGGTAGGCAGATGTTGTAGGTAGGTAGATATTGTGGGTAGATGTTGCAGGTAGGCAGGTGATATTGTAGGTGGGTAGCTAGATATTGTGGGTAGGTAGATGTTGTAGGTGGGTAGCTAGATGTTGTAGGTGGAGTAGATATTGTAGGTAGGTAGATGTTGTGGGTAGGTGAATATTGTGGGTGGGTAGGCAGATGTTGTGGGTAGGTAGATGTTGTAGGTAGGTAGATATTGCAGGTAGGTAGATGTTGTAGGGTGGCTAGATATTGTGGGTAGGGTAGCTAGATATTGTGGTAGGTAGGGGTAGATGTTGTGGTAGGTGGGTAGATACTGTAGGTAGGTAGCTAGATATTGTGGGTAGGTAGCTAGATATTGTAGGTAGGTAGAATGTTGTAGGTAGGTAGATGTTGTGGGTAGGTGGTAGATGTTGTGGGTAGGTAGCTAGATATTGTAGGGTAGCTAGATGTTGTAGGTAGGTAGATGTTGTAGGTGGGTAGATATTGTGGGTGGGTAGGTAGATATTGTGGGTGGTAGATATTGTAGGTAGGTAGATATTGTAGGTAGGTAGGTGATATTGTGGGTGGTAGCTAGATGTTGTAGGTAGGTAGATGTTGTGGGTGGGTAGGTAGATGTTGTAATAGTGTAGGCAGATATTGTAGATATTGTAGATACTGTGTGGGTGCAGATACTGTGGCAGGCAGATTACTGCAGGCAGGCAGATACTGTGTGGTGAGGTAGCCAGACATTGCAGGCAGGTGAATTGTAGGGTACTGCAGGTATGTAATAGGATACTGTAGGCAGGCAGATTACTGAGGCAGATTACTGCAGGCAGGCAGGCAGACATTGTAGGTAGGCAGACACAGGCAGGTAGCAGTCAGATACACAGGTGTGGTGGATTAGCGGTAGGTATTTATAGTAGGTAGATATTGTAGGTAGGTAGATATTGTAGGTAGGTAGATATTGTAGGTAGGTGATATTGTAGTAGCTAGATATTGTAGGTATAGATACTGTAGTGGGTATATGTGGTACAGGTAGGTATGTGTGTAGATATTGTGTGTAGTTAGATATTGTAGGTGTAGGTAGGTAGATATTGTAGGTAGGTAGATATTGTAGGTAGGCAGGTAGGTAGGTACAGACATTGTAGGTAGACAGACATTGTGTAGGCAGATGCTGTGTAGGTAGGCAGGCAGATACTGCAGGCAGGCAGACATTGTAGGTAGGCAGATTACTGGGCAGGATTATATGCAGGCAGGCAGATATCAAGTAGTAGCAGACACTGTGGCAGGCAGACACTGGGTGCAGGCAGACACTGCAGGCAGGCAGCCAGATACTGCAGGCAGGCAGACACTGCAGGCAGGCAGATTACTGCAGGCAGGCAGGCAGGCATCATAAGGCAGGCAGATTACTGCAGGCAGGCAGCCAGATTACTGCAGGCAGGCAGACATTGCAGGCAGGCAGTAGGCAGATACTGCAGGCAGCAGAGATTACTGTGAGTGCAGAAGATTACTGTAGGCAGGCAGGATACTGCAGGCAGGCAGGTACTTACAGAGGCAGGCAGATATCAGGCAGACAGATTACTGTAAAGAGGCAGACATGCAGGCAGTGGGCCAGATGTGAGGATTGTGGGGTGTGTACACTAGGAGTGGGAATGTGATACTGTTGTGTGGGTGGGTGTTTAGCTACAACAGTAGGTGGGTAGATATTTCAGAGTAGGTGGAGTGCAGATAGCTGTAGGCAGGCAGACATGGAGGTAGCTAGTGACTGTGGGTAGGTGAATGTGCAGTGCTAGATGTGGGTAGTGGTAGATAATAGTAGATGTTGTAGTGGGTAGATGGATTGTAGGATTGTAGGTGGAGTAGAATGTTGTAGGTGGGCTAGAGTGTTGTAGGTGGGGATATGTGTGGGTGGAGACACATGTTGTGGGTGGGTGGCAGATGTTGTGGGCATAAGCAGCTAGATGTTGGAGTGGGTGGGCAGGCATGTAGGCAGATGAATGTTGTGGGTGGGTAGTTAGATGTTGTGGGTGGGTGGAGGTGACACTGTTGTAGGTGCAGAGTGAATGTGTGCAGGTGGAGTAGATGTTGTGGGTGGATTAGATATTGGCAGGTGGTGTAAGGTGAATGTGTACAGGCAGTGTAGCTAGATATTGTGCAGTGGATTACTGTGGGATGTTGTGGGTGGAGTGCAGCTAGATTACTGTGGGTGGAGTGAATGTTGCAGGCAGCCAGCAGTGGGTAGTTAGATGTTGTGGGTGGGTAGCTAGATTACTTGTGGCAGTGGGTGAATGTTGTGGGTGGGTGCAGAATGTTGGCCAGGTGGACTGTTAGATGTTGTGGGTGGGTAGCTAGATGTTGTGGGTGGGTAGATGTTGTAGGTGGGTAGAGATACTGTGTGGCAGATACTATAGGTAGTTAGATGTTGTGGGTGGGTGGGTAAGGTGGACTGTGGCAGGTAGGGTAGATGTTGTGCCAGGTGGGTGGCTGGATACTGTTGTAGGAGTGTAGGTAGTAGGTAGAACTGTTGTGGGTAGGTAGATGTTGTAGGTGGGTATACTATATAGGTAGATATTGTAGGTGGAGTAGAATGTGTGGGTGGAGTGGAGGTAGATGTGTAGGTGGAGTAGATATTGTGGTGGGTGGGTGGATGTGTGCAGGTGGAGTAGATGATTGTAGGTGGTTAGTAGTCAGATTATGGCAGGTGGGTAGGTGCAGGTTGGATGTTGTGGTGGGTAGGCAGGTCAGATATTGTAGGTGGCAGTAGATGTTGGGTGGGTAGCTAGATATTGTGGGTAGACACTGGATGTTGCAAGCCAGGTGGGTAGATGTTGTGGAGTGGGTAGGTGGCAACAGATTGTGGAGTAGGCAGTGAGATGTACTGGGTAGGCAGTAGATATTGTGGAGTGGCAGGTGAATGTTGTAGGTGGAGACATATTGTGGCAGTGGGTGAGCTATAGGTAGATATTGGTGGGTAGGTAGGCAGATATTGTGGTAGGTGAATGTGTAGTGTAGGTAGGTAGTATGTTGTGGAGTGGGTAGCTAGATATTGTGGGTGGAGTGAATGTGTAGGTGGGTGAATTGTGTTGTAGGTGGGTTAGATATTGTGGGTGGGTAGGCTATAGATGTGTGGGTAGGTAGAATGTTGATGTTGGTAGTGAATGTTGTGGGTGGGTGGGTGAATGTTGTGAGGTGGAGTAGATGTGTGGGTGGGTAGCCTGGAGAATATTGTGCAGGTGGAGTAGATATTGTGGGTAGGTGGATATTGTGTGGAGTGGAGGTAGATGTTGTGGAGTAGATATTGTGGGTGGGTAGATGTTGTAGGTAGGTGAATGTTGTGGGTAGGTTAGATGTACTGTGGGTGGGTGAGTGGGTAGATGTTGTGGGTAGTGAATGTTGTGGGTGGGTGAATGTTGGCAGGTGCCAGGTGAGATGGATGTTGTGGCCAGATTACTGCAGAATTGGATATTGCAGGTCAGGTGAATGTTGTGGGTGGGTGGAGATTTAGATGTTGTGTGGGGTAGATGTTAGCAGGTGGGTAGATGTTGTAGGTGGAGTAGATAGATTGTAGGTGGAGTGAATGTTGTGGGATAGGTGGTAGATGTGTGGGTGAGCTAGAATGTTGTGCAGGTGGAGTGGATGTTGGCAGGATTACTGGAGGTGAATGTGTGGGTGGGTAGGTAACAGATTGTGGGTAGGGTTACTGAATATTGTGGAGTGGGTAGATGTTGTGGGTGGGTTGGATATTGTACAGGTGGGTGGGTGTTGTGGTGAGAATGTTGTAGGCAGTAGATAGGTGGTATGTGTGTGGGTGGCAGTGGAATGTTGTGGGTGGGTAGCTAGATATTGTGGGTGGCAGACTGGATTGTGGGTGGGGGTAGATGTTGTGGGTAGGGTGGAGTGAATGTGTGTGGGTGGGTGGAGATGTGGGTGCCAGGTGGCAGAACATTGTGGGTAGTAGATGTGTGGGTGTAGGTGGGTGGATGTGTGGGTGGGTGAGATGTTGTGGGTGAGGTGGGTAGATATATAGTATAGGTGGGTGATATGATTTGTGGGTGGGTTGTGCAGATGGATATTGTGGAGTGGAGTGAATATTGTGCAGGTGGTAGTGAATGTTGTGGGTGGGTGGAGGTGGGTGTGTGGGTGGAGTGGATGTTGTGGGTGGGTGGCTAGATATTGTGGGTGGGTGGATGACATTGTGGGTGGGTGGAGTGAGATGTTGCTGGGTAGTTTGATTGTGGGTAGGTGGAGATGTTGTGGCAGGTGGAGTGGAATATTGTGGGTGGAGATAGATGTTGTAGGTGGGTGGCTGTGAGTGTGGGTGGAGTTGGAATGTTGTGTAGGGTGGGTGGATGTAGGTATGGAGATCAGATGAGATGTTGTGGGTGCAGGTGGATGTTGTGGGTAGGTGAATGTTGTGGGCAGACACTGGGTGGCTGGGTATTGTGGGTGGAATGAATGTTGAATGGGTGAATTAGATGTTATTGGGTGGCAGATACTGTGGATGCAGGTAGGGCTGTGGGTGGAGCTAGATGTTGTGGAGTAGGCAGGTGAACTGTGGGTATCAGTGAGATGTTGTGGGTGAGTGGGTGACATTGTGGGTAAGGTGAGATGTTGTGAGGTGGGTAGATGTTAGCCAGATAGGCAGACATTGTAGGTGGAGGTAGATATTGCTGAGTGGGTGGATATTGTGGGTGGGTGAGATGTTGGCCAGGTGAGGCAGTGACATGTTGTGGGTGGAGTGGGCTGTGGAGTGGGTGGTAGATGTTGTGCCAGGTGGAGTGGATGTTGTGGGTGGCTAATAGATATGTGTGGAGTGAGTGAGATATTGTGGAGTGGAGTGGGTATATTGTGGGTAGGTGGAGTGAGATGTTGTGGGTGGGTAGACATGTTGGCCAGGTGGGTGTATGTGAGAATGTTGTGGGTGGGTAGGAGATGGATGTTGTGGGTGGGTGGGATATGTGTGGGTAGGTGGGTGTAGATATTGTGGGTGGTAGATGGAGGTGAGATATTGTGGGTAGGAGTGGAATATTGTGGGTGGGTAGATGTTGTGGGTGGAGTAGATATTGTGGGTAGGTTAGTGGAGATATTGTAGGTAGGAGTGAATGTGTGGTATTGTGGGTGAGATAGATTGTGGGTAGGTAGGAATGTTGTGGGTGGGTAGAATGTGTTGAGGATGGAGTAGATGTTGTGGGTGGGTGAATGTTGGTAGGTGAGGTGAATGTGTGGGTGGCCCTAGATATTGTGGGTAGTGAGATGTTGTGGGTGGGTAGGTGAATGTTGTGAGGTGGGTGGATGTTGTAGGGTGGGTAGGTGTGTACTGTGGGTGGGTAGAATGTTGGTAGGTGGAGTGAATGTTGTGGGTGGGTGGATGTTGGCAGGCAGACACTGGGTAGGTCAGATGTTGTGGGTGGGTGAATGTTGTGGGTAGCCAGATGTTGGAGTAGGTGGAGATCATTGTGCTGCAGGTGGAATGTTGTGGTGGGTAGGTCAGATTGTGGGCAGGTGAATGTTGTGCAGGTGGAGTGGATGTTGTGGGTGGAGGTGATGGACTGTTGGCCAGGTGTGAATGTTGTGGGTGGAGTAATGTTACTGTAGGTGGGATACTGCAGGTGGATGTTGGCAGGTGGAGTAAGGTAGATGTGTGTGGGTGGGGTAGAGTATTGTGGGTGGGTGAATGTTGTAGGTGGAGTCAGATTATGTGGCAGGTGGGTGGAATGGGTGTGTGCAGGTGGGCCAGGTGCAGTAGGATGGATGCAGGTGGGTGGAGTGGTGTGCAGGTGAGTGAATGTGGGTGAAATTACTGTTGTAGGTGTAGGTGAATGTTGTAGGTGGAGTGGATACTGTTGACATTGTAGGTGGGTAGATGTTGTGGGTGGAGTGAGATGTGTGGGTAGGGTGAACATTGTAGGTAGTGGGTAGGTAGATATTGTGGGTGGGTAGGATACTGTGTGGATACTGTAGGAGTAGATGTTGTGGGTGAGTGGAGGCAGATATTGCTGGAGGTAGGTAGATGTTGTGGGTGGTAGTGCTGAGATATTGTGGTAGGTGGGGTAGGGTGGAGATATTGTGGGTAGGTGAGATGTTGTGAGGTGGCTAGATTACTGGCCAGGTGGGTGGAGATATTGTGGGTAGCGGTAGACACTGTGGGTCATGCAGGTCAGATACTTGCATGGGTAGGCAGGAGTGAATGTTGTGGGTGGGTTAGATGTTGTGGGTGGGCAGGCTAGATATGTATGGGTATGGCTAGATATTGTGGAGTGGGTAGATGTTGTGGGTGGAGGGTAGATGTTGTGGGTAGGTGGAGAATGTTGTAGGTGGAGTGGGTGTAGATACTTGTGGGTGGAGTGAATGTTGGGTGAGGTAGGATAGATATTGTGGGGTGGGTGGATGAATATTGTGGGTGGGTAGTGGAGTGTTGGCAGGTGGGTGGAGTGGAATTGTAGGTGGGTGGGTAGATGATTGTGGTGGGTAGGTCAGATGGATATTGTGGGTGGGTGGGATCTGTTGGTGAGTTCTAGATGTTGTGGGGTGGGTGAGATGTTGTGCCCAGGTGGGTGGGTGAGATATTGTGGGTGGGTATGGCTAGATATTGTGGGTGGGTAGATTAGATGTTGTGGGTAGGTAGATGACTAAAGTGGGTGGCCCTGAATGTTGTGGGTAGGTTAGATATTAGTAGGTGGTAGGTAGATATTGTGGGTGGGTGGGCTAGATATTGTGGGTGGGTGTAGATGTTGTAGGTAGGTGGAGTGAATATTGTGGGTGAGTAGGTAGATATTGTGGGTGGAGTATGTTGTGAGGTGGGTAGATATTGTAGGTGGGTGAATGTTTGTGGGTAGATATTGTGGGTAGTGTGAATGTTGTGGGTGGGTAGCTAGATACTGTGGGTGGAGTGGGTGATATGTTACAGCCAGGTGGGTGGGTGAGATATTGTGGGTAGGATTGTGAATATTGTGGGTATATACTAGTGGATGTTAACTGTGAGGTGGTGGAATGTGTGTGGGTGGATAGTGTAGATATTGTGGGTAGGTAGATATTGTAGGGTGGGTAGGTGGAGTAGATATTGTGGGTAAGGTGGGTGAATGTTGTAGGGTAGATGGACAGGTAGGTGATATGTGGGTGGGTAAGCTGTTGTAGGTGGGGTGAATATTGTGTGGGTGGAGTGAATGTTGTGGGTAGTGTAGATGAATGTGTGGGTGGGTAAGATATTGTGGGTAGGAGTGAGATGTTGTGGGTGGGTAGCTGAGATATTGTGTAGAGTGGAGGTAGGTAGAATGTTGGGTGGGTGGAGATTGTGTGTGGGTAGGAGTAGCTAGGATGATTGTAGGTGGAACAGATGAGATGTGTGTGGGTATATAGACATTGAATGTTGTGGGTGGGTGGAGAGATATTGTGGGTGGGTAGGCTAGTGTAGGTTGTGTGGAGTGGGTCAGATGTTGTGGGTGGAGTGGCAGATGTTGTGGGTGGGTAGATATTGTGGGTGGAGTGAATGTTGTGGGTGGGTGGCTAGATATTGGCCAGGTAGCTAGATGTTGTGGGTGGAGGTAGATATTGTGGAGTAGGTGGGACATGTTGTGGGTGGGTGGAGATTACTGCCAGCAGTGAGTGAATGTGTGGGTAGGTGGACACTGTATGTGGGTAGTAGGTAGATGTGTGTGGGTGAGTGAGATGTTGTGGGTAGGTAAGAATATTGTGGGTGAGTGAATGTTGTGGGTAGGTAGATGTTACATTGTGCCAGGTGGAGTCCAGATGTTAGGTGGAGATACATATAGTTGTGGGTGGTTGAGACACATATACAGGGTATAGGCATTGTAGGTAGCTGTAGATGTTAGGTGGGTAGAATTGGGTGGGTAACATATATTGGTGGGTTGGAGTGGAGGTTGTGGGTGGGTAGGTGAGATATTGTGGGTGGGTAGGTGAGTGTGTAGGTGGGTATAGATGTTGTGGGTAGGTGAATATTGTGGGTGGGTGGAGAAGTGTTGCCAGGTGGGTGGATGTTGTGGTGGGTAGGTGGATGTTGGGTATGTGTGTGGAGTAGGTGTATTACTGTGGGTGGGTAGATGTGTGGGTGAGTAGATGTTGTAGGTAGGTGAATGTTGTGGGTGGAGTGAATGTTAGGTGGGTAATGTATGGTGAATATTGTGGTGGAGTGTGGGTAGGAGTGAATGTTGTGGGTGGAGTGGACATGTTGGCCAGGTGGGTGCAGATATTGTGGGTGGAGATGGGTGGTGAGTGTTGTGGGTGGGTGAATGTACTGCAGGGTGGGTAGGTGAGATGTTGTGGGTGGAGTGAATGTTACAGGTGGGTAGATTGATATGTGTGGGTGGTGCAGTGGAGTATTGTGGAGTAGGTGAATGTGTGGGTGGGTACATATTGTGGGTGTCATTGAATATTGTGGGTGGGTAGTGGCTGTTGTGGGTGAGTGGGCAGATTGTGTGGGTGACGTGGCAGTAGATCATGTGGGTGTTAGCAGATGTATGTGGGTACTGATATTGTGGCAGTGCAGGTAGATGAATATTGTGGGTGGGTGAATGTTGTGGGTGGGTGAATGTTAGATGGGTAGGTGAGGCATATTGTGGGTGAGTAGATGTGTAGGTGGAGGTAGATATTGTGGGTGGCAGTGCAGATGTTGTGGGCAGTGTGAGGTGAATGTTGGCCAGGTGGGTGGAGTAGATGTTTGTGGGTGGAGGTGATGTTGTGAGGTGTGGGCCAGAATGATTGCCAGGTGGGCAGATATTGTGGGTGGGTGAATGTTCCAGGCAGGTGGGTGAATTGTATGTAGGTGGAGTGAGACTGTATGTGGAGATGGCAGGTGGTGAGACATGTGTGGTGGGTGAGAATGTTGTGGGTGAGTGGAGATGTTGTGGGTGGGATAGATGTGTGGGTGGGTGGAGGTAGATGTTGTAGGGTGGGTGAATAGATATTGTGTGGAGTGGAGATATTGTGGTGTGTGTAGGTGAATGTTGTGGGTAGGTAGTGAGATGTGTGGGTGAGGTGGGTAGATGTTATGTGGGTAATAGATGTTGTGGGTGGAGTGGGTATATTGTGGGTGGGTAGGGGTTAGATGTTGTGCAGGTGGGTGGATGTTGTGGGTGCAGTGGGGTAGATGTTGTGGGTGGCAGATTGAATGTGTAGCCAGGTTGGGTGGAGATGTTGGGTGGGTGGGTAGGATGTTGTAGGTGGAGTAGACAAGATGTGTAGGTAGAGCAGATATTGTGGGTGGAGTGGAGAATGTATAGGTGGGTGGGTGTGGGTGGAGTGGATGTTGTGGGTGGTAGTAGATGTGTAGGTGGGATTAACTGTTGTGGGTGGGTGAGGTGGAGTGTGTGGGTAGGGTGAATGTTGTGGGTGAGGTGAGTATGTTGAGGTGGCAGATAGATGTACTGTGGGTGAATGGTGTGGCAGGTGGGTGAATGTTGTGGTAGTGGGCATTGGGTGGCAGGTATAGACACTGAGGTGGGTGAGATTGAGTATGTGGGTGGAGTGAGATGTACTGTAGGTAGGCTAGAATGTTGTAGGCAGGTCAGGTGAGATGTTAGGCCAGGTGGGTAAGGTCAGATACTGTGGTAGGTAGATGAGATGTTGTGGGTGGGTAGATGTTGTGGGTGGGCAGGGTTGAATACTGTGCAGGTGGGTAGGTAGATGTTGTGGGTGGGTGGGTCAGATGTTGTGGGTGGAGTGGAGATATTGGGGTAGGCAGTAGATGTGTGGGTGGGATACTACAGGTGTAGCTAATGTCTGAGATACTGTAGGTAGGTAGATATGTGGGTAGCCAGGTGGGTAGGTGAATGTGTGGGTAGGCTAGATATTGTGGGTGGGTGGAGTGGAGATGTTGTAGGTAGCTAGATATTGTGTGGAGTGAGTAGACACTGTATAGCTGGGTGGAGTGCAGGTGCAGATGTTGTGGGTGCAGGTGGCAGCCATAGAATGTTGTGGCACAAGAAACACTGGAGTGTAAGCAGTGGAGTATTGTGGGTGGGTGATATTGTGGGTGGGTGGCTAGATGTTGTGGTAGGCAAGACACATGTGCAGCCTGGATGTATTGTGGGTGGCAGTAGATAGGCATGTTACATGAGTAGGGTGGCTAGATATTGTGAGTGTGGAGTGGAGATGTTGCAGGTGGGTGCAGGTATTGGAATTAGGGTGGGTGGCAGGCAATGGATGTTAGTGGGTGGAGTGGATATTGTGGGTGGGTAGATGGTGGACTATTGTGGGTGGGTAGCATCATATGCAGGCAGATATTGTGGGTGGAGTGCAGTTGTGGGTGGGTGGGTGAATGAATGTGGGTGGGTGCAGGTGGCAGATGTACTGTGTGGGTAGGCTGGAATGTTGTGCAGGTGGGTAGGGTGAATGTTGTGGGTAGGGTGGGTGATAGATTGTGGGTGGGTGGCTAGATATTGGCAGACAGGTCAGTGGCGTGTGGGTGGGTGGGTGAATGTGGCAGGTGGGTGAGGCAGATACTGTTAGGCATGTTGTGGGTGAGGTAGACATTGTGTAGGATGAATCATTGTGGGTGGGTAGGATACTGTGGGTGGGGATATTGTGGGTCAGGGTGGATGTTGTGGGTGGGTGGCTAGATATTGTGGAGTGGGTAAGAATGTTGTGGGTGGAGTGCAGATGTATTGTGGGTGGAGGTGGATGTTGTTGCAGGTGCAGGTAAGATGAATGTTGTGGGTGGAGTGGGTAGATATTGGTGGGTGGAATGGGTGGGTGGAGTGGCAGGCAGGCAGACACTGGGTGGCTAGATGTTGTGAGTGGAGTGAATGTTGTGGGTAGGTGGATAGATACTGTGTGGCAGGCAGTGAGATAGATGTTGTAGGTGGGTAAGAATGTACTGCAGCCAGGTGGAGTGGAGCTGGCAGTGGGTGGAGGCAGATATTGTGGAGTGGGTGGGTGGAGTGTGTGTAGGGTGGGTAGGCAGTGGAGTGTGTGGGTGGGTAGCTGGAGGTAGATGTAGGCAGTAGGCAGATACTGTAGGTGGAGTGACACAGTGAATGTGTGGGTGGGGCAGGTAGATATTGTGGGTAGGGTAGCTAGATATTGTAGGTGGTGAGGTAATGTGTGGGTAGGTGGGTGAGATGTGTGGGTAGGTGGGTGAGATGTTGTGGGTGGGATAGATACTATAGATTATTGTGGGTAGGTGGATGTGAGATAGATACTGTTGTAGGTGAGTGGATGTTGTGGGTAGTGTATAGATACTGTAGGTGGAGTGGAGTATTGTAGGTAGGTAGTGGTAGTGCAGATGTTGTGGGTGGGTGGCTAGATACTGTGTGGGTGGAGTGTGTGTTGGACTGGGTGGAGTGATATTGTGGGTGGGTGGCTAGGATGTTGTGGGTAGGTAGATATTGTAGGTAGGTAGGTAGATATTGTAGGTAGGTAGCTAGATACTGTAGGTAGGTAGATATTGTAGGTAGGTAGGTAGATATTGTAGGTAGGTAGGTATTGTAGGTAGGTAGGTAGATATTGTAGGTAGGTAGATATTGTAGGTAGGTAGGTAGATATTGTAGGTAGGTAGGTAGATATTGTAGGTAGGTAGGTAGATATTGTAGGTAGGTAGCTAGATATTGTAGGTAGGTAGATATTGTAGGTAGGTAGATATTGTAGGTAGGTAGGTAGATATTGTAGGTAGGTAGCTAGATATTGTAGGTAGGTAGATATTGTAGGTAGGTAGGTAGATATTGTAGGTAGGTAGATATTGTAGGTAGGTAGATATTGTAGGTAGGTAGATATTGTAGGTAGCTAGATATTGTAGGTAGGTAGATATTGTAGGTAGGTAGGTAGATATTGTAGGTAGGTAGGTAGATATTGTAGGTAGGTAGGTAGATATTGTAGGTAGGTAGCTAGATATTGTAGGTAGGTAGATATTGTAGGTAGGTAGGTAGATATTGTAGGTAGGTAGCTAGATATTGTAGGTAGGTAGATATTGTAGGTAGGTAGGTAGATATTGTAGGTAGGTAGGTAGATATTGTAGGTAGGTAGATATTGTAGGTAGGTAGGTAGATATTGTAGGTAGGTAGATATTGTAGGTAGGTAGGTAGATATTGTAGGTAGGTAGATATTGTAGGTAGGTAGATATTGTAGGTAGGTAGGTAGATATTGTAGGTAGGTAGATATTGTAGGTAGGTAGATATTGTAGGTAGGTAGATATTGTAGGTAGGTAGATATTGTAGGTAGGTAGCTAGATATTGTAGGTAGGTAGGTAGATATTGTAGGTAGGTAGATATTGTAGGTAGGTAGATATTGTAGGTAGGTAGCTAGATATTGTAGGTAGCTAGATATTGTAGGTAGCTAGATATGTTTGTAGTTTGATGTTAACAAATTATAACGTCTACATTTTGGAATAGAAACAACAAGCCCCAACAAGTGAAATGTATTTATTTATTTGTTTCTTAATTATCTGGGGGCGGGGCTATTTATATTTGCAGAATAATTTGCTAGTTCAACCACTCTTTGGGTTCTCCACATACCACTATGTTTTCACAGGTAAGCATAGATTAACCAATCAATCCCCATTGAAAGAACTATGACAGGTACTGTGGCAGGTTTGCCATCAAAATTGATGAATACGTTTATAAAGCTACCAGCAAACAGTTAAAAATCTTATTTTCAAAAGTATGAATCTTCTATACCTTAAAATTCTGATCAAACCTGACCTGGCTGAAGGGTAGGATACCCCGATCACCTGAAGGGTAGGATACCCCGATGGCTGAAGGTTAGGATACCCCGATGGCTGAAGGTTAGGATACCCCGATGACTGAAGGTTAGGATACCCCGATGACTGAAGGTTAGGATACCCCGATGACTGAAGGTTAGGATACCTCGATGGCTGAAGGTTAGGATACCCCGATGACTGAAGGTTAGGATACCCCGATGACTGAAGGTTAGGATACCCCGATGACTGAAGGTTAGTATACACCGATGACTGAAGGTTAGGATACCCCGATGACTGAAGGTTAGGATACCCCAATGACTGAAGGTTAGGATACCCCGATGACTGAAGGTTAGTATACACAGATGACTGAAGGTTAGGATACCCCGATGACTGAAGGTTAGTATACACCGATGACTGAAGGTTAGGATACCCCAATGACTGAAGGGTAGGATACCCTGATGACTGAAACACAATGTATTCTCCTCCAACATATGCAACACTGGTATGTATCAATAAACTGTTGCTTCATTGACAATGCATCTGTATACAAATAACTTCAGCGCAAGATTGATGGGAATACACACAGACCTATATGAGCCGGGCTTCACCTCACCTTGTTGCCCAAGTCATACACTAGTATAAACATCACATACAGTAAAGTATAGGAAGGAGTATAGGCTGGAGTATAGGAAGGAGTATAGAAAGGAGAATAGGCTGGAGTATAGGAAGTAGTATAGGCTGGAGTATAGGAAGGAGTATAGGAAGTAGTATAGGAAGGAGTATAGGAAGGTGTATAGGAAGGAGAATAGGAAGGAGTATAGGAAGGAGTATAGGCTGGAGTATAGGAAAGAGTATATGAAGTATAAGAAGGAGTATAGAAAGGAGTATAGGAAGGAGTATAGGAAGGAGTATAGGAAGGAGTATAGGAAGTAGTATAGGAAGGAGTATAGGAAGGTGTATAGGAAGGAGAATAGGAAGGAGTATAGGAAGGAGTATAGGCTGGAGTATAGGAAAGAGTATATGAAGTATAAGAAGGAGTATAGAAAGGAGTATAGGAAGGAGTATAGGAAGGAGTATAGGAAGGAGAATAGGAAGGAGTATAGGAAGGAGTATAGGAAGGAGTATAGGAAGGAGTATAGGAAGGAGAATAGGAAGGAGTATAGGAAGGAGTATAGGAAGGAGTATAGGAAGGATGGTTCAAGCCCTGAATGCTGATTGGCTGACAGCCGTGGTATATCAGACCGTATACCACAGGTATGACGAAATATGTATATTTACTACTCGAATTACGTTGGTAACCAGTTCACAATATCAATAAGGCACCTCGGGGGTGTGTGGTATATGGCCAATATACCATGGCTAAAGGCTGTATCCAGGCACTCCGCGTTGGGTCCTGCATAAGAACAGCCCTTAGCCGTGGTATATCGGCCATACACCACACACCCCCCGAGGTGCCTTCTTGCTTAAGTATAGGCTGGAATTAGATCTAAGATTACCTCTGGATGACAGAAAGAGAAGAGCACCTTCATGCTGGATCAGGGCCTGTCCCCTATTCACCCCCACCCTTACCCCTATCCAAAGTCAAAAGCACAATCCATCAGCCTGAGTAGAATGGAGTCAGTAGGGTATCTGTAAGCAGATTGTGTTCGTTACCTAGAGTAGTTATTGATTTTGGTATCAGGGTTGGTTCCTCTACAGTGGTTCCTCTGCATATAACCCATCACATGGGCTGGCAGAAAATAACCAAGGCAGTAAGTAACCAAAGCAGTAAATGACCAAGGCAGTAAATAACCAAGGCAGTAAATAACCAAGACAGTAAGTAACCAAGGCAGTAAATAAACAAGGCAGTAAATAACCAAGGCAGTAAATAATCAAGGCAGTAAGTAACCAAGGCAGTAAATAACCAAGGCAGTAAATAACCAAGGCAGTAAATGACCAAGGCAGTAAACAGCCAAGGCAGTAAACTACCAAGGCAGTAAACGACCAAGGCAGTAAACGACCAAGGCAGTAAATGACCAAGGCAGTAAATGACCAAGGCAGTAAATAACCAAGGCAGTAAATAACCAAGGCAGTAAATAACCAAGGCAGTAAATGACCAAGGCAGCAAATAACCAAGGCAGTAAATAACCAAGGCAGTAAATGACCAAGGCAGCAAATAACCAAGGCAGTAAATTACCAAGGCAGGTCAGTAAATGACCAAGGCAGTAAATAACCAAGGCAGTAAATAAACAAACCTTTAGCCAATGGTGAACGGGCTGTTCTCCTGTTTAAAGCTTTAGCCAATGGTGGCCGGGCTGTTCTCCTGTTTAAAGCTTTAGCCAATGGTGGCCGGTCTAGAGCACCAGCACTCACCAATCTAGTTGCTGTTGCTAGGGTTAGAATAGGCCTCCCCCGCTCTCAGCACCAGCCTTCCTCGTTGTAGGGCTACTGTACCAGACATCCCGTCTCCCTGGAGATAACAGCTGGCATGTTGCTGTTTCTTTGCGTCTGGCTGTCACAGGAGCTGAAATGGTATTCTGTTGAAACACAAATATACAGTTGAAAGAAATAATCTATTGGCCTAATTCCATGCTTCCAAATGCACCAAGTATAATATAAATGTTGTATTAATTTGTGAAAGTACAGAGTAAGTCAAAAACAGTTTGATTTACCGTTTACCTTTAATAAACGTACAGTAATCTGAATGGACTGTAGATGATCATCACATAACAAACTGCTCATCCTTATGCCCATCCTCCACAGCCACTTTCTCAGTACGATTTGATGTTCATTAATGACATAACTTCAGCTCCACACACAGGTCTCCTTCCATCCAGGTGTTACTCAGAGACAGACAGGTCTCCCTCCATCCAGGTGTTACTCAGAGACAGACAGGTCTCCCTCCATCCAGGTGTTACTCAGAGACAGACAGGCCTCCCTCCATCCAAGTGTTACTCAGAGACAGACAGGCCTCCCTCCATTCAGGTGTTACTCAGAGATAGACAGGCCTCCCTCCATCCAGGTGTTACTCAGAGACACACAGGTCTCCCTCCATCCAGGTGTTACTCAGAAACAGACAGGCCTCCCTCCATCCAAGTGTTACTCAGAGACAGACAGGTCTCCTTCCATCCAGGTGTTACTCAGAGACAGACAGGCCTCCCTCCATCCAAGTGTTACTCAGAGACAGACAGGCCTCCCTCCATCCAAGTGTTACTCAGAGACAGACAGGCCTCCCTCCATCCAAGTGTTACTCAGAGACAGACAGGCCTCCCTCCATCCAGGTGTTACTCAGAGACAGACAGGCCTCCCTCCATCCGAGTGTTACTCAGAGACAGACAGGCCTCCCTCCATCCAAGTGTTACTCAGAGACAGACAGGCCTCCCTCCATCCAGGTGTTACTCAGAGACAGACAGGCCTCCCTCCATCCAAGTGTTACTCAGAGACAGACAGGCCTCCCTCCATCCAAGTGTTACTCAGAGACAGACAGGCCTCCCTCCATCCAAGTGTTACTCAGAGACAGACAGGCCTCCCTCCATCCATGTTTTACTCAGAGACAGACAGGCCTCCCTCCATCCATGTTTTACTCAGAGACAGACAGGCCTCCCTCCATCCATGTTTTACTCAGAGACAGACAGGCCTCCCTCCATCCAAGTGTTACTCAGAGACAGACAGGCCTCCCTCCATCCAAGTGTTACTCAGAGACAGACAGGCCTCCCTCCATCCATGTTTTACTCAGAGACAGACAGGCCTCCCTCCATCCATGTCACAGCAGACCTAACCTGCCCTCTTCACAGCAGACCTAACCTGCCCTCTTCACAGCAGACCTAACCTGCCCTCTTCACAGCAGACCTAACCTGCCCTCTTCACAGCAGACCTAACCTGCCCTCTTCACTCATTCTTCTCTCCTGATCTAATGGAGGAGGGGTGAGTGATGGGTATTGGTGAAGACATGTCTGATACTGTCTGACACACAACATTGATGGGATTGCATTTTGAACAGTGATTCACCCCTCCCAGCAGCAAAAGATTTGCATACATAAATATGTCACAAACCAATAGACAGTAAGAGGAGTATTGGCTTGTTTAGGACGGTGACTCCTGTCCTCTTGTTTAGGACGGTGACTCCTGTCCTCTTGTTTAGGACGGTGACTCCTGTCCTCTTGTTTAGGAAGGTGACTCCTGTCCTCTTGTTTAGGAAGGTGACTGGTTCTGTGACTGTGATCTCAGGACAGCTCTGCTGGAGTGGATCCACCTGATCTTGGGAGAGAGTGTTCCCTTTGGGCCCATAGTACTGCTGATGGTGCAGTCTTTCTCAGAGACATCCTGAAATCAGTTTGATCAGGGCAATTTTGTCCAATGTGGTGAGTGAGTTCAAGGAGGAACTTCTTTGTTTAGTGATTGCGAAAGGGACGGCATCTGTGGACGATGGTTGACTGCATCTTTCCTCTACCTGATCACAGACAGTGATCAGGTATATGTTACAGACAGTGAACAGGTAAATGTCACAGACAGTGAACAGGTAAATGTCACAGACAGTGAACAGGTAAATGTCACAGACAGTGATCAGGTATATGTTACAGACAGTGAACAGGTAAATGTCACAGACAGTGAACAGGTAAATGTCACAGACAGTGAACGGGTAAATGTCACAGACAGTGAACGGGTAAATGTCACAGACAGTGATCGGGTAAATGTCACAGACAGTGAACAGGTAAATGTTACAGACAGTGAACGGGTAAATGTCACAGACAGTGAACGGGTAAATGTTACAGACAGTGAACAGGTAAATGTCACAGACAGTGAACGGGTAAATGTCACAGACAGTGAACAGGTAAATGTCACAGACAGTGAACGGGTAAATGTCACAGACAGTGAACGGGTAAATGTCACAGACAGTGAACGGGTAAATGTCACAGACAGTGAACAGGTAAATGTCACACACAGTGAACGGGTAAATGTCACAGACAGTGAACAGGTAAATGTCACAGACAGTGAACAGGTAAATGTCACAGACAGTGAACAGGTAAATGTCACACACAGTGAACGGGTAAATGTCACAGACAGTGAACAGGTAAATGTCACAGACAGTGAACAGGTAAATGTCACAGACAGTGAACAGGTAAATGTCACACACAGTGAACGGGTAAATGTCACAGACAGTGAACAGGTAAATGTCACAGACAGTGAACAGGTAAATGTCACAGACAGTGAACAGGTAAATGTCACACACAGTGAACGGGTAAATGTCACAGACAGTGAACAGGTAAATGTCACAGACAGTGAACAGGTAAATGTCACAGACAGTGAACAGGTAAATGTTACAGACAGTGAACAGGTAAATGTCACAGACAGTGAACAGGTAAATGTCACAGACAGTGAACAGGTAAATGTCACACACAGTGAACGGGTATATGTCACAGACAATTGTTTGTTTACTACGGCTCTAGAACCAACCACTACAGACACGGCTCTAGAACCAACCACTAACAGACACGGCTCTAGAACCAACCACTACAGACACGGCTCTAGAACCAACCACTAACAGACACGGCTCTAGAACCAACCACTACAGACACGGCTCTAGAACCAACCACTACAGACACAGCTCAAGACCAACCACTACAGACACGGCTCTAGAACCAACCACTAACAGACACGGCTCTAAAACCAACCACTACAGACACGGCTCAAGACCAACCACTAACAGACACGGCTCTAGAACCAACCATTAACAGACATGGCTCAAGACCAACCACTACAGACACAGCTCAATACCAACCACTACAGACACGGCTCTAGAACCAACCACTACAGACACGGCTCTAGAACCAACCACTAACAGACACGGCTCTAGAACCAACCACTACAGACATGGCTCAAGACCAACCACTAACAGACACGGCTCAAGACCAACCACTACAGACACGGCTCTAGAACCAACCACTACAGACACGGCTCTAGAACCAACCACTAACAGACACGGCTCTAGAACCAACCACTACAGACACGGCTCTAGAACCAACCACTAACAGACACGGCTCTAGAACCAACCACTACAGACACGGCTCTAGAACCAACCACTAACAGACACGGCTCTAGAACCAACCACTACAGACACGGCTCTAGAACCAACCACTACAGACACGGCTCTAGAACCAACCACTACAGACACGGCTCTAGAACCAACCACTACAGACACGGCTCTAGAACCAACCACTAACAGACACGGCTCTAGAACCAACCACTACAGACACGGCTCTAGAACCAACCACTACAGACACGGCTCAAGAACCAACCACTAACAGACACGGCTCTAGAACCAACCACTAACAGACACGGCTCAAGAAGCAAGCACTAACAGACACGGCTCTAGAACCAACCACTACAGACACGGCTCAAGAACCAACCACTAACAGACACGGCTCTAGAACCAACCACTACAGACACGGCTCAAGAACCAACCACTAACAGACACGGCTCTAGAACCAACCACTACAGACACGGCTCAAGAACAGACACGGCTCAAGAACCAACCACTAACAGACACGGCTCTAGAACCAACCACTACAGACACGGCTCTAGAACCAACCACTACAGACACGTCTCAAGAACCAACCACTACAGACACGGCTCAAGAACCAACCACTAACAGACACGGCTCAAGACCAACCACTACAGACACGGCTTTAGAACCAACCACTACAGACACGGCTCTAGAACCAACCACTACAGACACGGCTCTAGAACCAACCACTAACAGACACGGCTCTAGAAACAACCACTACAGACACGGCTCTAGAACCAACCACTACAGACACGGCTCTAGAACCAACCACTACAGACACGGCTCTAGAACCAACCACTACAGACACGGCTCTTGAACCAACCACTACAGACACGGCTCTAGAACCAACCACTACAGACACGGCTCTTGAACCAATCACTACAGACACGGCTCAAGACCCAACCACTACAGACACGGCTCTAGAACCAACCACTAACAGACACGGCTCTAGAACCAACCACTAACAGACACATCTCAAGACCAAGTAAGAGTATTGAAAATAAAAAAGCAAGCCAAATAAAACTAGTTCAGACAGGACAAACCGTTCGGTAAAGGAGAGGAATGGTTAAAAAAAACTATTCTCAATTAAAGGGAGAGCTTAAGGGAGGGATAGAAGGAAGGAGAGAGGTTGATGCTTAGAGCTGTGTGGAGGGAGGGAACAAGGGATGAAAAGCTCAAAGCTGAGTGAAAGGAGGCAGGAGGAGGGATGAAAGCGGAAAGAGCAAGAGGGAGGGACAGGGTGCTCCGAGCTCAAGCCTGGCAGCCCAGAAAAATAAAACAGAAGGTCAACTATCAAGATGTGGAGGAAGAGCTGCTTGCTTTTTACAGGAAGCCAATCCCTTCTGCTGCTACCTCGGAGGATGAGGATGAAGCATTTGTGCTCAGCCTTGTGCCAGAGCTGAAGAAAATAGGAAGTAAACAAGGGATATCTGAAAGTGCAACTACTATCATTGATCGTAAACTGGGATGACCAGCATGCAACACCTCTGCCACCACCACAATGGCTCTTTGAGCTGGACTGCGGCCTATGATGTACGGCCAGCCCAGGCATCAATACTCCTTACTCAGGATCAAGGTCTCCAACACATAGCTGGGATGACCAGCAGGCAACACCACTGCCACCATCTCGGCCCGCAAGTACTCCGCACGGAAGAGGTGGACTGCAGCCAATCATGTACAATGAGCCCAGAGATCATTACTTACCAGAACCTAGGTCTCCAACACATAGCTGGGATGACTACTTCAATACATTCTCTCAAGAGAGCTGGGACAGAGACTCCCAGTCACATCGATAATCTCCTCCTAAAAGGCAGATCCCAGCCCTTCGCATACTTAGGCCTGTGTTCTGTTTTAGTATTTTAAAAAGGGAAACATTTATGTATGCACTTTGTTGTTGCAGTTATATATGCATTGCACCTTGCATGTAATTTTTTTTTTGTTGCTATTCAGTGGATATTGTTATTGGGAGGGATATGCTGTATTTTTTTACATGCCTTGTTGTGGCTGTTAATGTCACCTTGAATAATTCTAAAATAAAATACTAAACAAAGAACAGTGTGTCTTACTTACCTTGAGTATAATGAAGACACTGTAACTGGTGATCTGCTTCCTAGATGTAATGGAACATAGGCCTACATCTGTGGAGCGTCATGATCACCAGTGTGCCGGAGTTTATTTACACTCTAGTATACTGCTTTTCTCCATGCACCTGCTTACACAATACACCCTTTTCCAATAACTTACCGTACAGCGACAGCTAGTCTTTGCTTAGGCTCTATTGGGGTGCCTGTAGTTGGCTGTCTGCTTGGTGACGTCTGGGCCAACAAAAGTGACAGAAGAGTCTCCATCTCTTCTGCACTCATCCGGAAGTATGGGTGATGTCGGGGCACGGTCCAAGAGCAGCTCCTGGACAAGGTGGTAGTATTGCCCACGCTCCGTTCTCAGCACATTTATGGGATGCACCCATAACCACCTCCTCCTTCCCTGTCAGCGCCTCAATAATACAAGGGAGACCAACTACTGTTTTAGCAGGTGGCGTCTGTTTATCCATGCTGTTTAGAAAAGCATGCAAAAAGTATTGTTTCTTTTTGACTTGTATACTATTACAGTTTCTTATTTCATGGGCTTTTATTCAGTAAATGCATTGTTTATATCACATACCAGAGTGGTTTGGTCATAAGGTGAAAGAGACTGACTAATTATAGTAGCCTGTCATCATGTATATTATTGGCATATGGGAGTCTGTGTGAAAGGAAAGTGCCTAAACTCCTGACCTGGCACCACTATTGTACAATATGCAATCATGTACATACCCATGTCACCACTCCTCAATCGCGGTGAAATCAGAAGAATAAGAATACCATTTCAACAGGGTCACTGAGAAATGCAGGCAAGAAAAGGCACTAACAACATCATCCTGCCCCCTGAAGTAATATCAGTGGTTCACAGTTTGTTTTGCTATTTCAACCTGCGTGTCATTGATCGCGTTTGGTGTGGGGGACACACAATCTATTTGCGCACGATGGGGCATGCGCGCGTCTGGTTTGGGTACGGTGTCACTAGCCCTAACCAACAATGCAGTTAAAAAAAAAATATATATATATATATATAAAATAATAACAATAATAAACTAGTAATAATAAAAAAATAAAACACCTTTTAAAGCTTTAAAATATAGGAAAAATAACATTAAAAAAATATAGATATGAGAAAAAGACCTAAGAAAAATAAGAATTAAAAGTAACAAGTAATTAAAGAGCAGCAGTAAAATAGCAATTGCGAGGCTATATACAGGGGGGGTACCGATACAGAGTCAATGTGGAGGCTATATACAGGGGGTACCAAGACAGAGTCAATGTGCAGGGGGAACCGGTTAGTTGAGGTAATTGAGGTAATATGTACATGTAGGTAGAGTTATTAAAGTGACTATGCATAGATAATAAACAGAGAGTAGCAGCAGTGTAAGAGAGAGGGGGCAATGCGAATAGTCTGGGTAGCCATTTGACTAGATGTTCAGAAGTCTTATGGCTTGGGGGTAGAAGCTGTTTAGAAGCCTCTTGGACCTCGACTTGGCGCTCCGGTACCGCTTGCCATGCAGACAAACCGTCTTCAAAGAAGCTTGGCCCCAGTGATGTACTGGGCGGTACGCACTACCCTCTGTAGTGCCTTGCGGTTGGAGGCCGAGCAGTTGCCATACCAGGCAGTGATGCAACCAGTCAGGATGCTCTCGATGGTGCGGCTGTAAAACCTGAGGACCCATGCCAAATCTTTTCAGTCTCCTGAGGGGGAATAGGTTTTGTCGTGCCCTCTTCACGACTGTCTTGGTGTGCTTGGACAAAGTTAGTTTGTTGGTGATGTGGACACCAAGGAACTTGGAGCTCTCAACCTGCTCCACTACAGCCCAGTCGATGAGAATGGGGGCGAGCTCGGTCCTGCTTTTCCTGTAGTCCACAATCATCTCCTTTGTATTGATCACTTTGAGGGAGAGGTTGTTGTCCTGGCACCTCAACCCAGGAATCTGACCTCCTCCTATAGGCTGTCTCGTCATTGTTGTGTCATCTGCAAATTTAATGATGGTGTTGGAGTTGTGCCTGGCCTTGCAGTCATGAGTAAACAGGGAGTACAGGAGGGGACTGAGCACACAACCCTGAGGGGCCCCCGTGTTGAGGATCAGCGTGGCGGATGTGTTGTTACCTACCCTTACCACCTGGGGGCGGCCCGTCAGGAAATCCAGGATACAGTTGCAGAGGGAGGTGTTTAGTCCCAGGGTCCTTAGTTTAGTGAGAATCTTTTCCTTCAGTTGGTCAACTTTCACATTTACAGCTACCCCAGTAATCACTCCTTTCAATGGCACCCTTTTCTTGAGAGCAAAACAATTCACATCTCTTGCCCCCATTCGTTTAACACGGAGTGCCTGCTCCCACACATACAATTACCACAAGACCACTTCTGGTTACCCTCACCGATTCCACAGCACCCGACTCTGTTTTCAACCCACCCTGAAACCACAAATGGATCAGCCAAAAGGCGAGGGTCCACTTTTTCCAAAAACTTCACTCCTGTCACAGACTCATCTTTATCCTGACCCTTGGTGCAAGCCTCGGTCTCCGAGAACTTCACCACACCTACCACCTCTTATACTTTGCGCTCATTCACTTCCATTTCTCCTCCTGTCTTCAGCTCACTCTGCTTACACTTTCTACCATTCTTCTTTAACAAATCTCCCTTTTTCCTGCCATTTAACAAACCGTCTCCCTTTTTCCTGCCATTTAACAAACCGTCTTCCTTTTTCCTGCCATTTAACAAACCGTCTCCCTTTTTCCTGCCATTTAACAAACCGTCTCCCTTTTTCCTGCCATTTAACAAACCGTCTCCCTTTTTCCTGCCATTTAACAAACCGTCTCCCTTTTTCCTGCCATTTAACAAACCGTCTTCCTTTTTCCCGCCATTTTTAACCGACTCAAGCTCACCCTCTTCCTCTCTCCCGCTTAGACCTCCTCTGCCTCTCCTTTTCCCCTCCATTCCTCCTCTATATGTCAATAATACGTCTCCTTATGACAATACGGCATTTCTCCTGACGCCCTTTTACCGGCTGTCACAATCTCCGTACAATCAGCACGAACCCCCTGGATTCCGCATATCGATTGGCCTACGTCATGCCAGCCAGTTTAGTCCGTGTTATTGAAGCAAGAGAAATCAAATCATCTGTCTTCTCTGAGATTTATTGGCAGACTACAGTCGTCAGGTGTATTGCCGCCACCTGCTGTATGGGTTAGTCAAAAATACCCCGAAAACAAAATAAGTTATTGATGAACAAAATCATACTAATTACCCCCAAAAAAAAAAGAAATATTAAAAATAAATAAACAAATAAAAATCTAATTTTATCAGTCACATGCGCAGAATACAACAGTGAAATGCTTACTTACGAGCCCCTAACCAACAATGCAGTTAAAAAAAAATAAAATGATAAGAATAAGAAATAAAAGTATCAAGTAATTAAAGAGCTGCAGTAAAATAACAGTAGCGAGGCTATATACAAGGGGGTACCGATACAGAGTCAATGTGCGGAGGCACTGGTTAGTTGAGGTAATATGTACATGAAGGTAGAGTTATTACAGTGACTATGCATAGATGATAACAGAGAGTAGCAGCAGTGTAACAGAGGGGAGGGGGGCAATGCAAATAGCCATTTGATTAGGTGTTCAGGGGGTAGAAGCTGTTTAGAAGCCTCTTGGACCTAGACTTGGCGCTCCGGTACCGCTTGACATTAAGCAAATTCACAGTACTACCCTGAATTTCAAACAAAAACAAAAAACTGTTCTCCTTCAGTCGGATTTAAATGTCTATTCAGATCCATACCTAGGCTCAGGAACCTGGGAGGGGGAAACTCTTCATTCAGTACTCCCTGTAACATTTCGGCTGTAAAGTCTTGGAGATCCAGAAATCTATTTGCGCCTTCACAGTGAACGCCACGTTCTTCACTATTGGTGTGTCGGGATCCTTCTCCTGCATGGTAATCACTGCAGACTGTGGGACATCCACTACCATCTCTTCTCTACACACTCCTTCAGCTATGTGCACTGCCTCCACATAGGAGACCTGCTGGATGGCCCTGATCCAAGCCACTGCGACCTCCTTCATCCTTACAGGGCACTCCGGGAACTCACACCCCCATCATGTGTAATTGTGATCATCACACCCCCATCATGTGTAATTGTGATCATCACACCCCCATCATGTGTAATTGTGATCATCACACCCCCATCATGTGTAATTGTGATGTGATTCACAGTTTCTCAATCATCTACCAGATATCTGCCGCTCCTTTTTCCTCTCAGTCTCTCTATTTATCTTCAGACTAACACAGATGGTACCGATGCCCACTGCCAGTAAAATCAAAACAGACGTCGTTGATATCATATCGCTCAAAACGACACGTTCGTCACTGTGCTACATTACTCAGATCACACCTTACTAAATTAGAACAGACAACAGATAGCGTTAGGATTTTTCTTTATTCACCGTTTTACATGGGATTACAGTTTTTCCAACAGTGATTTTCCAGCAACAGTCAGAGGATGGTGAAAACATGACAATAGAATGAATAGAACGTAATTCTATTTCAATGAGTGGAATAGCCAGATGTGCTGGGCCATTGGTTCTGTGCTGTACTACTAGCCTGGTCCCAGATCAGTTTGTGCAGTCTTTACAACTCCGATGGTCATTGTCAACAAAATGATCTGGGATCCGAGTACATTAACACTGGTGTCCTGGTTTCTTATTGGCTGTGTGTGTGTGTGTGTGTGTGTGTGTGTGTGTGTGTGTGAGAGAGAGAGAGAGACAGAGAGAGACAGAGAGAGAGAGAGAGAGAGAGAGAGAGAGACAGCAAGTGGACAACGATGATGCAGACAGACTGATAGACAGACAGACAACAGCAGGGCTGCAGTCACTGTTTGCAGATGCAATATATTTCAGTGTCTAACAACACATAATATAGATGATCAGGGTGTGTGTGTGTGGGTGTGTGTGGAGTTTCTTCCCTCCTCTTCTTCCTCATCGTCATGTCGTCAGGGTTTTGGTCTTGCTGCTGCCCATGATGACAGGAATGGAGATCTCTGCAGCCTTGATGGCCTGCTTATTCAGAGGAGCCTCCACGGTCAGAACTCCATCAGGGGACAGGGTGGAAGTCACCTTCTCAGTGTCGGCCATAGGGGGCAGGCTGGAGCAGGGAAGGAGAAGAGACCATAGTACATGGATTAAATACTTTACTGGGGGCAGACAGCGCTTTTATCTCTTGATATATCTTCACCTTATCTTATTGATCTGATACTTTACTCAGATTTCCTGGTGTCTAAACTCTAGCGGAGCACTAGGGGAAACAGCACAGTCAGGATTACCGTACAACACCAGATACATTGGGAAGCTGTTGCCAACGGCTTATGTTCCAGGAGGAGTAAGAGGACTCAAGTAAGGAAGGAAGGTTACTATTTGGATGCTGTCTATAAAATGCTTAATTTAGATATCTTATATCATTTTATTTAATGTAATTCAAATCAAAATCAAATTGTATTTGTCACATGCGTCGAATACAACAGGTGTAGACCTTATCGTGAAATGCTTACTTACAAGCCCTTAACCAACAATGCAGTTTTAAGAAAAATAGAGTTAAGGAAATATTACCAAATAAACTAAAGTGATAATAAAAAATAAAGTAAAACAAGTAACACAATAAAATAACAATAAAGAGGCTATAGTCCAGGTGGCCATTTGATGAATTGTTCAGCCGTCTTATGGCTTGGGGGTAGAAGCTGTTAAGGAGCCTTTTGGACGTAGACTTGGCGCTCTGGTACTACATGTCGTGCGATTGCAGTGAGAATAGTCTATGACTTGGGTGTCTTTGACAATTTTTTGGGCCTTCCTTTGACACCGACTAGTATATAGGCCCTGGATGCTTGGCCCCAGTGATGAACTAGGCTGTACGCACTACCGTCTGTAGCGCCTTACGTTCGGATGCCAAGCAGTTGCCATACCAGGCGGTGATTCAACAGGTCAGGATGCTCTCGATGGTGCAGCTGTATAACTTTTTGAGGATCTGGGGACCCATGACAAATCTTTTCAGTCTCCTGAGGGGGAATAGGCATTGTTGTGCCCTACTCACGACTTTCTTGTGTTTGGCCCATTATAGTTTGTTGGTGATGTGGACAGCAAGGAACTTGAAACTCGACCCGCTCCACTACAACCCCGTTGATGTGAATGAGGGCGTGTTCAGCCCTCCTTTTCCTGTAGTCCACAATCATCTCCTTTGTCCTTTTCACGTTGAGAGAGAGGTTGTTGTCCTGGCACCACACTGCCAGGTCTCTGACCTCCTCCCTATAGGCCGTCTCATCGTTGTCGGTGATCAGTTCTACCACCGTTGTGTCATCAGCAAACTTAATGATGGTGTTGGAGTCGTGCTTGGCCACGCAGTTGTGGGTGAACAGGGTGTACAGGAGGGGCCTAAGTGAATTGGAGTGGGTCTAGGTTAGGTATTCCCAAACTGGGAATACCTGCCCCAGGGGTACGCGCAATGCCGTCAGGGGTATGCCAAATACATTTTTTATTCACATTTAAAATAAATGAAAATAATAACATGTATTTTTTTTTTTTTTTCAACAAACAGGCCACTTATATTTTCTAACGGGGCTATAGATTTGGGTGAGGTTTAGCCTCAAAAATAATATTAATTCATCTAGTGTTCAGTGAAATAGCAATGTCAAAAACAGGTCAAATAATTAACATCCAATCACACTAACTGTTACTCTCTGGAACTCCACTAACGGTCCGCATGTAGCCAAACGTAGCTGCTGCTCATGTTGGTATCTGTACTGATGGCGCAAAAGCCATGACAGGGAAATATAGTGGAGTGGTAACGCACGCGCGTGCAAGCAGTTGCTTCCGACGCCACTTGAGTACACTGCAGCATCCACCGAGAGGCTCTTGCTACCAAGGGAATGCCTGACAGCTTGAAAGACATTTTGGACACTATGCAATGATATGGGCAGCGACCATGTAACAGTTTTACAACATACAGAAGTGCGCTGGTTATCAAGGGGCAAAGTATTGACACGTTTTTTTTTAACTGAGAGATGAGCTTAAAGTTTTCTTTACTGACCTTAATTTTCAGTTGTCTGACCGCCTGCATGATGACGGGTTTCTCACAAGACTGGCCTATCTGGGTGATGGTTTTTCTCATCTGAATGATCTGAATATATGATTACAGGGACTCTCCGCAACTATGTTCAATGTGGGGGACAAAATTGAGGCTACGATTAAGAAGTTGGAGCTCTTCTCTGTCTGCACTAACAAGGACAACACACATGTATTTCCATCATTGTATGATTTTTTTTTGCAAATTAACTCAAGCTTACGGACAATGTCAAATGTGATATAGCGAATCACCTGAGTGAGTTGGGTGCGCAATTACGCAGGTACTTTCCCAAAACAAATGACACAAACAACTGGATTCGTTATCTCTTTCATGCCCTGCCTCCAGTCCACTTACTGTTATCTGAACAAGAGAGCCTCATCAAAATTGCAACAAGCGGTTCTGTGAACATTTAATTTAATCAGAAGCCACTACCAGATTTCTGGATAGGGCTACGCTCAGAGTATCCTGCCTTGGCAAACCGCGCTGTTAAGACACTGATGCCCTTTGCAACCACGTACCTTTGTGAGAGTGGATTCTCAGCCCTCACTAGCATGAAAACTAAATACAGGCACAGTGTCATGACTTCGACTGAAGTCGGTTCCCCTCCTCGTTCGGGAGGCATACGGCGGTCGACGCTACCGGTCTTCTAATCATCACCAATCTACTTTTCATTTTCCATTTGTCTTGTCTTGTTTTTCACACACCTAGTTTGCATTCCCCATCATTATCTGTTGTGTATTTAACCCTCTGGTTTCCCTCATGTCCTTGTGTGTGATTGTTTATTGTGAAGCCGTTTCTTTCCGGCTGGTGCTGTTCATATATGCCTCGCCTGTTTTGCGTATGTTTATTTGTATTTACGCGTTTAGCGTTTTGCATGTATATTTGTTTGAGTAAAGTTTTTGCTCACTCAGTACTGTTCTCCTGCGACTGACTTTATGCACCAGCTACACAAGAGCCTGACACACGGCCTGTGTGTGGAAAACAATTTAAGACTGAGACTTTCTCCAATACAACCCAACATTGCAGAGTTAAGTGTATCATTTCAAACACACCCTTCTCATTAAGATGTGGTGAGTTATTCAACATTTTTGATGAACAAATAAGGTTTTACATGTAAGATGGCTAAATAAAGAGCAAAATTATTGATTAGTATTATTATTTGTGCCCTGGTCCTATAAGAGCTCTTTGTCACTTCCCACGAGCCGGGTTGTGACAAAAACTCTCACTCATTCTTATGTTTAATAAATGTATCGTATAGTGTGTGTGTGGCAGACTTACAATGATTGCAAAAAAACAACATTTGAGAGTGCGCTGACCCTGGTGCTAGAGGGGGTATGCAGCTGGAGGTTGAATGTTTGAAGGGGTACAGGACAATAAAACGTTTGGGAACAACTGGTCTAGGGTATCCGGGAGGATGCTGTTGATGTGACCCATGACCAGCCTTTCAAAGCACTTCATGGCTACTGACGTGAGTGCTACAGGGCGGTAGTCATTTAGGCAGGTGACTTTCGATTTCTTGGGCACAGAGACTATGGTGGTCTGCTTGAAACATGTAGGTATTACAGACTTGGTCAGGGAGAGGTTGAAAATGTCAGTGAAGACACTTGCCAGTTGGTCCATGCATGCTCTGAGTACACGTCCTGGTAATCCGTCTTGCTCCACAGCCTTGTGAATGTTGACCTGTTTAAAGGTCTTGCTCACATTGGCTACGGAGAGCGTGATCAGACAGTCGCCCGGAACAGCTGGTGCTCTCATGCATGCTTTAGTGTTGCTTGTCTGGAAGCGAGCATAAAAGGCATTTAGCCCATCTGGTAGGCTCGCGTCACTGGGCAGCTCATGGCTGGGTTTCCTTTGTTGTCCGTAATGGTTTGCAAGCCCTCCCACATCCGACGAGCGTCAGAGCCGGTGTAGTAGGATTCAATCTTAGTCCTGAATTGACACTTTGCCTGTTTGATGGTTTGTCTGAGGGCATAGCGGGATTTCTTATAAGTGTCCGGATTAGTGTCCCATTCCTTGAAAGCGGCAAATCTAGCCTGTCGCTCGGTGCGGATATTGCCTCCAATCCATGGCTTTAGGTTGGGATATGTACGTACGGTCACTATGGGGACGATAACATCATTGCACTTATTGATGAAGCCGGTGACTGAGGTGGTATACTCCTCAATGTCATTGACCACCGCGTCATCTGATCACTTCCATAATGAGCGAGTCATCGATACTTACAGCTTTAGTTTTTGCTTGTAAGCAAGAATCAGGAGGATGGAATTACTGTCAGATTTTCCAAATGGACGGCTTTGATAGAACCTTAATTTATTATCAGCTTTCCAGCTTGACAGTGGAGCAGCGTTGACTCCAAGTTAATGGTACTGTATGTGTAGTGTTGACTCCAGATTCATGGTACCGTAGGTTCAGTGTTGACTCCAGATTCATGGTACTGTAGGTTCAGTGTTGACTCCAGATTCATGGTACTGTATGTGTAGTGTTGACTCCAGATTCATGGTACTGTATGTGTAGTGTTGACTCCAGATTCATGGTACTCTATGGGTAATGTTGACTACAGATTCATGGTACTGTATGTGTAATGTGGACTACAGATTCATGGTACTGTATGTGTAATGTTGACTCCAGATTCATGGTACTGTATGTGTAGTGTTGACTCCAGATTCATGGTAATGTATGTGTAGTGTTGACTACAGATTCATGGTACTGTATGTGTAATGTTGACTCCAGATTCAAGGTACTGTATGTGTAGTGTTGACTCCAGATTCATGGTATGTATGTGTAGTGTTGACTCCAGATTCATGGTACTGTACGTGTAGTGTTGACTCCAGATTCATGGTACTGTAGGTTCAGTGTTGACTCCAGATTCATGGTACTGTATGTGTAGTGTTGACTCCAGATTCATGGTACTGTATGTGTAGTGTTGACTCCAGATTCATGGTACTCTATGGGTAATGTTGACTACAGATTCATGGTACTGTATGTGTAATGTTGACTCCAGATTCATGGTACTGTATGTGTAGTGTTGACTACAGATTCATGGTACTGTATGTGTAGTGTTGACTACAGATTCATGGTACTGTATGTGTAATGTTGACTCCAGATTCATGGTACTGTATGTGTAGTGTTGACTCCAGATTCATGGTATGTATGTGTAGTGTTGACTCCAGATTCATGGTACAGTACGCGTAGTGTTGACTCCAGATTCATGGTATGTATGTGTAATGTTGACTCCAGATTCATGGTAATGTACGTGTAGTGTTGACTCCAGATTCATGGTAATGTATGTGTAGTGTTGACTCCAGATTCATGGTACTGTATGTGTAGTGTTGACTCCAGATTCATGGTACTGTATGTGTAGTGTTGACTCCAGATTCATGGTACTGGATGTGTAATATTGATTCCAGGTTCATGGTATGTATGTGTAGTGTTGACTCCAGATTCATGGTATGTATGTGTAGTGTTGACTCCAGAGTCATGGTATGTGTAGTGTTGACTCCAGATTCATGGTAATGTATGTGTAGTGTTGACTCCAGATTCATGGTAATGTATGTGTAGTGTTGACTCCAGATTCATGGTAATGTATGTGTAGTGTTGACTCCAGATTCATGGTAATGTATATGTAGTGTTGACTCCAGATTCATGGTATGTATGTGTAGTGTTGACTCCAGATTCATGGTACTGTATGTGTAATGTTGACTCCAGATTCATGGTACTGTATGTGTAGTGTTGACTCCAGATTCATGGTATGTATGTGTAGTGTTGACTCCAGATTCATGGTACAGTACGTGTAGTGTTGACTCCAGATTAATGGTATGTACGTGTAATGTTGACTCCAGATTCATGGTAATGTACGTGTAGTGTTGACTCCAGATTCATGGTAATGTATGTGTAGTGTTGACTCCAGATTCATGGTAATGTATGTGTAGTGTTGACTCCAGATTCATGGTACTGTATGTGTAGTGTTGACTCCAGATTCATGGTATGTATGTGTAGTGTTGACTCCAGATTCATGGTAATGTATGTGTAGTGTTGACTCCAGATTCATGGTACTGTATGTGTAGTGTTGACTCCAGATTCATGGTACTGTATGTGTAGTGTTGACTCCAGATTCATGGTAATGTATGTGTAGTGTTGACTCCAGATTCATGGTAATGTATGTGTAGTGTTGACTCCAGATTCATGGTAATGTATGTGTAGTGTTGACTCCAGATTCATGGTATGTATGTGTAGTGTTGACTCCAGATTCATGGTAATGTACGTGTAGTGTTGACTCCAGATTCATGGTAATGTACGTGTAGTGTTGACTCCAGATTCATGGTATGTATGTGTAGTGTTGACTCCAGATTCATGGTAATGTATGTGTAGTGTTGACTCCAGATTCATGGTATGTGTAGTTTTGACTCCAGATTCATGGTAATGTATGTGTAGTGTTGACTCCAGAGTCATGGTATGTGTAGTGTTGACTCCAGATTCATGGTATGTATGTGTAGTGTTGACTCCAGATTCATGGTAATGTATGTGTAGTGTTGACTCCAGATTCATGGTAATGTATGTGTAATGTTGACTCCAGATTCATGGTACTGTATGTGTAGTGTTGACTCCAGATTCATGGTATGTATGTGTAGTGTTGACTCCAGATTCATGGTACTGTACGTGTAGTGTTGACTCCAGATTCATGGTATGTATGTGTAATGTTGACTCCAGATTCATGGTAATGTACGTGTAGTGTTGACTCCAGATTCATGGTAATGTATGTGTAGTGTTGACTCCAGATTCATGGTAATGTATGTGTAGTGTTGACTCCAGATTCATGGTACTGTATGTGTAGTGTTGACTCCAGATTCATGGTACTGGATGTGTAATATTGATTCCAGGTTCATGGTATGTATGTGTAGTGTTGACTCCAGATTCATGGTATGTATGTGTAGTGTTGACTCCAGATTCATGGTACTGTACGTGTAGTGTTGACTCCAGATTCATGGTATGTATGTGTAATGTTGACTCCAGATTCATGGTAATGTACGTGTAGTGTTGACTCCAGATTCATGGTAATGTATGTGTAGTGTTGACTCCAGATTCATGGTAATGTATGTGTAGTGTTGACTCCAGATTCATGGTACTGTATGTGTAGTGTTGACTCCAGATTCATGGTACTGGATGTGTAATATTGATTCCAGGTTCATGGTATGTATGTGTAGTGTTGACTCCAGATTCATGGTATGTATGTGTAGTGTTGACTCCAGAGTCATGGTATGTGTAGTGTTGACTCCAGATTCATGGTAATGTATGTGTAGTGTTGACTCCAGATTCATGGTAATGTATGTGTAGTGTTGACTCCAGATTCATGGTAATGTATGTGTAGTGTTGACTCCAGATTCATGGTAATGTATGTGTAGTGTTGACTCCAGATTCATGGTAATGTATATGTAGTGTTGACTCCAGATTCATGGTATGTATGTGTAGTGTTGACTCCAGATTCATGGTACTGTATGTGTAGTGTTGACTCCAGATTCATGGTATGTATGTGTAGTGTTGACTCCAGAGTCATGGTATGTGTAGTGTTGACTCCAGATTCATGGTAATGTATGTGTAGTGTTGACTCCAGATTCATGGTAATGTATGTGTAGTGTTGACTCCAGATTCATGGTAATGTATGTGTAGTGTTGACTCCAGATTCATGGTAATGTATGTGTAGTGTTGACTCCAGATTCATGGTAATGTATATGTAGTGTTGACTCCAGATTCATGGTATGTATGTGTAGTGTTGACTCCAGATTCATGGTACTGTATGTGTAGTGTTGACTCCAGATTCATGGTATGTATGTGTAGTGTTGACTCCAGATTCATGGTAATGTATGTGTAGTGTTGACTCCAGATTCATGGTATGTATGTGTAGTGTTGACTCCAGATTCATGGTAATGTATGTGTAGTGTTGACTCCAGATTCATGGTATGTGTAGTTTTGACTCCAGATTCATGGTAATGTATGTGTAGTGTTGACTCCAGATTCATGGTAATGTATGTGTAGTGTTGACTCCAGATTCATGGTACTGTATGTGTAGTGTTGACTCCAGATTCATGGTACTGTATGTGTAGTGTTGACTCCAGATTCATGGTACTGTATGTGTAGTGTTGACTCCAGATTCATGGTACTGTATGTGTAGTGTTGACTCCAGATTCATGGTACTGTATGTGTAGTGTTGACTCCAGATTCATGGTACTGTATGTGTAGTGTTGACTCCAGATTCATGGTAATGTACGTGTAGTGTTGACTCCAGATTCATGGTATGTATGTGTAGTGTTGACTCCAGATTCATGGTAATGTATGTGTAGTGTTGACTCCAGATTCATGGTATGTGTAGTTTTGACTCCAGATTCATGGTATGTGTAGTGGCCACAGGAGCTCAGTTTACGCAGAAAAGGGCTGTACTATACAGACTGTCAGTCACTGCCGGTGTTGCTTCGCTCAGCTGTCCACTACACTCAACCCTTTGCAGGCTTGACCAATCAACTGTCTACAGGCTTGACCAATCAACTGTCTACAGGCTTGACCAATCAACTGTCTACAGGCTTGACCAATCAAATGTCTACAGGCTTGACCAATCAACTGTCTACAGGCTTGACCAATCAATCGTCTACAGGCTTGGCCAATCAATCGTCTACAGGCTTGATGGATTTTAGTTGTTGACGAAATCAACATTAAAAGGAGTCAGAGTAAACTTAATCTCTGAAACAAATGGGAGAGACATTATTATTTTGTCCAGTCATTGACAGAGGCATTAGCCATATTTTTTTAATGGTTCCTATTTTATCATGGTGACAAATTGTTACCACGCGTAATGCAACAGTGGATTATTTATTTGTCTTCCAGGTTCTTTGACAAGAGTGCAGTTGTATTGCTGTATATTGACAATCATGTTGTGTTACTTACGTGTACTTCCTGGTGAAGCATCTGGACACGAATCCATGTTCGTCCTTCCTCTCCTCATGCTTGCCTGTGGACACAGAACACACGCACACGCACGCACACACACACACCAGTCTTAGCACTCTCTTCACACACTGGGGACTGCAGTCGCTTTACGTGCCACACCCAGCTTATCCAGAGTTCATTGGAGTAAGAACACATGCTCTCTCTATGTGTTGCTGTTGCCTCTCTGTCTGATAGTTCCCTTCAACGCTATCAAGGGAGCTACAGGTTCACTCTTAAGGAGAACAATCTGTTCTGTTTTACGAGGGGCTGAAAATAGAAGTCATGCCTCTCTCCCTGTCCCCCTTGCCTGGTGTCGGTCCAGTTTACGCCTGGTGTCGGTCCAGTTTACGCCTGGTGTCGGTCCTGTTTACGCCTGGTGTCGGTCCTGTTTACGCCTGGTGTCGGTCCTGTTTACGCCTGGTGTCGGCACTGTTTACGCCTGGTGTTGGCACTGTTTACGCCTGGTGTCGGTCCTGTTTACGCCTGGTGTCGGTCCTGTTTACGCCTGGTGTCGGTCCTGTTTACGCCTGGTGTCGGTCCTGTTTACGCCAGGGGGCGGTCCTGTTGACGCCTAGTGTCGGTCCTGTTGAGACGACAGCTGAGCTGCTAATAGGAGTTTGCCACAGGGACCTGTCCCGCTTTCCCGTAGGACCACAACACTGAACACCTTTAACAGGCATTCATCAACAATGAGAGCGTATGAAATGACCTTTAACAGGCATTCATCAACACTGAGGAGAGAGTGTGAAATGACCTTTAAATAGGCATTCATCAACACTGAGGAGAGAGAGTGTGAAATGACCTTTAACAGGCGTTCATCAACACTGAGGAGAGAGTGTGAAATTGTCACGATCTCCGTGAAGGACAGACCAAGACGCAGCGATGCTTCTGGGAAAAATAACAAACGGAAAACGAAGATCGTAACGTTAAGCAGGAACCGGCCGTACTGGGCTAACTAAGCACACTGGCACTCTGGTGCGGGGAGCAGGATCCGGCCGTACTGGGCTCATTACGCGCACTGGCACTCTGGTGCGGGGAGCAGGAACCGGCCGTACTGGGCTCATTAAGCGCACTGGCACTCTGGTGCGGGGAGCAGGAACTGGACGTGCTGGGTCCACGACGGGCACAGGGATCCTGGAGCGTGGAGCAGGGACAGGACGTGCTGGGTCCACGACGGGCACAGGGATCCTGGAGCGTGGAGCAGGGACAGGACGTACTGGGTCCACGACGGGCACAGGGATCCTGGAGCATGGAGCAGGGACAGGGCGTGCTGGGTCCACGACGGGCACAGGAATCCTGGAGCGTGGAGCAGGGACAGGACGTGCTGGACTCTCTAAGCGCACAGGGGGCCTGGTGCGCGGAGCCGGAACAGGACGTGCTGGACTCTCTAAGCGCACAGGGGCCTGGTACGAGGAGCCGGAACAGGACGTGCTGGACTCTCTGCGCACAGGGGGCCTGGTGCGCCGGAGCCGAACAGGACGTGCTGGACTCTCTGCGCACAGGGGCCTGGTGCGCGGAGCCGAACAGGACGTGCTGGACTCTCTAAGCGCACAGGGGCCTGGTGCGCGGAGCCGAACAGGACGTGCTGGACTCTCTAAGCGCACAGGGGCCTGCGCGCCGGAGCCGAACAGGACGTGCTGGACTCTCTAAGCGCACAGGGGCCTGGTGCGCCGGAGCCGAACAGGACGTGCTGGACTCTCTGCGCACAGGGGCCTGGTGCGCGGAGCCGAACAGGACGTGCTGGATTTCTAAGCGCACAGGGGCCTGGTGCGCGGAGCAGGGACTGGATGTACTGGGCTATCTAAGCGCACAGGGGACCTGGTGCGTGGAGCCGTACTTCTCTCCCGGCTGTTCACTCACCCTTGCCTCATGGATGATGGGAGCTGGGATGTCACGCACTGGGCTGTGGATGCGAACCGGAGACCCCACACGCAGAACCGTGCAGGATATCTCGGTCCCAGAAGGTGTACTGGGGACTCGCTCACAAAGCCGGCACCACTCTTCCAGGCTGCACACTCACCCTAGCCCGACAGATGAGTGGCGCTGGAATTTCGGGCGCTCCGGCCTATGCATGCGCACTGGAGACACCGTGCGCAAATCTGCATAGCACGGTGTCTGCTCAGTGCGACGCTCTCCCCAACGCTTCCTCCAGAGAGCACGAGGAGTTGGCTCAGGAGTCCATCCTGAACCGGCCAAACTCCCCGTGTGCCCCCCCCCAAAAAGAATTGGGGGCTGCCTCTCGGGTTTCCGCGCCAGGCGAGTCCCAACATATCTCTCCCTCTCCGGGTTCCACGCTCCATATATATCCTCATACCTCCCTCGCTCAGTCTTCGCCGCTTCCATCTCCTTCTTGGGGTGACGATGCTCCGTCGTCTTCCTCCAAGGCCCCTTACCAGCTAATACCTCCTCCCATGTCCAGGACTCCATTAGACATCGCTGCTTGGTCTTTTTGTGGTGGGTTATTCTGTCACGATCTCCGTGAAGGACAGACCAAGATGCAGCGATGCTTCCAGTATACATTTTATTAAAAGACGTAACTGGGAAAAATAACAAACGGAAAACGAAGATCGGAACGTTAACATAGAATGAAACACAAACAAAGCTATGCTCAAACAATAACCCACAAAACCTATATGAAAACCCCAAACATATATATGGTTCCCAATTAGAGACAACGACACACAGCTGCCTCTAATTGGGAACCATTACCCCAACATAGAAATATAACACCTAGAACATAAAAAACCCTACACCAAAACTAAACACACCAGCCTGTCTTCTCAGGCCTGGACGTGACATAAATGACCTTTAACAGGCATTCATCAACAATGAGAGAGTGTGAAATGACTTTTAACAGGCATTCATCAACAGTGAGGAGAGAGTGTGAAATGACCTTTAAATAGGCATTCATCAACACTGAGGAGAGAGTGTGAAATGACCTTTAATTAGGCATTCATCAACACTGAGGAGAGAGTGTGAAATGACCTTTAAACAGACATTCATCAACACTGAGGAGAGAGTGTGAAATTACCTTTTAAACAGGCATTCATCAACACTGAGGAGAGAGTGTGAAATTACCTTTAAATAGGCATTCATCAACACTGGGAGAGAGTGTGAAACCAGGGCCTTTAACCGGGGCCATGAACCGGGTCTTTAACCGGGACCTTTAACCAGGGCCTTTAACCAGGGCATTAAACAAGGACCTTTAACCAGGACCTTTAACCAGGGCATTAAACCAGGGCCTTTATCCAGGGCCTTTGATCAGGGCCTTTGACCAGGGCCTTTGACCAGGGCCTTTAACCAACACTGGGCTGCTGAACGAGAGGGTGTATTACTGTATGCTCTTTTTAGTCTTGTTGGTGAAGTAGTCCCGTGTAGCTCAGTTGGTAGAGCATGGCTCTTGCAACGCCAGGGTTGTGGGTTCAATTCCCACAGGCTTGAAAATGCATTCACTCAGTACTGTAGGTTGCTCTGGATAAAGGGAGTCTACTAAGCGTAGACATGGCGTCGGTTTCTAATTTGACTCAACAAAGCAGCCTGATGTACTGTACAGACACAACAGCTTTGATCGGAACATGAGATTCACCAGAGGCTTCTAACCCTCTATAATAGGATTCAGTGCTTTGTTGGTCATAACTGTCTGTCACTAAGGCCCATCTCAGAGGGAAAAAAACATGAATACGTTCTGGGAGTGGACCAGTAGTCCTTATAAAGTAGCAGTTGAGAGTCAGAGTCACAGAACAGTGTCCTCTCTCTGGGTCTGAGTGATGGTACTGGAAAGGGGGCAGAAACAGAGTGAGGGTCTGGGTTCTCTCATTGATTTGATTATTTCATTATTAATTTGTCGACGTTCTTAATGAAAGTAGTTTTAGTTGCTAGCTAACCACCAAGTAAGTAAGGGAATATATTACATGTAAGTATGAAAAAGTGTTGTTTGAAGTCCAATCTACAGTTTGTACACCATAACCCTCACTGTCCTGTATGACACAGTAACACCTCACTGTCCTCTATGACACAGTGACACCTCACTGTCCTGTATGACACAGTGACACCTCACTGTCCTGTATGACACAGTAACACCTCACTGTCCTGTATGACACAGTAACACCTCACTGTCCTGTATGACACAGTAACACCTCACTGTCCTCTATGACACAGTGACACCTCACTGTCCTGTATGACACAGTAACACCTCACTGTCCTGTATGACACAGTGACACCTCACTGTCCTGTATGACACAGTAACACCTCACTGTCCTGTATGACACAGTAACACCTCACTGTCCCGTATGACACAGTAACACCTCACTGTCCTGTATGACACAGTTGAACAGACAGACAGACTGTCTGTATGTCTGAGATAGAGGAGACAGAGACAGACAGACATAGACAGATATAGAGAGACAAAGAGAGACAGAAGCAGAGAGAGACAGAGACAGACAGAGACCGACAGAGACAGAGACAGACTGACAGAGACAGAGAGAGCCAGAGACAGACAGAGACCGACAGAGCCAGAGAGAGCCAGAGACAGACAGAGACCGACAGAGACAGACTGACAGAGAGAGCCAGAGACAGACAGAGACAGACAGAGACCGACAGAGACAGAGACAGACTGACAGAGACATAGCCAAAGCCAAAGCCAGAGACAGACACACACAGAGATCTCCAGATATGAGCTACTCACCAGTGATCTCCACCACGCCATCCTTGGTCTTGATCACCAGCTCCTCAGGGGAGAAGTGGTTGACGTCCAGAGTGACCTTCCAGGCCTCCTGGGTCTGCTTGATCTCAGACATGCCAGAGCTGAGCTGGCGGGAGAGGGCATGGGCGTACGATGCTGCCCCAGCCTGAGCCATCATGGGGGCCTGGGGCATCATGGCAGCCTGCATCATGGCACTATGCAAGGGGGACATCACAGGGCTCTGGGGCATCATGGAGGGTATGAATCCAGCAGCGGACATGTCGGAGCTAAAGGCGGATGGACGCATGTAGCCGGGCCAGTGGGTGCTGGGGAACTCCTCAGGGAGGGCCGGCATGCCGAAGGCCTGGTCAAAGAGCCGGCTGCCCTGGTAACAGTCGCGGAAGGGGTCCCAGCTGGGGGTGTGGAGCAGGCTGAAGGGGATACGTCTCTCTGTCATGGTTGCTGGAGGACGAGGAGTAGTACTGTACCAGTAGTAGAGCTGTGGGGCTGGCTGACTGGCTGTAGATGACTTTGGTTGGTCTCTCTCAAACTTCCAACAACATTTCTGTCTGCTCCTCGGTCGAAGGCTTTTATGCACACAGCAACCGCCCAACTCTCGTCAACACTGTCACTGGCTCCTCCTTCTCACTCTCCACACACACACACCTCCCTTAGCCAGATATTTATAGAAGGAACTAGAATGTCTATTCATGGCAGAAGAGCATGAGAATGGAATCTAAATCCAAGGACCTCCCATCGACCAATCGAACACAGCTGCCCAGCACTCTGTTTCACACCCTCCCTCCCTCTTTCTCCCTGTCCTGCCAATTGTAATCCCCCCTCCAAGCTCACCCTAGCCATGACACAGGGCTAGAGGAATCTGAGAGTCTGTTGTAAAGCAGACAGCCCTGCTCAGCAGGTCTACAGCCCCCCTGCATAGTGGGGAGATGTAAGTATGCCGTTTCTAACACACAGGCTGGTAGAGAACAGTATGTTACGTGACAAGCCAGCCACTTACGTGCAATTAGCAGCTATACATTAAGAATGCACACTGGAATCGTAGGAGCTCAAACAAGCATGACACAACAGACAACACACCCACCCATATGCTTGCATACAGTACACCCACAGACCCACAAGCACACAGAGGATGCCAACCCTCAACTGAACAGTTATGTTGGAGGTGTTTGGTGTGAAAGGAGGTAGTCCTGACATGGAGGAATGGAACCAGAGCTAAGTTAGACAGGTGTTGATACTGACCATGTCATGTAGACCCTATATCTCCTCTCTATCTGATATCTGTCTCCTCTCTAACTCCGCTCTAACTCCGCTCTGTCTCCTCTCTGTGTCCTCTCTGTGTCCTCTCTGTGTCCTCTCTGTGTCCTGTCTGTCTCCTCTCTAACTCCCCTCTGTCCCCTCTCTAACTCCTCTCTGTATCCTTTCTAACTCCCCTCTGTCTCCTCTCTGTCTCCTCTCTGTCTCCACTCTAACTCCTCTCTAACTCCTCTCTAACTCCTCTCTGTCTCCTTTCTAACTCCTCTCTGTCTCCTTTCTAACTCCTCTCTGTCTCCCCTCTAACTCCTCTCTGTCTCCTCTCTAACTCCTCTCTGTCTCCCCTCTGTCCCCTCTCTAACTCCTCTCTAACTCCTCTCTGTCTCCTTTCTAACTCCTCTCTGTCTCCACTCTAACTCCTCTCTGTCTCCTCTCTAACTCCTCTCTGTCTCCTCTCTAACTCCTCTCTGTCTCCTCTCTGTCTCCACAGAAGAGAAAATGTCTAACTTGGCCTTTGCTGAGATGGCCCTTATATCCTAATTCCACAGAACCAGAAAGTCAAAACAATGTTGTCATCGGCTACAGAATGACAGTGTTCCACAGAACACAACGACAATCAGTGTCCTTGGTCCTTGGACCTCCAGTCTGGCGTCAATCCCGATCAACAGATATGAGTTTAAAATACAGCATAGCGTCTAGTGACCAAAATCCATGACACAAATGAGTGTCACAAATAGAACACTTTAAATCATGTGAATAACATAACGGAGAAATACATAAATATGCTAAGCACTGTGTTAATATTAACGTTTTTCATCTTAAATATTTTTCTAATTTTGATTTAAAGCATTTTTATTCCACCAGCAAATACAAGAACAACAAATCTGGAAAAAGGACAGTTTTGGCATGCACCATCCAGTGCTCAACCTATATTACAGTAACTTCAGATTATCAGATTATCCTTAGTGTCTCTCCACTGACTGTCTAAAAACTGTTCCCCTTCAGAGTATCAGATTATCCTTAGTGTCTCTCCACTGACTGTCTAAAAACTGTTCCCCTTCAGAGTATCAGATTATCCTTAGTGTCTCTCCACTGACTGTCTAAAAACTGTTCCCCTTCAGAGTATCAGATTATCCTTAGTGTCTCTCCACTGACTGTCTAAAAACTGTTCCCCTTCAGAGTATCAGATTATCCTTAGTGTCTCTCCACTGACTGTCTAAAAACTGTTCCCCTTCAGAGTATCAGATTATCCTTAGTGTCTCTCCACTGACTGTCTAAAAACTGTTCCCCTTCAGATTATCATATTATCCTTAGTGTCTCTCCACTGACTGTGTCTAAAAACTGTTCCCCTTCAGAGTATCAGATTATCCTTAGTGTCTCTCCACTGACTGTGTCTAAAAACTGTTCCCCTTCAGAGTATCAGATTATCCTTAGTGTCTCTCCACTGACTGTTTAAAAACTGTTCCCCTTCAGAGTATCAGATTATCCTTAGTGTCTCTCCACTGACTGTGTCTAAAAACTGTTCCCCTTCAGAGTATCAGATTATTCTTATTGTCTCTCCACTGACTGTGTCTAAAAATTGTTCCCCTTCAGAGTATCAGATTATCCTTAGTGTCTCTCCACTGACTGTCTAAAAACTGTTCCCCTTCAGAGTATCAGATTATCTTTAGTGTCTCTCCACTGACTGTCTAAAAACTGTTCCCCTTCAGAGTATCAGATTATCCTTAGTGTCTCTCCACTGACTGTGTCTAAAAACTGTCCCCCTTCAGAGTATCAGATTATCCTTAGTGTCTCTCCACTGACTGTCTAAAAACTGTTCCCCTTCAGAGTATCAGATTATTCTTAGTGTCTCTCCACTGACTGTCTAAAAACTGTTCCCCTTCAGAGTATCAGATTATCCTTAGTGTCTCTCCACTGACTGTCTAAAAACTGTAGTTGTAGTTCAGTTTGTGGTTGAGGCTAGGGTTAGTGTTAAGGTTGTGGTTGAGGCTAGGGGTAGGGTTAGTGTTAAGGTTGTGGTTGAGGCTAGTGGTAGGGTTAGTGTTAAGGTTGTGTTTGAGGCTAGGGGTAGGGTTAGTGTTAAGGTTGTGGTTGTGGTTGAGGCTAGGGGTAGGGTTAGTGTTAAGGTTGTGGTTGTGGATGAGGCTAGGGGTAGGGTTAGTGTTAAGGTTGTGGTTGTGGTTGAGGCTAGGGGTAGGGTTAGTGTTAAGGTTGTGGTTGTGGTTGAGGCTAGGGTAGGGTTAGTGTTAAGGTTGTGGTTGTGGTTGAGGCTAGGGGTAGGGTTAGTGTTAAGGTTGTGGTTGTGGTTGAGGCTAGGGGTAGGGTTAGTGTTAAGGTTGTGGTTGAGGCTAGGGGTAGGGTTAGTGTTAAGGTTGTGGTTGAGGCTAGGGTAGGGTTAGTGTTAAGGTTGTGGTTGTGGTTGAGGCTAGGGGTAGGGTTAGTGTTAAGGTTGTGGTTATGGCTGAGGCTAGGGTAGGGTTAGTGTTAAGGCTGTGGCTGAGGCCAGGTAGGGTTAGTGTTAAGGCTGTGGTTGTGGCTGAGGCCAGTGGTAGGGTTAGTGTTAAGGCTGTGGCTGAGGCTAGTGGTAGGGTTAGTGTTAAGGTTGTGGTTATGGTTGAGGCTAGGGGTAGGGTTAGTGTTAAGGTTGTGGTTGAGGCTAGGGGTAGGGTTAGTGTTAAGGTTATGGTTGAGGCTAGTGGTAGGGTTAGTGTTAAGGCTGTGGCTGAGGCTAGGGCAGGGTTAGTGTTAAGGCTGTGGCTGTGGCTGAGGCCAGTGGTAGGGTTAGTGTTAAGGCTGTGGCTGAGGCTAGGGTAGGGCTAGTGCTGTGGCTGTGGCTGAGGCCAGTAGGGTTAGTGTTAAGGCTGTGGCTTGAGGCTAGGGGCAGGGTTAGTGTTAAGGTGTGGCTGAGGCCAGTGGCAGGGCTAGTGTTAAGGCTGTGGCTGTGGCTGAGGCTAGGGTAGGGCTAGTGTTAAGGCTTGTGGCTGTGGCTGAGGCCAGTGGCAGGGTTAGTGTTAAGGCTGTGGTTATGGCTGAGGCTAGGGCAGTAGGGTTAGTGTTAAGGCTTGTGGCTGTGGCTGAGGCCAGGGTAGGGTTAGTGTTAAGGCTTGTGGCTGAGGCTAGGGTAGGGCTAGTGTTAAGGCTGTGGTTATGGCTGAGGCTAGGGTAGGGTTAGTGTTAAGGTTGTGGTTGAGGCTAGTGGTAGGGCTTAGTGTTAAGCTCAGGTTGTGGCTGAGGCTAGGGGTAGGGTTAGTGTTAAGGTTGTGGTTGAGGCTAGGGTAGGGTTAGTGTTAAGGTTGTGGTTATGGTTGAGGCTAGGGGTAGGGTTAGTGTTAAGGTTGTGGTTGTGGTTGAGGCTAGGGGTAGGGTTAGTGTTAAGGTTGTGGTTGTGGTTGAGGCTAGGGTTAGGGTTAGTGTTAAGGTTGTGGCTGAGGCTAGGGTAGGGCTAGTGCAAAGCCTTGTGGCTGAGGCCAGCTGTAGGGTTAGTGTTAAGGCTGTGGTTATGGCTGAGGCTAGGGGTAGGGCTAGTGTTAAGGCTGTGGCTGAGGCTAGGGTAGGGTTAGTGTTAAGGTTGTGGCTGAGGCTAGGGCAGGGTTAGTGTTAAGGCTGTGGCTGAGGCCAGGGTAGGCTAGTGTTATAAGGCTGTGGCTGAGGCTAGGGCAGGGCTAGTGCTAAGGCTGTGGCTGAGGCCAGGGGTAGGCTAGTGTTAAGGCTGTGGCTGTGGCTGAGGCCAGGGTAGGGCTAGTGTACAGGCTGTGGTTGTGGCTGAGGCCAGGGGCTAGTGTTAAGGCTGGCTGTGGCTGAGGCTAGGGTAGGGTTAGTGTTAAGGCTGTGGCTGTGGCTGAGGCTAGGGTAGGGCTAGTGTTAAGGCTGTGGTTGTGGCTGAGGCTAGTAGGGCTAGTGTTAAGGCTGTGGCTGAGGCTAGGTAGGGCTAGTGCATAAGGTTGTGGCTGAGGCTAGGGTAGGGCTAGTGCTAAGGCTGTGGTTGTGGCTGAGGCTAGGGCAGGGTTGGTGTTAAGGCCAGGTTGAGGCTAGGGTAGGGTTAGTGCTAAGGCTGTGGTTGTGGCTGAGGCCAGTGGTAGGGTTAGTGTTAAGGCTGTGGCTGAGGCCAGTGGTAGGGTTAGTGTTAAGGCTGTGGTTATGGCTGAGGCTAGGGTAGGGTTAGTGTTAAGGTTGTGGCTGAGGCTAGGGGTAGGGTTAGTGTTAAGGTTGTGGTTGTGGTTGAGGCTAGTGGTAGGGTTAGTGTTAAGGTTGTGGTTATGGTTGAGGCTAGGGGTAGGGTTAGTGTTAAGGTTGTGGTTGAGGCTAGGGGTAGGGTTAGTGTTAAGGTTATGGTTGAGGCTAGTGGTAGGGTTAGTGTTAAGGTTGTGGCTGAGGCCAGTGGTAGGGTTAGTGCTGTGGCTGAGGCCAGTGGCAGGGTTAGTGTTAAGGCTTGTGGTTATGGCTGAGGCCAGGGGCAGGGCTAGTGTTAAGGCTGTGGCTGAGGCCAGGGTAGGGCTAGTGTTAAGGCTAGGCTGTGGCTGAGGCCAGTGGTAGGGCTAGTGCTAAGGCTGTGGCTGAGGCCAGTGGTAGGGTTAGTGTTAAGCTGTGGCTGTGGCTGAGGCTAGGGTAGGGTTAGTGTTAAGGCTGTGGTTATGGCTGAGGCTAGGGTAGGGCTAGTGCTAAGGCTGTGGCTGAGGCCAGTGGTAGGGTTAGTGTTAAGCCCAGGCTGTGGCTGAGGCTAGGGTAGGGCTAGTGTTAAGGCTGTGGCTGAGGCCAGTGGTAGGGTTAGTGTTAAGGCTGTGGCTGTGGTTGAGGCCAGTGGTAGGGCTAGTGCTAAGGCTGTGGCTATGGCTGAGGCTAGTAGGGCTAGTGTTAAGGCTGTGGCTGAGGCCAGTGGTAGGGCTAGTGTTGTCTAGGTTGTGGGCTGAGGCTAGGGTAGGGTTAGTGTTAAGGCCAGGCTGAGGCTAGGGTAGGGTTAGTGTTAAGGTTGTGGCTGAGGCTAGGGTAGGGTTAGTGTTAAGGCTGTGGCTGAGGCTAGGGTAGGGTTAGTGTTAAGGTTGTGGCTGAGGCTAGGGTAGGGCTAGTGTTAAGGCTGTGGCTGAGGCCAGGGTAGGGTTAGTGTTAAGGTTGTGGCTGAGGCCAGGGTAGGGTTAGTGTTAAGGCTTGTGGCTGAGGCCAGGGTAGGGTTAGTGTTAAGGCTGTGGCTGAGGCCAGTGGTAGGGCTAGTGTTAAGCTTCAGGTCAGGCTGAGGCCAGGGCAGGGCTAGTGTTAAGGCTGTGGACAGGCTGAGGCTAGGTAGGGCTAGTGTTAAGGCCAGGTTTGAGGCTAGGGCAGGCTAGTGTTAAGGTTGTGGTTATGGCTGAGGCCAGGCTAGGCTAGTGCTAAGGCCAGGCTGAGGCTAGGGTAGGGCTAGTGCTAAGCCCAGGCTGAGGCTAGTAGGGCTAGTGTTAAGGCTGTGGCTGAGGCTAGGTAGGGCTAGTGCTAAGGCTGTGGCTGAGGCTAGGTAGGGCTAGTGTTAAGGCTGTGGGGCTGAGGGCTAGTGTAGGGTTGCATACTGTGGCTGAGGCTAGGTAGGGCTAGTGTTAAGGCTGTGGCTGTGGCTGAGGCCAGGGTAGGGCTTAGTGCTTAAGGCTGTGGCTGTGGCTGAGGCTAGGTAGGGCTAGTGTTAAGGCTGTGGCTGAGGCCAGGGTAGGGTTAGTGCTGTGGTTGTGGCTGAGGCTAGGGCAGGTTAGTGTTAAGGCTGTGGCTGTGGTTGAGGCCAGGGTAGGTTAGTGTTAAGGTGTGTGTGGCTGAGGCCAGGGGTAGGGTTAGTGTTAAGGTTGTGGCTGTGGCTGAGGCCAGGGGTAGGGTTAGTGTTGTGGCTGTGGCTGAGGCTAGGGCCAGGGTTAGTGTTAAGGTTGTGGCTGTGGCTTGAGGCTAGGGGTAGGGTTAGTGCTAAGGCTGTGGCTGAGGCTAGGGCAGGGTTAGTGCTAAGGTGTGGCTGAGGCTAGGGTAGGGCTAGTGCTTGTGGCTTGTGGCTGAGGCCAGGGTAGGGCTAGTGCTAAGGCTTGTGGTTGTGGCTGAGGCCAGGGTAGGGTTAGTGCAAGGCTGTGGTTGTGGCTGAGGCTAGGGTAGGGCTAGTGTTAAGGTTGTGGCTGTGGCTGAGGCTAGGGTAGGGTTAGTGCTGTGGCTGTGGCTGAGGCTAGGGGTAGGGCTAGTGCTAAGGTTGTGGCTGTGGCTGAGGCTAGGGGTAGGGTTAGTGTTAAGGTTGTGGTTGTGGTTGAGGCTAGGGGTAGGGTTAGTGTTAAGGTTGTGGCTGTGGCTGAGGCCAGGGTAGGGTTAGTGTTGTGGTTGTGGTTGAGGCTAGGGTAGGGTTAGTGTTAAGGTTGTGGTTGTGGTTGAGGCTAGGGGTAGGGTTAGTGTTAAGGTTGTGGTTGAGGCTAGGGGTAGGGTTAGTGTTAAGGTTGTGGTTGAGGCTAGGGGTAGGGTTAGTGTTACATTAGCTACATTAGCATCATAGTTACATTAGCATCCTCTGCAGGTGAGACATCCACATTGCACGTGGCGGTATTACTTCATGACTCTGGTATGAATAGTGTATAGACCTAAGCTCCAATGTGTTTTTTTTTTTTTTTTTTTCATGTCAAAAAGAGTATCGATCGAAAGACGACAACACAAGTAGCTCATTTTCCATTGGTTTATATTTATTGTCCTGTATTTAATAACTGGTGAACTACAACTAAGTGACTTTTATACAATCCAAAGGTTTAGCATTGTACTCTTAATAACGAAACATGTTTACATTATGAAAGTAACACCGCATGAGTGACAGGAAGCTTGACGAACGGGAAGGAAGACTGGGTCTCTGGTTGCATCATCACCAGCAGCTGTCCCAGCTAGCACATTTGGTTCCTTGGAAGCTGTGGGAACGTACGTTTTATGGCTTCGTTCTGGGAACGAAGCCACACGTAACATTTGTATTATTTGAGAATGGAAGTGGAAACTTTGCCTGTTCTGGGCACGTTAATACTTAGGTTACAGGGTTCCCCTGAAAGCCAACCTGGGAGGTTTTTCATTAACAAATTAAAATAAAATTCTAGGATGTTTGAAGGTAATTAAATAACACTGAGAAAATGTTTCAATAAGACTTTTAATAACACTGCTATTTTAGTTTGGGTTAACTGTTATGAACTCCCAGCACAGATAGGACACATGGACATTCATTTCTAAGCATTAAACACATTCCTTTTTTATTGTGACATGGCGTCACGGAGATTCAAACCTATGATCTTCTGCTCTCTATCCATGGAATTAGTCCACTGCTCCACCAAGATGGAGCTAGCATGACATGTTTAAAAAAAAAAAAAAAAAAACAAAGCTGTTCATTTTAGTCCATACAAACAGACCCTAGTTCAAAGGAAACAACCACTCACTAAGATCAGGAGTGGCCAATTAGTGGGTGCGGACAACACATCTGAACCCATTTAACAAGATAAGAGTTTTGTTGATGCTGAGAACGGAATGTATATGTTTTTAAATAACATTCTAACAACGTTCTTTGAACGTTACTAATGTTTTCTGGTGTTTTTTATGGAACGTTTTCTTAATGTTCTAAGAACATTACTTTAAATAGAACCAAGAGGAAACCTGTAGAAAACGTTACGCTGAAGTACTGGAATATCCACAGAAGGACGTTATTTCTAAACCATGAAAGAAACATTTTACTGAAATTTCCACAGAAGAATGTTATAAAACTGTAGTAAATGTTATGGAAAGGTTGTATGCTAAATAAACAAAGGACGCTCACGCTCCAACCAAGCTCTAAGAAACATATGGCTTTCAGAATGTTATGTGCTAGCTGGGGTCCTATCAGGACAGAGCAGTAAACTGAGACAGGGAACATGATGGGCATCTAGTGGGACTATCTGTGTCTGGGTGCACGCGTTTTGCTAGCAGGGGCATTTACTGCATACATAGTTTAGGTGACCACTGGCTTGTAAAACTAGCAGACCCTATGTCTGTGACCTCATGTCAGGTAAGAGACAGTTACCAGGACACCTCTGGTTAAAAGCATGGTGTAGGGCGATGGAACCAGCCTTTTACAGCAGGGGCAATGTGATTGGTAACACCGACAACAAACTAGCCCAATCAACACACTTTTGTCTGCAGAGAGTCAATCCAGGACTGGTTTATGATTTGGACAGTAGGAGTTGAAGTGGAGCTTTGGAGCCCTGCAGAGCAACAACCCCTCTAAGACTGTAACTAGGCATCCCCTGCACCAGGAGACAGACAGACAGGTAACAGTCCCTCTAAGATGGTAACTAGGCATCCCCTGCACCAGGAAACAGACAGACAGGTAACAGTCCCTCTAAGACGGTAACTAGGCCCTCTTAGTAACCTTGTGTAAGAGAATTATAAATCAGATAAGGGATTGGAAACCCGGCCGCCATAGAAACAAACAAATCTCCAACTCAGCTCACTCACCTCTTCTTAAAGGAAGCAGAAGCTTTCATGACAAATAAAAAGGATGTGTGTTAAAACATCAATTGACATTATGTATATTCACAGATGAGAATGTGTACATATGCAGCAATTCTATCTCCCATTAAATATTAAGATCTCAACAACACGGTTCTTCAAATTGTTTTAAAAACATTCGATGAGACCAAACAAATAAATAATCAAATAAATAAACAAATAAATAACATAAGAAATAGATAAATAATTGGAATAAATAACTGAATAAATAGCTGTGGATAAAAGATAGACCCCCACATGATTGCATGGATGCTTTTGCAGAAAATATCTTTAGAAGGAGCATCTTTACCGAGCGACTTCACGTCATTGGTCATTGCACAAGAGGTCTGAACATAATAAATAGTGGAATAGGGAAGAGAGGAAAAGTACATAATAATTAAACATTTATCCTTTTTTTTGTTTTTGCCTCTGTGTGTGATTACAGGTCAGGAATGTCAGGGCCATGTTCAGTACCAAAATGTTCTCGAACGTTTCAGATAGAAATACCACAAATAGAGCCGACGTGATTCCTTTCTCTACATCTCAGAGATCCATGTTTGTTCTACGTAGCATACTTATATCTGAACGTCCTGCTGAACGTGCCCCAAGTCAGAATAGGGGACAGGGACAGATGCACCCTGGGACCTGTAGTACTGTAGTGGCAACGACAGGTGCAGCCTGGGACCTGTAGTACTGTAGTGGCAGCGACAGGGACAGGTGCACCCTGGGACCTGTAGTACTGTAGTGACAGGCAGCAGGGCTCTCTGGTACAAGCAGCAGCCTTCCTTTCTAATGCATCATCATGCTAAGTCACCATCAAATAACAAGCCTCTTCAAAAAAATCACAGAATATACAGTGCATAGTTTACAAGCCAGAACTTACAGTTTACAATCATCTATACATCCTGATATATCAGTTTCCTTCTGCATGCTAAATCGTAAGCCAACTTTTCTTTTGTTCTTTATAGCATCTGTTGATCTCTCTGGTTCCTAAAATAGAGCATAGGTGTCTTTGGGGAAATTATGTAATGACATTGGAAGGGGGAGATTTGCCCAGTGCTGTTTGATTTGATTACTTTTCCACTTGTATCTCTTCTTTTCATCTTCTTTGACAAACTCATGGAAGTGTCCCATTGCTGGAATATCTTTTCATCTTCTTTGACAAACTCATGGAAGTGTACCATTGCTGGAATATCCTTTGGGGGTTACTTTTGCTCTGCAGAAACATATAGAGAAAGTGCTTACGGAATTGTTCTTTATCAATTATTTTCTAAAAGCATGATCTGAAAAATGTTATTTTAAATAATTGCCTGTGTGAGGACAAATCGATATTTCAGATCCAGGCTCGGGTTAACGCTGGTTACCTGAAGTAATACAGAGACGGAGACTGAGGATGGTAAAAAAACAAAAACACAGAGAAGGTCTGATCCTGTGTTTGGACCAATCAGGGACACATAACATGATTTATTTCCCTCCCCCTCTCTCTCCCTCAACCTCTCCTGCTGTCTCCAATTATCTCTCTCTCTCACCCCCCCACCCACCCCCCTCCCTCCACTCTCCCTCTCTCTGTCTCTCTCTCTCATCAGAAGCCAGGGCTTTCATAGCTGCTGCGACTGTAGTTGCTGTGGCTCCTGGGGCTGCGTGAGCGGCTGTGGCTCCTGGGGCTGCGTGAGCGGCTGTGGCTCCTGGTGCGGCTGTGACTGCAGCTGTAGCTGCGGCTGCGACTCCTCCCTGAGTGGGAGGGGCTTGACATGGAACTGGAGGAGGAGGGGCTGGGGCGGTAGTACGGGATAGGCCGCTTCCGAGCGCTGAAGAGAGGAGAGGACAGGAGATTAGACAGTACATAAAGCTCCTGTAGGAGTTAGTTAGTGTGAGGAGGACCACCACATTGACAGCTGACCAGAGAGCTGTTTTCTTGTCTCTGTTACAGTTTGGTCCAGTAGGAATGCTGTAAGTTTTGCAACATAATCCATATTTTAAATACTCTCAGAACTGAAATATCAAATGTATTTAAAAAAATATATATACAAATCCATGTACTGTACCACGTCAAATGTATAACATATTTGGATCTTAATAAAAGGTATTTTTTTTTAAAATGAATAAGCCACTTGGTCAGCTGTCATCAAAAGCAGACCAGAGAAATTGGCGTACTGTAGTTATCATTGTAGTTATTACTGTAGTTATCATTGTAGTTATTACTGTGGTTGTTACTGTAGTTATCATTGTAGTTATTACTGTAGTTATTGTTGTGGTTGTTACTGTAGTTATTACTGTGGTTGTTACTGTAGTTATCATTGTAGTTATTACTGTAGTTATTGCTGTGGTTGTTACTGTAGTTATAATTGTAGTTATTACTGTAGTTATTGCTGTGGTTGTTACTGTAGTTATCATTGTATTTATTACTGTAGTTATTACTGTGGTTATTAGGGGATACAGTCACATTGAGAGGTGCTGAAAGAGAGCCAGTGTTAGTTAGTAGTCGCACACACACACACACACACACACACACACACACACACACACACACACACACACACACACACACACACACACACACACACACACACACACACACACACACACTTCAACGGGTTAAAAGCGCTGAGATAGGATGTCCACTAACAAGGCTCAGTGACCCTTGCAGAAGTTGAGAGGTTGCTGCTGGTGAGTTAAGAGCTGTTAGCCACAAAAAGGACGGGGAAATTATCTGAAGGTTAGCCATCAACCACAAATCAGGTGACTTAACGATCTAGGAAGGTGCTTCTGCTACTGAATGAGTATTCATTCAGAGGATAGAAAGAAGGAGAGAGAAGCGAGGGACAGGGGAGGCAGCAGTGTTACTCTACGGAGGTTTGTTCTGTTGGTTAGCTGCATCACCAGACTTCAGTCAGAAGGACTAGGAGAGTCCTGCAGCACGGCAACTGTTACCACAGTAACTTAGCCTGCAGCTCAGCAGCATTCTGTTGTCTTGGCTTCCAGGGGAATCTTCCTTTGTACAGGAGTGACAGAGGAGTGACAGAACGTTTGACCAGCATTTTATCGAAAAGTACTCCACACATATTCTGGGAAATACAATTGAATCATATTATTGCTACTGTGTGCCATCACTCAGCTGTGACAAATCCAGTCTGTAATAAAGGTTGTACACTTCTATGATGTACAGTTGAAGTCGGAAGTTTACATACACCTTAGACAAATACATTTAAACTCAGTTTTTCACAATTCCTGACATTTAATCCTAGTAAAAATTCCCTGTTTTAGGTCAGTTAGGATCACTACTTTATTTTAAGAATGTGAAATGTCAGCATAATAGTAGAGAGAATGATTAATTTATTTCATCACATTCCCAGTGGGTCAGAAGTTTACATACACTCAATTAGTATTTGGTAGCATTGCCTATAAATTGTTTAACTTGGGTCAAACGTTTCGGGTAGCCTTCCACAAGTTTCCCACAATAAGTTGGTGAATTTTGGCCCATTCCTCCTGACAGAGCTGGTGTAGGCCTCCTTGCTCGCACACGCTTTTTCAGTTCCGCCCACAAATTTTCTATAGGATTGAGGTCAGGGCTTTGTGATGGCCACTCCAATACCTTGACTTGTTGTCCTTAAGCCATTTTGCCACAACTTTGGAAGTATGCTTGGGGTCATTGTCCATTTGGAAGACCCATTTGCGACCAAGCTTTAACTTTGCGACCAAGCTTTAACTTGAGATGTTGCTTCAATATATACACATCATTTTCCTCCCCTCATGATGCCATCTATTTTGTGAAGTGCACCAGTCCCTCCTGCAGCAAAGCACCACCACAACATGATGCTGCCACCCCCGTGCTTCACGGTTGGGATGGTGTTCTTCGGCTTGCAAGCCTCCCCCCTTTACCTCCAAACATAACAATGGTCATTAACAGTTCTATTTTTGTTTCATCAGACCAAAAAGTACGATCTTTGTCCCCATGTGCAGTTGCAAACCGTAGTCTGGCTTTTTATGGCGGTTTTGGAGCAGTGGCTTCTTCCTTGCTGAGCGGCCTTTCAGGTTATGATGATATAGGACTCGTTTTACTGTGGATATAGATACTTTTGTACCTGTTTCCTACAGCATCTTCACATGGTCCTTTGCTGTTGTTCTGGGATTGATTTGCACTTTTCACGCCAAAGTACGTTCATCTCTAGGAGACAGAACACGTCTCCTTCCTGAGCAGTATGACGGCTGCGGGGTCCCATGGTGTTTATACCTGCGTACTATTGTTTGTACAGATGAACGTAGTACCTTCAGGTATTTGGAATTTGCTCCCAAGGATGAACCAGACTTGTGGCACAGGTTGTTTAAGCTGTTTAAAGGCACAGTCAACTTAGTGTATGTAAACTTCTGACCCACTGGAATTGTGATACAGTGAATTATAAGTGAAATAATCTGTCTGTAAACAATTGCTGGAAAAATTACTTGTGTCATGCACAAAGTAAATGTCCTAACCAACTTGCCAAAACTATAGTTTGTTAACAAGAAATTGGTGGAGTGGTTGGAAAACGAGTTTTAATGACTCCAACCTAAGTGTATGTAAACTTCCGACTTCAACTGTAAATACATTTCACCTGAAATAATATAACATTTTCAGTTCCACTTGATTAAGGATAAAACACACATGCTTCTACACACAGACGTATATAAAATAACCCTGCATGTACAGTAATTATGCTGAGTATTCACAATCAAATTGTTGAGAAAAATCGAAGCAAAGCTAAGAGGGAGAAACCTTGACAATCTCTCCCATAGATGTCAGTGTTACAACTTTAATTTGCTTTCACTGAGGGAGCGTGGTTAGATACTGTAGATCCTCTGTTACCTGGTGATCCTGCGAGCCTCCATGAAGCTGGGAGAATCTCGTCTCCTCTTCCTGATGGGAGAGTAGCTCCTGGAGCGATGGTGAGCACGGTCAGCGTCAGAGTGGTGAGGACTATCTCTTTCCTTAGCGGAAAAACTAAAAATACACAGAAATAGTCATGTACTGGACAGAAAAAAAACAAAATGTATGAAAAAAAAGTAATGTTTGTGTCAAAATAAATCACTGGGGAGCTAAACTAAGCTAAACTAAACTAAGCTAAACTAAGTTTCTAGTAGACCTAAAACCAAGAGGTTAATCTGGCCTTCCAGGTAGGTTAACTATTATACATAGACTAGTTAGGAACCCTTCCTCTTGGTGGTACAGTGGTTGTTCCTTTAAAAGTTTTGAGCTTATGCAGCGACCATTTGTGGTAGATGGTGGCAGATTGTGGTAAATTGAGTCATTCTGGCAACAATGGCTGACACTTAAATAACGTGCCATAGAATTCTGTGGCACCCCACAAAATGTGCTGCAGCACACCACAACGTTTAAAGGAAGAACCATTGTAGGTTAACTATCATCCATAGACTAGCAAGGAACCCTTCCTCTTGGTGGTAGGTTAACTATCATCCATAGACTAGTAAGGAACCCTTCCTCTTGGTGGTAGGTTAACTATCATCCATAGACTAGTAAGGAACCCTTCCTCTTGGTGGTAGGTTAACAATCATCCATAGACTAGCAAGGAACCCTTCCGTAGGCGGTGTTCCTCACCTGGAATTGTTCTGTCTGGCATGGACGTGGAGGGACTTGGCCTTGCTGGGGCCTCTCTCTCTGGAGGCAGAGCATGATGAGGACCGTCCTGAGCTCCAGGAGCTGCTGCGCTGCCGGACCCCCACACCGCCCCGCCCCCGAGACTCACTCTTCTTCGTGCCTGACCCAGACGCATGGTGGTGCCGCTCTGGGGATGCAGACAGCCTCTGGTGATGGGCCTGTCCCCGACCACCATGGTGGTGCCGCTTGGAAGAGTGGGATCCTTTAGTCCTGGAGGTAGATAGGTAATGAGTATCAGTTGATTATTGGTAACAGCGGAAAGATAACTGTCATGATTGTTGGATACCTTTAGTAGGTTTTATTTACTATTATTTTTTATTTAACTAGGCAATTCAGTTAAGAATAAATTCTAATTTGCAATGACGGCCTACCCCGGCCAAACCCTTCCCTAATCTGGACGATGCTGGGCCAACTGTGCACCGCCCTATGGGACTCCCAATCAGGGTGTTTAGTTCCACATTAGAAGACAGGGCGTTTAGTTCCACATTGGAAGACAGGCTGTTTAGTTCCACATTAAGAATACAGGCTGTTTAGTTCCTCATTGGAAGACAGGGCGTTTATTTCCACATTAGAAGACAGGGTGTTCAGTTCCACATTAGAAAACAGGGTGTTCAGTTCCACATTAGAAGACAGGCTGTTTTGTTCTTAAAGTGATCAAACTATTTTCATTGGTATTAGCAAATCTCGGAATAGCACAAGCAGAGGGAAGTGCATCTGACTGTGCGCTGGACAGCAGACTAAACACACAACACATGCCAGTGACCAGGGCCGGATAAAGAAATCATAGGCCCCGGGGCTTTTCTTTTTCCTATTATTCTATTGGTTCTACGTACAGATTAGTCTTCTTCTATTGGTTCTACGTACAGATTAGTCTTCTTCTATTGGTTCTACGTACAGATTAGTCTTCTTCTCTTTTCAGCGGTAGGTGTTTGCTTTCAAAACTGTACGTTTTTCCCAGGATTGTATTTTGAAATTTGCAAAAGGCAAACAGACAACTGCACCCAACCACAGAAATATAATCCATAGATGGCAGATCCCATTCAAGTCAGGACTGGCAGCCACTGCTAGTGTACCCATGAGTTTCAACAGTCAAATTGCCAGGGTAAGAGATTCCAAAACCCTTCTATGGATTATATGTCTATGGCCACAATGCAACAATCTGTATATTTGACATGCATTCTGCCCAAATTGCGGCCTTCCCGACTGTAGGCAACCGGTAACTGCCAAAATGAAGGAAACACTTGATTAAATGAGGGATACGAAGTTGATGTTATCCAACCACAGGGAAGATGTTATCAAATTGCTGGAAGATGTTTGGGGCTGGGAGTGCTGTGAAAAATGTTATTGTTGGGGGAGCTGCAATTCGTTTTTTTGCCCGCGCTACAGACGGCTATATCGGTCTGCAAATACAGGACTAGTAAAGCCTCAGTGCACTGCTTTTGTGTAAAAATTACATTTTAATATATATGTACACACACAGTACATTAATATATATGTACACACACAGTACATTAATATATATGTACACACACAGTACATTCGGAAAGTATTCAGACCCCTTCCCTTTTTCCATGTTTTGTTACATTACATCCTTATTCTAAAATGGATTTAAATAACAAAATGTCCTCATCAATCGACACACAATACCCCATAATGACAAAGCAAAAACAGGGTTTTAGAAATGTTTGCAAATGTATTACAAATAAAAAATGGAAATATGACATTTACATAATTATTCAGACCCTTTACTCAGTATTTTGTTGAAGCACCTTTGGCAGCGACTACAGCCTTGAGTCATCTTGGGTACGACGCTAAAAGCTTGGCACACCTGTATTTGGGGAGTTTCTCCCATTCTTCTTTTCAGATACTCTCAAGGACATTCAGAGACATGTCCTGTCTGCTTAGGGACGTTGTCCTGTTGGAAGGTGAACCTTCGCTCCAGTCTGAGGTCCTGAGCGCTCTGGAGCAGGTTTTCATCAAGGATCTCTCTGTACTTCGCTCCGTTCATCTTTCCCCGATCCTAACTAGTCTCCCAGTCCCTGCCGCTGAAAAACATCCCCATAGCATGATGCTGCCACCACCATGCATCACCACAGGGATGGGGCCAGTTTTCCTCCAGACGTGACACTTGGCATTCAGGCCAAAGAGTTCAATCTTGGTTTCATCAGACCAGAGAATCTTGTTTCTCATGGTCTGAGAGTCCTTTAGGTGCCTTTTGGCAAACTCCAGGAGGGCTGTGAAGTGCCTTTTACTGAGGAGTGGCTTCCGTCTGGCTACTCGACCATTTAAAATCCAGGGTGTCTGAGGTGACGCCTCTAACGCTGAGACACAGTACCTTAGACCGCTGCGCCACTCGGGAGCCCCATAAAGGCCTGGTGGAGTGGTGGAGTGCTGCAGAGATGGTTGTCCTTCTGGAAAGTTCTCCCATATCCACAGAGGCACTCTGGAGCTCTTTCAGAGAGACCATTGGGTTCTTGGTCACCTCCCTGACCAAGGCCCTTCTCCCCTGATTGTTCAGTTTGGCCGGGCAGCCAGCTCTAGGAAGAGTCTTGGTGGTTCCAAACTTCTTCCATTTAAGAATGATGGAGGCCACTGTGTTTTTGGGAATGTTCAATGCTGCATACATTTTTGGTACCCTTCCCCAGATCTGTGCCTCATCACAATCCTGTCTCGGAGCTCTACGGACAATTCATTCGACCTCATGGCTTGGTTTTTGCTCTGACATGCACTGTCAACTGTGGGACCTTATATAGACAGGTGTGTGCCTTTCCAAATCATGTCCAATCAATTGAATTTACCACAGGTGGACTCCAATCAAGTTGTAGAAACATCTCAAGGATAATCAATGGAAGCAGGATGCACCTGAGCTCAATTTCACGTCTCATAGCAAAGGGGCTGAATACTCATGTAAAGAAGGTATTTCGTTTTTTTATTTGTAATACTTTGCGAAAAAAACAAAACTGTTTATATATTATTACATTTTTTATGATATTTTTTGGGGGGATGCTGGAGCACTCTCAACACCCCTACTTCCCACAGCTATGTATGTTATGGTCTGTGGGGTGCATTTTCCTTGCATGGTTTAGGTCCATTTGTAGAATCTATGCCAAGGTGTATTGAAGCTGTTCTGGCAGCTCGTGGTGGCCAAACACCCTTTTAAGACATTTATGTTGGTGTTTCATTTATTTTGGCAGTTACCTGTAGGCGCTTGTGATACAATGTTATCCACAGTCATTTTTTTGAAACTGTGGCTAAATGATCCTCTCTCGTGTATTTACAACATTGTGGTTGGATAAAAAACAATCATAATATTTCTTTTTTTTGCCACTTGGGCCCCCTATAGACTTGGGCTCCCTATAGACTTGGGCCCCCTATAGACTTGGGCCCCCTATAGACTTGGGCCCCCTATAGACTTGGGCCCCCTATAGACTTGGGCCCAGTCCCTGACTCACACAATTGACCAGTCACATTTATTTATCATTCCGTTTTTGGGCTGGGATTTTTTATGAATCGGTTACCCAATCAAGGCACTACCGGTCATGTAATTAAAAAATGTTTAAAAACATAAAGACATTATTTTTTTTTACTTTGTTTTTGCTGCCTGTTGGGCACCCCATGGGCCGGTGCTCAAGGGTTTAAGCCCCAGTAATTCCCTGTATTAATCCGGCCCTGGCAATGACCGGTAAAGGCTATGTCAGTATGGCCGGTCCAATCTCTCTGCTTACTTCTTCTGGTGAGAGCTCTTTTCTCTGTGAGGATGCAGGTTATGTTGAGAGTGGGCGGAGTCACTGCTGTGAGTCGGCGAATGGGAGCGCTTCCCCTGGACTCTGTGACCTCCCCATCTCCCTGACGACCCCAGGCCCGTCATCTGCCTGTCCTCCCCATGTAAGGCCTCTCCAGCCTGGGCAGCAGTACCTCCTGGGGCTCTGTAGAGGGCAGTGTGGGCCTTGTTCTCTCCTCCTCTCAGTTGTGGCAGTATCACGGTCGACTGGGCTCTTGGAGTAGCAGCAGTCAGCACTCTCAGCTTCTGTAGAGAGATGATAACCAACAAACGGAAAAAAAATAATAACCAAAGACAAAACAGAAAAAAGGAAGAAAGGGCCTTAGAGTTTGTCACAGTGGAGTGTTCGAGCGCTACGGTGTACTTGCCAAAAGAGGGTCAACATCTAAAAGAAAAGATCTAGGTTTTTCCTCGATATGGCTTATAGACAGTCCTCTATGGTGCAGCGCATGCAGTACTTGGCATGCAAAACCATCATGAGATGAAGAAATCATAATCCCAAAAAGAACCCCCCCCAAAAAAAAACTAGAAGAGAGGTAAACAATATCAAATTAACACATTAAGTTAAAGAGCAATGAGAGAGGAGAACAGAGAAGAAAAGAGAGAGGAGGAGAGTAGAGTTAAAGCAGAGAGAGTTACAGTAGAGAGAGTTACAGTAAAGAGAGTAGAGTTAGTAGAGATTTCTACAGTAGAGAGAGTAGAGAGTTACAGTTGAGAGAGTAGATAGTTACAGTATATTGAGCTACAGTAGAGAGTGGAGAGTTACAGTAGAGAGAGTAGAGAGTTACAGTAAAGACAGTAGAGAGTTACAGTAGCGAGAGTAGAGAGTTACAGTAGCGAGAGTAGAGAGTTACAGTAGAGAGAGTAGAGAGTTACAGTAGAGCTACAGCAGAGAGTTACAGTAGAGCTACAGCAGAGAGTTACAGTAGAGAGAGTAGAGAGTTACAATAGCGAGAGTAGAGAGTTACAGTAGAGAGAGAAGAGTTACAGTAGAGCTACAGCAGAGAGTTACAGTAGAGAGAGTAGAGAGAGTAGAGAGTTACAGTAGAGAGAGTAGAGAGTTACAGTAGAGAGTTACAGTAGAGAGAGTAGAGCGTTACAGTAGAGAGAAAGTAGAGAGTTACAGTAGAGAGAGAAGAGAGTTACAGTAGAGAGAGAAGAGAGTTACAGTAGAGAGTTACAGTAGAGAGAGAGTAGAGAGTTACAGTAGAGAGAGAAGAGAGTTACAGTAGAGAGAGAGTAGAGAGTTACATTAGAGAGAGAGTAGAGAGTTACAGTAGAGAGAGTAGAGATTTACAGTAGAGAGAAAGGAGAGTTACAGAAGAGAGCATAAAGAGTTACAGTAGAGAGAGTAGAGAGTTACAGTAGAGAGAGAAGAGAGTTACAGTAGAGAGAGAAGAGAGTTACAGGAGAGAGAGTAGAGAGTTACAGTAGAGAGAGTAGAGAGTTACAGTAGAGAGTTACAGTAGAGAGAGAGTAGAGAGTTACAGTAGAGAGAGTAGAGAGTTACAGTAGAGAGAGAAGAGAGTTACAGGAGAGAGAGTAGAGAGTTACAGGAGAGAGAGTAGAGAGTTACAGTAGAGAGAGAGTAGAGAGTTACAGTAGAGAGAGAGTAGAGAGTTACAGTAGAGAGAGAGTAGAGAGTTACAGTAGAGAGAGTAGAGAGTTACAGTAGAGAGAGAAGAGAGTTACAGTAGAGAGAGAGTAGAGAGTTACAGTAGAGAGAGTAGAGAGTTTCAGTAGAGAGAGTAGAGATTTACAGTAGAGAGAAAGGAGAGGTACAGTAGAGAGAGTAGAGAGTTACAGTAGAGAGAGAAGAGAGTTACAGTAGAGAGTTACAGTAGAGAGAGAGTAGAGAGTTACAGTAGAGAGAGAAGAGAGTTACAGTAGAGAGAGTAGAGAGTTACAGTAGAGAGAGAAGAGAGTTACAGGAGAGAGAGTAGAGAGTTACAGTAGAGAGTTACAGTAGAGAGAGAGTAGAGAGTTACAGTAGAGAGAGAGTAGAGAGTTACAGTAGAGAGAGTAGAGAGTTACAGTAGAGAGAGAAGAGAGTTACAGTAGAGAGAGAGTAGAGAGTTTCAGTAGAGAGAGTAGAGATTTACAGTAGAGAGAAAGGAGAGTTACAGTAGAGAGAGTAGAGAGTTACAGTAGAGAGAGAAGAGAGTTACAGTAGAGAGTTACAGTAGAGAGAGAGTAGAGAGTTACAGTAGAGAGAGAAGAGAGTTACAGTAGAGAGAGTAGAGTTACAGGAGAGAGAGTAAAGAGTTACAGTAGAGAGAGAAGAGAGTTACAGGAGAGAGAGTAGAGAGTTACAGGAGAGAGAGTAGAGAGTTACAGTAGAGAGAGAAGAGAGTTACAGTAGAGAGAGTAGAGATTTACAGTAGAGAGAAAGGAGAGTTACAGAAGAGAGCATAAAGAGTTACAGTAGAGAGAGTAGAGAGTTACAGGAGAGAGAGTAGAGAGTTACAGGAGAGAGAGTAGAGAGTTACAGTAGAGAGAGTAGAGAGTTACAGTAGAGAGAGTAGAGAGTTACAGTAGAGAGAGTAGAGAGTTACAGTAGAGAGAGAAGAGAGTTACAGTAGAGAGAGAAGAGAGTTACAGTAGAGAGAGTAGAGAGTTACTGTTGAGAGCATAAAGAGTTACAGTAGAGAGTAGAGAGTTACAGGAGAGAGAGTAGAGAGTTACAGTAGAGAGAGTAGAGAGTTACAGTAGAGAGAGTAGAGAGTTACAGTAGAGAGAGAAGAGAGTTACAGTAGAGAGTTACAGTAGAGAGAGAGTAGAGAGTTACAGTAGAGAGAGTAGAGAGTTACAGGAGAGAGTAGAGAGTTACAGGAGAGAGAGTAGAGAGTTACAGTAGAGAGAGGAGAGTTACAGTAGAGAGAGTAGAGAGTTACAGTAGAGAGAGTAGAGAGTTACAGTAGAGAGAAAGGAGAGTTACAGAAGAGAGCATAAAGAGTTACAGTAGAGAGAGTAGAGAGTTACAGTAGAGAGAGTAGAGAGTTACAGGAGAGAGAATAGAGTTACAGTCGAGAGTAGAGAGTTACAGTCGAGAGTAGAGAGCTACAGTAGAGAGTTACAGTAGAGAGTAGAGAGTTACAGTAGAGAGTTACAGTAGAGAGTTACAGTAGAGAGAGAAGAGAGTTACAGTAGAGAGAGTAGAGAGTTACAGTAGAGAGAGTAGAGAGTTACAGTAGAGAGAGAAGAGAGTTACAGTAGAGAGAGAAGAGAGTTACAGTAGAGAGAGTAGAGAGTTACAGTAGAGAGAGTAGAGAGTTACAGTAGAGAGAGTAGAGTTACAGTCGAGAGTAGAGAGTTACAGTAGAGAGTTACAGTAGAGAGAGTAGAGAGTTACAGTAGAGAGAGTAGAGAGTTACAGTCGAGAGTAGAGAGTTACAGTCGAGAGTAGAGAGCTACAGTAGAGAGTTACAGTAGAGAGTAGAGAGCTACAGATTTGTAGAATAGAAAAAGAGGACTTCTTCAAGTTTTAGTAATGGGTAAAAACTAATATGAAACAAAACCAATAAAAAAGAATAGACAACTTGACGGAACATCACAGAAATGGAAGGAACAAAATAAAAGATTCACAATTATAGAGTCAAGTCAAATCAGAAAAACAAATCGTCTTCTACTCAATAATTTTCTTTTTGTGGAGTTTTTTTCACTGGAGTAGACAATTGCTGAGATGTGAACAGCGACCCATTTTCTTTATTCAGTTATTTTTTTTTTTATCGTTACTCTTGTTTAACCTTTTGGTTAACATCCTCTTGGTTAACATCCACTTACCAATAAAGTGGCATTCCCTCCTTTAGTAGGTAAGGTATGAAGAAAAGGGAAAAGTGGGGCAACATAAGTGCATCATTAGATTTCACAAAATGCATGAGAAAAAGACACAATCCCTTCCCTGGCAGAGTGAGGCATGAGACAATGAAATCAACTGACATTCAATCAAATATAAAAGAGGAAGGAATCAACCACAATGTTCAGGGAACCTCTCACACCGAGAGTAGGTACTGTACATCTCCCAGATCATCCACTCTCCTGGCCAGCCCACACCACCAGAGGGCAGACAGTCTGTGTGAATGACCATTGCAATAAGTTCAGGGGTTCCAGAGTGTTAAGTTTAGCGGTTCCAGAGCGTTAAGTTCAGGGGTTCCAAAGCGTTAAGTTTAGGGGTTCCAGAGCGATAGTTTAGGGGTTCCAGAGTGTTAAGTTTAGGGGTTCCAGAGTGTTAAGTTTAGGGGTTCCAGAGCGTTAAGTTTAGGGGTTCAACCCCCAAACCAAGGCATTTCTTGTCAGTGTGGGGTTGAATTGCCCCTGTAACTTTTTGTACAAATGACATCTTAATTTGCTCTGTTGAGATGCACAGCTTGCTGTGCGTATCTCTTTTAGTTCTCTGTTTAATACTATCTATTAATATGATAGGTGACACAAATCTGTACTAGTGAATTTATACTCAGAGTTAAAGCGTTACCTGCAGCAAAAGCAACAGTCCTCTGAGAGAACAGGACCTCTGCAAATAGTGCAGACTCCTGGACATTTATTGAGGTTATTCTTAAAATCACAGCTCCATTTCAAACAGAAATGTTTTAGGTAGACCAACTTCAGTACGAGGCCTTTGAGCAAGGGGGCGATGTTGCAAAATACGGTAGGCTGAGGACATTGAGCTAGGATGAAAGCATTTTCTACAATAGCAGTATGAACAGGGCAAGGGGCTTCACATGGCTTTGTGTGTCTCTGTGTAGATGTTTGTGTGGCACAATTTCATGGCTGTGTGTGTGTGTGTGTGTCTCCGGGATATATAGTTCATTATCAGCAGGTCAAAGGTCCAAAGCAGGTATATCAAAACATAGGCAGTTCTCTTGCATGCATTAATCTCCTCTCCTGTAAACGCTGACCACTGAACAGGGACTCTTCATAGAAAAACAACAGGAATAAGAAACCCTTCTCCACAGAATAAACCAAAGACTGTAGATAGAAGAAAACACACAGCCACTGTGTGATGACAGTGATCAAGGAAATAAATATGATCAAATCATAAGATGAATGTAACTATTTCACCACGAGAACGGAGAGACGCTGGACAAACAGGAATCAATGCATTCTACCAAAACAGAAAGAAACGGACCTGCTTCAAACAGGGCAGGATATTGGACTGAATTCAAACAGAAAGAAACGGACCTGCTTCAAACAGGGCAGGATATTGGACTGAATTCGAACAGAAAGAAACGGACCTGCTTCAAACAGGGAAGGATATTGGACTGAATTCAGAATTCAAGTTTAAAAAACAATAAACTCTAACTAATCAAAATATTAAAAGCAAAATAACTTGCTCAAGTTCCCTGGTGGTTAAATAATACAGAGAGAGACAGAGAGGGGAGAGCGAGTCAGAGACAGGCAGAGAGGGGAGAGAGAGACAGAGAGAGAGAGGGGGGAGAGAGACACAGAGACAGACAGAGAGGGGAGAGAGGGAGAGAGAGACAGAGAGAGAAAGAGAGGGGAGAGAGACAGAGAGAGACAGAGACAGACAGAGAGGGGAGAGAGAGGGGAGAGAGACAGAGAGGTGAGAGAGACAGAGAGAGACAGAGACAGACAGAGAGACAGACAGAGACATGGGGAGAGAGAGAAACAGAGAGACAGAGAGACGAGAGAGGAGAGCGAGGAGAGAGAGGGGGAGACAGAGAGAGAAACATTGACGTCAAGCCAGAGGGTGCTTCTGACATGACATTGTCATATCTGCATAAAGAAAGACCACGTGCCAAGGCAGAGCGTTACCTACCTTCCATTTCAATCAGTGACACGTTTGCAATATCAACAAAAACAGGACAAGAAGAAACAGAAAACAGGAGAAAGGAATGTTCTCCGCAGCGAAATGGGAAAAAGACAATGAACCTCTTTTAGTATCAACGCTACAAACTTCTTCCAGAGACTAAGAAGGAGAAGGTAAACAAACAAACAAACAGAAACACAAAAGAAAATGAACAAACAAACCAATACTTAAAATCAAACTTAAAAAAAAAAATGTATCTACAAACTACAATAATTTGCTGTATTTTTGGCTTGTTCAAATGCAGCCGTGTTAGTATGAAAAGGGAGAGTTGGGTAAATGTTGGGTAAGTAAACAGAGTTAATCATGAAACAAAATCAAATCAGTTATTTAGATATAATTACTTGAGGGATGTAAGGAAGGAGGGATGGATTGAGAGATGGGCATGCAGAGGTGACAAGAGAAGAAGGGATAAGAAGAGCATGTCAGGACAACGGAAGGCAAGAAACACACACACACAACACGGACGGACAGACAGATAGAGGGGAGGAGAGTTGGAAGGAGGGAGGCTCAGAGCAGGGGCAGTCACAGCTAGGATGGACAACTAGTAGAGTACGCGCATTTAAAAAAGGGACCCCAGTCACATTTTGGAAGAGATATTCTTCAACAAGAGAACATTGTGGTTTATGAAATCAGCTCAGAAAGTACACAGTGGCCTCTTTCACTTCAAAAGATTTCCATTTGGACTCAGCAATGCAGTACAGTGAGCCTTGGGGAGGGTGGCACTGAACATATTCACATCAATACATGGGGGAAAAGAATAAAGACATGCAGCACTCATATTCAGAATGGCTTGGGTCCCTTTAAAATACTAACGCTACTAAGTGTTGTGTGTTTAGTTTCAACATTGTATCACTGCTTTTTGTATTTTAGCAGATATCCATTTACTCGGGACAAGAAAACTACCGACAGAAACAGGAGGACAACCTGAGAAGTAGAGATCGAAGAGACTGCTGCTGTACACGTGCTGACCACAGTACTACTACACTATCAGCTAACTTCTGTTGAATCTATGATCTCCCAGAAAGGTTTGGCATCCAAAATGAACAGTATTGAGCGAGCATCCTCCCAAACACACAAGGAGTCTGAACGCTGATTAATTTTCAGCAAGGGAGAGATAATAATTCCTCTGTATGCAGAGATTAACAAGAGAGGTCTCATGAACAGAAACCGTGTTTTTGGCTGATGCTAGAGGATAAATGATCGAAACCGTGGACAGATTTGAGCCAAACAAAAGTGCTTGATAATTTCACCTAAACACAACCCGTTGACTCAAATCTCCAAACACTGAGCCTCATATGCAACAATGGCTCGTGAGACTCCCCTTGCCAATCCCCAGCGACATGGAACACATAGAGATAGGTAATATTTTGCAACTTCATGATCCATTAAACAGGAAGTGAATAGAGAGTGAGAAAGAGAGAGAGAGAGAATGGCGACAGAAACAGAGCGAGAATGGCGATGGCAGATGTGAGGTGGGTTGGCGTGTGTGTGAGAGAGAGAAAGAAAGAAAGAAAGAAAGAAAGAAAGAAAGACAGAGACAGAGACAGAGAGGAGTGTTGAACACCTGGTGTATGGGAGCTCTATCAGACTACTGGAAGAAGGGGGTAACTATCCCTGAGCAAAACATTGTGCTTCATAAAGACAACTGTAGTGACGAGAAGAACTAGTAGTACACATACCCAGTTAACCTACTTGGTCCAGTTCCAAAGCATATGAGTGCTTTTTACATAAACAAGACAGAAAAGGAGCATTGGGCATTTATTTCATGGGGTAATTACCATTCAAATAGCTAAAAGCAGAAAATAAAACAGTCATGAATGAAAATAAGCAGAGAGAGAGAGAGAGAGAGAGAGAGAGAGAGAGAGAGAGAGAGAGAGAGCAGGCAGGTGAGACCTTTCTCATAAACACAAGCAAGCTTGAGGAGGGAAAGGAAATCGGAGCGGATAGTATCATCTGTAATACATTATTCTAGGAGGAATATTTTTTGGAGGCTTTTCTAATCTACAGTATACCCCATTTAGTTGTTTAGTCAACAGTGAAAGTGAAACAGTAATGACTATAGAGCCGTGGATCTAAACGACGTCTGTTGTTTTGTTAGCAGAGCAAACTGGCAGTTAGATTCAGTTAGATTCAGTTAGATTTAAACGTTTAAACCCAAGTTCTAATGATCTATAGAGGTCAGATTTAAAACAGAACATTCTAAACAGTCCGTTGTTCTTTGTGTTGTTTTATGGACAAATCACAATGACTGTTCCAAAGAGACAGTTTGGGAGGAATTACCTGTGTCAAAATGTATTCTGAGTAAACTAGAAAACATGTCTGACTAGCTTCAGTAAAGAAATAAAACAGCAATTCTAGACAAACTTTTTCTATATCTAATGATTGTTGCTGCTGTTCCAGTGGGGGAATGACTATACTGTCTGTCGCTCAATCTATTCTGCCCAATTCCATCCATGTTCAAGCCTACTCTAATGACTGTACTGTCTGAGGAATATTGTGGCACTACAGCTGAACCTGTAACCAAATTTAAACCAATCACGTGTAGTAAGAAGCATTGGAAATTGTATAAATTAGATTCAGCTAAAATCCTCACACAATCAGATCATAGAATTTTCATAGGACAATAAAAGCTCGAACTGGTTCAGTTCTGATGTAGAAATAGCATCGTTAAAGCCTTACATTATTACATCCATCTTTGATAGCTAGATTAATCCGCTGCAGATGGTATCATTGATGGCTGTTATCAAGCATTACTATCAGCATGATCAAAGACAACTTTTGACTCAAATATTTCCTTAAATTGTCCTAAACGAGCGTACTCTGCACTACATCAAAGAAATTAAACAGGGCCTTCTTGCAAACTATGAATAAGCACTTTTTACATAAACCTTCTCCTCTTTCCTATTGGTTTCATTTTTATGGGAGCTGTAGCAAAATAACCCTTTTAAAGTATTTCAGTGTTTTCTTTCCCTTGCTAAGAAGATTCAGAAGTGAGAAGCGCTGCAGGAGGATGCTGCCTAACAGAAACCAAATAATTTCCAGCTCATTAGAGAACCCTGGGTGCCTGAGTCTCCGCCCCAAATGGAACCCTATTCCTTATAAGTGCACTACTTAGTGCTCTGGTAAGTAAAGTAGTGCCCTATATAGGGAAAAAGTGTTCCATTTGGAACACAACCCTAATACTAAACCTCCATATTACCATTGTACTGCACATGTGCTATGCAAATGCTTAGAGATCAATGGATCATAGTGAGTCGGTATTTAGCTTGTCTTTACGTTATCCTCAGAAAAATTCAGGTCCCAGATCTGTCTGAGCATTGCAGTGAGGATGGGAGACAAGGCAGCACAAACAGACCTGGGATCAGGCCACAGCAAACTCATGGTTACGTAACGTGTGATTCAAACATCCATCCCTCGCCTCCTCCCTCTGCTATCTAACCAGTTACGTCAAAGGAATGTTGAGATGGTATGAGCATCCAAGTAAAGCCAGAGGTGAGCAGTGGCAGCAAGAATGTAGAGCAGGACAGAGTGGACAGACAGATATACAGAGTAACAAAAACTACCCTGTAAACACAGGAATAACTAAACACAGGAATAATTAAACACGGGAATAACTAAACACGGGAATAACTAAACAAAGGAATAATTAAACACTGGAATAATTAAACACAGGAATAACTAATCACAGGAATAACTAAACACGGGAATAACTAAACACGGGAATAATTAAACACGGGAATAATTAAACACGGGAATAATTAAACACGGGAATAATTAAACACGGGAATAATTAAACACGGGAATAATTAAACACGGGAATAATTAAACACGGGAATAATTAAACACGGGAATAATTAAACAAAGGAATAATTAAACACTGGAATAATTAAACACAGGAATAACTAATCACAGGAATAACTAAACACGGGAATAACTAAACACGGGAATAATTAAACACGGGAATAATTAAACACGGGAATAATTAAACACGGGAATAATTAAACACGGGAATAATTAAACACGGGAATAATTAAACACGGGAATAATTAAACACGGGAATAATTAAACACGGGAATAATTAAACACGGGAATAATTAAACACGGGAATAACTAAACACGGGAATAATTAAACACGGGAATAATTAAACACAGGAATAACTAAACACGGGAATAACTAAACACGGGAATAACTAAACAAAGGAATAACTAATCACAGGAATAACTAAACACGGGAATAACTAAACACGGGAATAATTAAACACGGGAATAACTAAACACGGGAATAACTAAACACGGGAATAATTAAACACGGGAATAATTAAACACGGGAATAATTAAACACGGGAATAACTAAACACGGGAATAACTAAACACGGGAATAACTAAACACGGGAATAACTAAACACGGGAATAATTAAACACGGGAATAATTAAACACGGGAATAACTAAACACGGGAATAATTAAACACGGGAATAATTAAACACAGGAATAACTAAACACGGGAATAACTAAACACGGGAATAACTAAACACGGGAATAATTAAACACGGGAATAATTAAACACGGGAATAATTAAACACGGGAATAATTAAACACGGGAATAATTAAACACGGGAATAACTACGCATGGCACAACGGGCACCACCACCAGGACCGCGCCTGCAACAGCAAGGCGGGCAGACTCAACCACAGGCCCACGGCCGAGGGAGACAAGGAGCAAGATGTACGTAGTCTCTATCTCACCTTACCCCTCCCTAATCACCCCCTACCTTCTAATCTACACTCAAATGGTATCCTCCACACTGTCTCCCTCTCCTATTGACATGGTATCTATCCTCCACACTGTCTCCCTCTCATATTAACATGGTATCTATCCTCCACACTGCCTCCCTCTCCTATTAACATGGTATCTATCCTCCACACTGTCTCCCTCTCATATTAACATGGTATCTATCCTCCACACTGTCTCCCTCTCCTATTGACATGGTATCTATCCTCCACACTGTCTCCCTCTCATATTAACATTATCTATCCTCCACACTGTCTCCCTCTCATATTAACATTATCTATCCTCCACACTGTATCCCTCTCATATTAACATTATCTATCTTCCACACTGTCTCCCTCTCATATTAACATTATCTATCCTCCACACTGTCTCCCTCTCCTATTGACATGGTATCTATCCTCCACACTGTCTCCCTCTCATATTAACATTATCTATCGTCCACACTGTCTCCCTCTCATATTAACATTATCTATCCTCCACACTGTCTCCCTCTCCTATTGACATGGTATCTATCCTCCACACTGTCTCCCTCTCCTATTGACATGGTATCTATCCTCCACACTGTCTCCATCTCCTATTGACATGGTATCTATCCTCCACACTGTCTCCCTCTCATATTAACATGGTATCTATCCTCCACACTGTCTCCATCTCCTATCAACATGGTATCTATCCTCCACACTGTCTCCCTCTCATATTAACATCGTATCTATCCTCCACACTGTCTCCCTCTCATATTAACATCGTATCTATCCTCCACACTGTCTCCATCTCCTATCAACATGGTATCTATCCTCAACACTGTCTCCCTCTCATATTAACATTATCTATCCTCCACACTGTCTCCCTCTCCTATTGACATGGTATCTATCCTCCACACTGTCTCCCTCTCCTATTGACATGGTATCTATCCTCCACACTGTATCCATCTCCTATTAACATGGTATCTATCCTCCACACTGTCTCCCTCTCATATTAACATGGTATCTATCCTCCACACTGTCTCCCTCTCCTATTGACATGGTATCTATCCTCCACACTGTCTCCATCTCCTATTGACATGGTATCTATCCTCCACACTGTCTCCCTCTCATATTAACATGGTATCTATCCTCCACACTGTCTCCATCTCCTATCAACATGGTATCTATCCTCCACACTGTCTCCCTCTCATATTAACATCGTATCTATCCTCCACACTGTCTCCATCTCCTATCAACATGGTATCTATCCTCAACACTGTCTCCCTCTCATATTAACATTATCTATCCTCCACACTGTCTCCCTCTCCTATTGACATGGTATCTATCCTCCACACTGTCTCCCTCTCCTATTGACATGGTATCTATCCTCCACACTGTATCCATCTCCTATTAACATGGTATCTATCCTCCACACTGTCTCCCTCTCATATTAACATGGTATCTATCCTCCACACTGTCTCCCTCTCCTATTGACATGGTATCTATCCTCCACACTGTCTCCATCTCCTATTGACATGGTATCTATCCTCCACACTGTCTCCCTCTCATATTAACATGGTATCTATCCTCCACACTGTCTCCATCTCCTATCAACATGGTATCTATCCTCCACACTGTCTCCCTCTCATATTAACATCGTATCTATCCTCCACACTGTCTCCCTCTCCTATTAACATGGTATCTATCCTCCACACTGTCTCCCTCTCATATTAACATTATCTATCCTCCAAACTGTCTCCCTCTCATATTAACATTATCTATCCTCCACACTGTCTCCCTCTCCTATTAACATGGTATCTATCCTCCACACTGTCTCCCTCTCCTATTGACATGGTATCTATCCTCCACACTGTCTCCCTCTCCTATTGACATTATCTATCCTCCACACTGTCTCCATCTCCTATTAACATTATCTATCCTCCAAACTGTCTCCCTCTCCTATTGACATGGTATCTATCCTCCACACTGTCTCCCTCTCCTATTAACATGGTATCTATCCTCCACACTGTCTCCCTCTCATATTAACATGGTATCTATCCTCCACACTGTCTCCCTCTCCTATTAACATGGTATCTATCCTCCACACTGTCTCCCTCTCCTATTGACATGGTATCTATCCTCCACACTGTCTCCCTCTCCTATTGACATGGTATCTATCCTCCACACTGTCTCCCTCTCCTATTAACATGGTATCTATCCTCCACACTGTCTCCATCTCCTATTGACATGGTATCTATCCTCCACACTGTCTCCCTCTCCTATTAACATGGTATCTATCCTCCACACTGTCTCCCTCTCATATTAACATTATCTATCCTCCACACTGTCTCCATCTCCTATCAACATGATTTATCTTGTTACTTTGTGTCGGTTTGTGACATTCTCTTCTCTCTTTATTTAGTACTAATATAGAATAACTAATTTTTTAGTTATTCCTGTGTTTAGTTATTCCTCTGCTTAGTTATTCCTCTGCTTAGTTATTCCTGTGTGTAGTTATTCGTGTGTAGTTATTCCTACATTTGAGTGTAGATTAGAAGGTAGGGGGTGATTAGGGAGGGGAAGGGGAGGGTGAGATAGAGACTACGTACATCTTGCTCCTTGTCTCCCTCGGCCGTGTGCCGGTGGTTGAGTCTGCCCGCCTTGCCGTTGCAGGCGCGGTCCTGGTGGTGGTGCCCGTTGTGCCACGTTACGGGACCGTCAGGACCGGGGGACGGAGAAGGGGACGGGCTCACACAGGCCTTGTGTCCTTCTGTCTTGTGCTTGGAGTTGGGCCTGGAAAGACAGACAGGAGTACTGAACAAACCCGACTGCAATGCTAGAACATAGTATAGTTTAAAGTGCAGTCAAAGTCAAAAACATGATTTCCCTGTCTTATATATATATATATATATAATCCAACACTGTGATGTTGGAATATTAGTGTGAAATTGTCAAAATTATGATAATGCTGTTTCTTTTTTTTTTTTGCATTTTAATAGAAACCAATCACAGGAAGGTACTTCATTGTTATCCAGAAATTATTTGATATTGAGATAAAAAGGCCGCACTGGACCTTTAATAAATAGTACAGTACAGACTGTAAAGAGTACTGAACAAACCTTCTGAAATGACTTAGACTCAAGAGTACAGTACCAGTCAAAAGTTTGGACACACCTACTCATTTCAAGGGTTTTCTTTATTTGTACTATTTTCTCCATTGTAGAATAATAGTGAAGACATCAAACAAAACAGTGTTACACAAATCAAAATATATTTCATATTTGAGATTCTTCAAAGTAGCCACCCTTTACCTTGACGACAGCTTTGTACACTCTTGGCATTCTCTCAACCAGCTTCACCTGGAATTATTTTCCAACAGTCTTGAAGGAGTTCCCACATATGCTGAGCAATTGTTGGCTTCTTTTCCTTCACTCTGCGGTCCAACTCATCCCAAACCATCTCAATTGGGTTGAGGTCGGGTGATTGTGGAGGCCAGCTCATCGGATGCAGCACTCCATCACTCTCCTTCTTGGTCAAATAGCCCTTATACAGCCTGGAGGTGTGTTGGGTCATTGTCCTTTGGAAAAACAACTGATCCAACTAAGCGCAAACCAGATGGGATGGCGTATCGCTGCAGAATGCTGTGGTAGCCATGCTGGTTAAGTGTGCCTTGAATTCTAAATAAATCACAGACAGTGTCACCCACAGACAGTGTCACCCCCAGTGCCAAGCACACACAGTGGTTGGAACCAAGTCTCTTCTTATTGGTGTCCTTTAATAGTGGTTTCTTTGAAGAAATTCGACCATGAAGGCCTGTTTTACGCAGTCTTTTCTGAACAGTTGATGTTGATACGTGTCTGTTACTTGAACTCTGTGAAGCATTTATTTGGGCTGCAATTTCTGAGGCTGGTAACTCTAATGAACTTATCTTCTGCAGCAGAGGTAACTCTGGGTCTTCCTTTCCTGTGGCGGTCCTCATGAGAGCCAGTTTCATCATAGCGCTTGATGGTTCTTGAGACTGCATTTGAAGAAATGTTCCGTATTGACTGACCTTCATATCTTAAAGTAATGATGGACTGTCGTTTCTCTTTGGTTATTTGAGCTGCTCTTGCCATAATATGGACTTGGTCTTTTACCAAATAGGGCTATCTTCTGTATAACACCCCTATCTTGTCACAACACAACTGACTGGCTCAAAAGCAATAAGAAGGAAAGAAATTCCACTAATGAACTTTTAAGAAGGCACACCTGTTAATTGAAATGGAATCCAGGTGACTACCTCATTAAGCTGGTTGAGAGAATGCCAAGAATGTGCAAAGCTGTCATCAAGGCAAAGGGTGGATACTTTGAAGAATCTCAAATATAAAACATATTTTGATTTGTTTAACACTTTTTTGGTTACTACATGATTCCATATGTGTTCTTTCACAGTTTGGATGTCTTCACGATTTTTCTACAAATGTGGAAAATAGGAAAAAATTAAGAAAAACCCTTGAATGAGTAAGTGTGTCCAAACCTTTTACTGGTACTGTATATTGTACTAGCTATAGGCGGTTATAGACTCTAGAGTATAGTGTATGGCCTTTCAAACCTTTTCAAGTCAGTCATGATATTTTCATTCTGACCATATAACAATCACTCATGTCTAGCAGAGCTGTTGCAAACCTTAGCTATCGATACATCAGTAGACCTAAAGAAGTCTGATTAATTAAAACGAAGGCAAGTATCTAAGGGGGGGTACGTTGCGAGCCACCATGGGGGTCCCTACCTGCCGGGGGACTTGGAGGGGCTGTGGCCTGTGGAGGAGAGTGATGCACTGTGGGAGCTACAGCAGCTGCCTCTACGCTGAGACGTCCTACTGGGGGACTCTAATGGGGACCTGTTGGACACACACACACAAGCACACACAAGCACACACAAACATTTGGACAGACGCACACACACGCACACACACACACAGACCCACACACACACACGCAAATAACATGGTCACTGTGGTAGACTGGTCACTGTGGTAGACTGGTCACTGTGGTAGACTGGTCACTGTGGTAGAATGGTCACTGTGGTAGACTGGTCACTGTGGTAGACTGGTCACTGTGGTAGAATGATAACTGTGGTAGAATGATAACTGTGGTAGAATGATAACTGTGATAGTGACCAGTCTACCACAGTGACCAGTCTATCAGTTATCATTCTACCACAGTTATCATTCTACCACAGTGACCAGTCTACCACAGTTATCAGTCTACCACAGTTATCATTCTACCACAGTGACCAGTCTACCACAGTGACCAGTCTACCACAGTGATCATTCTACCACAGTTATCAGTCTACCACAGTTATCATTCTACCACAGTGACCAGTCTACCACAGTTATCAGTCTACCACAGTGTCCAGTCTACCACAGTGTCCAGTCTATCACAGTGACCAGTCTACCACAGTGACCAGTCTACCACAGTTATCATTCTACCACAGTGACCAGTCTACCACAGTTATCAGTCTACCACAGTGACCAGTCTACCACAGTGACCAGTCTGTGGTAGACTGATAACTGTGGTAGACTGGTCACTGTGGTAGAATGATAACTGTGGTAGAATGATAACTGTGGTAGACTGGTCACTGTGGTAGACTGGTCACTGTGGTAGACTGGTCACTGTGGTAGATTGATAACTGTGGTAGACTGGTGACTGTGGTAGAATGATAACTGTGGTAGACTGATAACTGTGGTAGAATGATCACTGTGGTAGACTGGTCACTGTGATAGACTGGTCACTGTGGCAGACTGGTCACTGTGGTAGAATGATAACTGTGGTAGACTGATAACTGTGGTAGACTGATAACTGTGGTAGACTGATAACTGTGGTAGAATGATAACTGTGGTAGAATGATAACTGTGGTAGAAAGATAACTGTTGTAGACTGGTCTCTGTGGTAGAATGTTTATTTTGATTGGGGATTTCCTGCATTTACCAAAAATCCCATCAGTGAGCCTGATTTCAGATATGTCCATGTAAACAGGATTATTATGGCCATCATTCTTCTTGCAAAGCATGTTAACGTTTTTAAACAAGCCATTATATTAATCTGACTATAATTACATTATTGTGTGCATGTCACCGTGCTCAATGAAACAGACTGAGACCATATCACATTCAAGCTTGTGGCATGCATCAATTGATTTAGATATCTCTCCGTTTCTGTCACAGATGATACTAATATGCAACGTAGCCCTTTCCACTCACAGACCCTGTCATCCTGTATACGGTGTTGGGTTCTGAGAATATGAAATATACTTATTCATGTCACTGAGGAAGAGAGGGTAATGTATAATGTTTACATTATGTCATGATATGCTATTGTTAGCCATCAGGGATCCTATGGGAGATATCCTCTGGGAGGAGAAGAGACACAGTCTGGTACCAGTCACCATGACAGCTGTGAGCTGGGGAGGAGTGAGCACTTGAGCACTTTGGGGTAGAGGTCAGGTCAGATGAAGTGAGGAAGAACAGATATGACTAAGGTTCTGTCTAGCAACAGAGATGCATTGGCTGTTCAGATGTGCAGGAAGAGACTCAGCATAGTTAAATATCAGTGCTTGTGTGAATATGTTGTCATCTGATGCAACTGTATTGATCCAATGGGCGAATAAATTTGGTTTAAGCTTTCATAGTGTCTGTCGAGTTCCTACTCTGATAATTAGAACCTAATAACGGGTTGAAAATTGCCGATTTTGTCATTGATAAGTTGGAACCCAGTGGCTGTACAGTAACATGCTATATATGACATCAGCTCAAGTTCTCCGGTTCACAGCGCTGTATGGGTTTTAACTGACAGCTGTTATGCCCCCATCCCTCCCGCTAATTGGGCAACTTTTGCACATTTGTTGTTGTCTTGAGTGAGAGAAATGTTGTAAATCAAATCGAGAGGAGTCGATTACTTGTTAGATATTACTGCGCGGTCGGAACTAGAAGCACAAGCATTTCGCTACACTCACATTACACTCACTGCTAACCATGTGTATGTGACCAATAAAATTTGATGTGTTCTAAAAGATGAGCCATTAGGATTATACTAAATACCTCTTTGATGTCATACAAGCAAACCACACCCTGCACACTTCACATTTCCATATTTGAAAACATATGTAATTTACAGTATCAATGGTTTTTGATCGCTATGTTTGAGCCACCATTACAAAGATGACATGAGAGTTATTGAGTGCTGCATCAGATGACCTGGCCTCCACAATCACCCAACCTCAACCTAATTAAGGTGGTTTGGGATGAGTTGGACCGCAGAGTGAAGGAAAAGCTGCCAACAAGTGGGAACTCCTTCAAGACTGTTGGAAAAGCATTCCAGGGGAAGCTGGTTGAGAGAATGCCAAGAGTATGCAAAGCTGTCATCAAGGCAAAGGGTGGCTACTTGGAAATAAGTAGCCACCCTTTGAATGGGAAATATATTCTGATTTGTTTAACACTTTTTTGGTTACTACATGATTACATATGTGTTATTTAATAGATTTGATTTCTTCACTATTATTCTACAATGTAGAAGATAGTAAAAAATAAATAACCCTTGAATTAGTAGGTGTGTCCAAACTTTTGACTGGTACTGTATATGCCGTGTATAATGTGTACTTTTATGTTGTATCATACAGGGCACATTTGGAAAAGAGACCTAGTTCGCAAATTTCTTCCTTGTCAAAATATATAGATATTTTTTATAATCAAAAGTGCATTGAAATTACTTAGGAAATGTGCACAGTTTGGAGAGGTGTTTGGTCACTAACAACACCAGTTAGACCTCTCACTCCAACCCACAGTCTGGAGAGGTGTTTGGTCACTTAGCAACACCAGTTAGAGTTCTAACTCAAACCCACAGTCTGGAGAGGTGTTTGGTCACTTAGCAACACCAGTTAGAGTTCTAACTCAAACCCACAGTCTGGAGAGGTGTTTGGCCACTTAGCAACACCAGTTAGAGTTCTAACTCAAACCCACAGTCTGGAGAGGTGTTTGGTCACTTAGCAACACCAGTTAGAGTTCTAACTCAAACCCACAGTCTGGAGAGGTGTTTGGTCACTTAGCAACACCAGTTAGAGTTCTAACTCAAACCCACAGTCTGGAGAGGTGTTTGGTCACTTAGCAACACCAGTTAGAGTTCTAACTCAAACCCACAGTCTGGAGAGGTGTTTGGTCACTTAGCAACACCAGTTAGAGTTCTAACTCAAACCCACAGTCTGGAGAGGTGTTTGGTCACTTAGCAACACCAGTTAGAGTTCTAACTCAAACCCACAGTCTGGAGAGGTGTTTGGCCACTTAGCAACACCAGTTAGAGTTCTAACTCAAACCCACAGTCTGGAGAGGTGTTTGGCCACTTAGCAACACCAGTTAGAGTTCTAACTCAAACCCACAGTCTGGAGAGGTGTTTGGTCACTTAGCAACACCAGTTAGAGTTCTAACTCAAACCCACAGTCTGGAGAGGTGTTTGGTCACTTAGCAACACCAGTTAGAGTTCTAACTCAAACCCACAGTCTGGAGAGGTGTTTGGTCACTTAGCAACACCAGTTAGAGTTCTAACTCAAACCCACAGTCTGGAGAGGTGTTTGGTCACTTAGCAACACCAGTTAGAGTTCTAACTCAAACCCACAGTCTGGAGAGGTGTTTGGTCACTTAGTAACACCAGTTAGAGTTCTAACTCAAACCCACAGTCTGGAGAGGTGTTTGGTCACTTAGCAACACCAGTTAGAGTTCTAACTCAAACCCACAGTCTGGAGAGGTGTTTGGTCACTTAGCAACACCAGTTAGAGTTCTAACTCAAACCCACAGTCTGGAGAGGTGTTTGGTCACTTAGTAACACCAGTTAGAGTTCTAACTCAAACCCTTGTCATAGTTTTGTATTACATTGCACCTACTCCAACATGTCATTGATTATTCTTATTATGTTACTGAATGTATCCAGAGTAATTTCGTTATTGACAAAATGCTGAAAAGTACAGGAAAAGTAGAGGAAATGTAAAATGCCCATCAAATCAACAGTGTAATGTTTTAGATTCAGTCTTGTGTCAGGTGAACTGTTCTGTCCTCACCTTTTGGTCTGATCATTTCCCCATAATTTATAGTTCTTCTGTTAGAAACATTTCAATTTGGCCCTATCCATATAGGCCTATTTCCATGAGTGTTTAGGGGTTAAGTCTACGGAACATCTAACAGTCAGATGTGTCCGTTATTGTAGGTTGGATTATACATAAAAAAGAGGGATCCTTACCTCTTTCTGGTTTTGTTCTTGTCTTTCTGTTTGTTCTTTGGGCTACCCGATCTGAAAATAGAAACAGGTTGGTGTATCTTCTGTAAGCAGGTTAAAAGGGTACAGTGCCTTCGGAAAGTATTCATATTGTTACGACTTCTACCGAAGTCGGGTCCCTCTTCTTGTTCGGGCGGTGTTCGGCGGTCGGCGTCACCGGTTTTCTGACCATCATTTTGTCTAATTGTACGCACCTGTTGTTAATTTCTCCCAATCACGCAACTGTTTGTATTCCTTCCTTCCCCTCTTCCCATTGTGCGTGATTGTTAGGTTGTACCGTTCGTTCTCGTGTGTTTCCCAGTCTGTGTACTGAGGGGCTATTGTATTGTAGTTCCCGTAATTGCCGGGTTGCTGGATTGCGCCGGTTTATTTTTGAAGTTCGTGTGGGTATTGCGTTTACACCAGAGTTATTGTTTGTGGACTGGTGACTCAATTAGAATACCTTTTCACACGTGAACTACCTCCTGCGCCTGACTCCTTTCCACAACTGAACCACGGACATTACCCATAAACCCTTGACTTTTTCCACATTTTGTTGTATTACAACATGAATTCAAAATGGATTAAATCATTTTTTTCCCTCACGCATCTACACACAATACTCCATAATTAAAAAAGTAAAAACGTGTTTTTAGACATTTTTGCAAATGTATTGAAAATGAAATACAGAAATATCTAATTTACTCAAGTATTCACACCCCTGAATCAATACTTTGTAGAAGCACCATTGGCGGCAATTACAGCTTAGAGCTCTGTTAAATTAGATAGGGAGTGGCAGTGAACAGCTATCTTCAAGTCTTTCCACAGATTTTCAACAGGATTCAAGTCTGAGCTTTGGCTTGGCCACTGAAGAACTTTCACATTCCAGCGTTGCTTTGGCTGTATGCTTGGGGTCATTGTCCTGTTGGAACATAAATCTTCCCCCCCAGTCTAAGGTTATTTACACTCTGAAGAAGGTTCTAATCAAGGATTTGGAAGCTAAAGAAGCACACCTGGTTAGGCGAGGTGCTGGCTAGCGGAGTAGAACACTTGAAAAAGCCTCACACAGACAAGCTGTCTTACGTTGGGTATTCAATTATTGCATCTGAGCTGCTAGAGTGTGAGGCTCTCCTTTTCCCATCAAGGGTTTGCCTGTATTTGGCTCCATTCATTTGTTCCCTCTATCCCAGTCCCTGCCTCTGAAAAGCATCCCCATAGCATGATGCTGCCACTAACATGCTTCACGGTAGGCATGATGTTAGACAGGTGATGAGCTGTGCCTGGTTTACTCCAGACATACAGTGGGGCAAAAAAGTATTTAGTCAGCCACCAATTGTGCAAGTTCTCTCACTTAAAAAGATGAGAGAGGCCTGTAATTTTCATCATAGGTACACTTCAACTATGACAGACAAAATGAGGAAAAAAAATCCAGAAAATCACATTGTAGGATTTTTTATGAATTTATTTGCAAATTATGGTGGAAAATAAGTATTTGGTCAATAACAAAAGTTTATCTCAATACTTTGTTATATACCCTTTGTTGGCAATGACAGAGGTCAAACGTTTTCTGTAAGTCTTCACAAGGTTTTCACACACTGTTGCTGGTATTTTGGCCCATTCCTCCATGCAGATCTCCTCTAGAGCAGTGATGTTTTGGGGCTGTCGCTGTGCAACACGGACTTTCAAAGATTTTCTATGGGGTTGAGATCTGGAGACTGGCTAGGCCACTCCAGGACCTTGAAATGCTTCTTCTGAAGCCACTCCTTCGTTGCCCGGGCGGTGTGTTTGGGATCATTGTCATGCTGAAAGACCCAGCCACGTTTCATCTTCAATGCCCTTGCTGATGGAAGGAGGTTTTCACTCAAAATCTCACGATACATGGCCCTATTCATTCTTTCCTTTACACGGATCAGTCGTCCTGGTCCCTTTGCAGAAAAACAGCCCCAAAGCATGATGTTTCCACCCCCATGCTTCACAGTAGGTATGGTGTTCTTGGATGCAACTCAGCATTCTTTGTCCTCCAAACACGACGAGTTGAGTTTTTACCAAAAAGTTCTATTTTGGTTTCATCTGACATTCTCCCAATCCTCATCTGGATCATCCAAATGCTCTCTAGCAAACTTTAGACGGGCCTGAACATGTACTGGCTTAAGCAGGGGGACACGTCTGGCACTGCAGGATTTGAGTCCCTGGCGGCGTAGTGTGTTACTGATGGTAGGCTTTGTTACTTTGGTCCCAGCTCTCTGCAGGTCATTCACTAGGTCCCCGTGTGGTTCTGGGATTTTTGCTCACCGTTCTTGTGATCATTTTGACCCCACGGGTGAGATCTTGCGTGGAGCCCCAGATCGAGGAAGATTATCAGTGGTCTTGTATGTCTTCCATTTCCTAATAATTGCTCCCACAGTTGATTTCTTCAAACCAGCTGCTTACCTATTGCAGATTCAGTCTTCCCAACCTGGTGCAGGTCTACAATTTTGTTTCTGGTGTCCTTTGACAGCTCTTTGGTCTTGGCCATAGTGGAGTTTGGAGTGTGACTGTTTGAGGTTGTGGACAGGTGTCTTTTATACTGATAACAAGTTCAAACAGGTGCCATTAATACAGGTAATGAGTGGAGGACAGAGGAGCCTCTTAAAGAAGAAGTTACAGGTATGTGAGAGCCAGAAATCTTGCTTGTTTGTATGTGACCAAATACTTATTTTCCACCATAATTTGCAAATAAATTCATTAAAAATCCTACAATGTGATTTTCTGGATTTTTTTCCCTCATTTTGTCTGTCATAGTTGAAGTGTACCTATGATGAAAATTACAGGCCTCTCTCATCTTTTTAAGTGAGAGAACTTGCACAATTGGTGGCTGACTAAATACTTTTTTTCCCCACTGTTAGATTTTTTGTTTCATCAGACCACTGAACCTTATGAGGAACTCTGTAGTTCTGTCAGAGTGGTCATTGGGTTCTTGGTCACCTCCCTGACCAAGGTCCTTCTTGCCCGGTTGCTCAGTTTAGTTGGACGGAGTCTGGATAGTTTTTTCCATTTCCTGATGATGGAGACCACTGTGCACTTGGACATTTTCAAAACTATAAATTGTTTTACAACCTTCCCCAGATATATGCCTCATCACAATTCTATCTCTGTGATCTACGGACAGTTCCTTGGCCTTCATGGTATAGTTTCAGCTCTGACATGCACTGTCAACTGTGGGACCTTACATAGATGGACAGGTGTGTTTCTTTCTAAATCATGTCCAAACAATTGAATTGGCCACAGGTGGACTCCAATCAAGTTGTAGTGATAGCTCAAGGATGATCAAAAGAACAGTGGATGCACCAGAGCTCAATTTGGAGTTTCAAAGCATGTGAATGAGATATTTCTGTTTTTCATTTTCAATAAATTATAAATACAATTTTGTTTATGTAATCGATTTAGAATTCAGGCTGTGGAATAAATCAAGGGGTATGAATATTTTCTGAAGGCACTGTATGTGCCATGTAACAAGTAAGCATTAGCCTAGTTACATTCACTGAGTCTCCCTGAATGTAAGGCTATGCATGTGATGTGCAGAATGTGCCATATTTATCTGCATTACCCACCTGTATCTCCTCTTTCTCCTATGACCAGACGTGGACCTACAGAGAGAGAGAGAGAGAGAGAGAGAGAGAGAGAGAGAGAGAGAGAGAGAGAGAGAGAGAGAGAGAGAGAGAGAGAGAGAGAGAGAGGATGTACAGTCAGGTACATCATAATTGGCACCCTAGATAACGATGAGCAAAATAGACTGTTACAAAATAGTGCTTTCAGAATGGATTCACACCCCATGACTTTTCCATATTTTGCTGTGTTACAACCTGAATTAAAAATGTATGAAATTGAGATGTTTTGTCACTGTTTTGTCACACAATACCCCATAATGTCAAATGGAATTACGTTTTTACACATTTCAAAGAAAGAAATACACATCAGCTGTAATATCTTGAGAGAGAGAGAGAGAGAGAGAGAGAGGGGATACACAGGCTCATTCCTCAACGCTTGACTGAACTACATACTTCAAAGTCCTTCATACTGTACAGCACGTTCACACTACTGTTGCCATGGTGATTAGTCAGCCAACAACAGCTATTATTTGCCCCTCTTTTTACACTATTAATAGAAGAAGAAGAAGAATGAACTTCAGTTAGCGGAGATGGAGGAGACAGAAATGAAAACATGCTTAAAGGACTTTTGCTTCCTCTTTATTCAAAAAAAATAAAATGGTTTTAGTGAATCATGGATGACTGTCATTTGTAACAAGTTTCTGTAAATCATTTTTTGATATCATTTCTATGTTGGAAATAAAAAGATATGATTTGGTGCATTTTCACCCATATTTTTATAAAATATTATACTTGACCTTTCTTGAATAAGTTGCTCCATTCTTTTTGGTTTTTCCTCTAACTTATTGTGTGTCTCTATGTTACAATATTTGTTACTATCTATCTGTAGTTAGTTTTTGTTTTAAAGATGAGCATTGAATTGCATGGCCTCTAAAGGCACATTTAAAAGTGTCCCATACAATAAGGGGGGGCCTGCTGTACCTATATTATGTATGGAAAATGGTGGTTGTTGGGGGGTGGACACTAACGGTTCGGATTGTTACAACCAAAAGGCCCCCCCCTCCCCCTCCAATTCCCCAACAGACATGGACAGTAGAGCGCATCACAGGAGGGACTCACCCACCACCTTGTTCTCCCCTTACCTAGCCTTACATTATTCATCTATAGACAACACCTGCAATGCAGTGGATCTTTGGCGAAATCTGAGTAGAGGAGAGAGAGGCAAAAGAGGGAGGTTTTATAAGTGGGAAGAGGGTTGAGGTGTTGGAGGTGTGGGGGGGGGCAGTGATGCTCAGAAATTTGGTCAGATGCTCATTTTTCTTGTTTTGCAGCTACCATACAGCTTTGGTTATTAGAGGAATGAGTTTAGCCCTCGAGAGAGAGAGAGAGAGAGAGAGAGAGAGAGAGAGAGAGAGAGAGAGAGAGAGAGAGAGAGAGAGAGAGAGAGAGAGAGAGATTTGATATTCCTGGGCAGTATAATTCTCTGCTGAGCTCTCTTTCTCCTCTCTCTCCATTCTCTTTCTCCTCTCTCTCCATTCTCTTTCTCCTCTCTCTCCATTCTCTTTCTCCTCTCTCTCCATTCTCTTTCTCCTCTCTCTCCATTCTCTTTCTCAATTTGTGCTGACGCTATAATTATTGCATTATTGTCGAAGGAGGATGATTGCTTTGTAAGATAATACAAAATATAAGCAACATTTCTGGAGTAAAAAAAAAATAATCCTCCGTAATGAATGAATGGACGGGAAGAATATCCTCTCCAATATCCTCCTTCTCACTGTGTCCCTATCAATATGCTTACCAATATTCTTATCAATATCCTTACCAATATCCTTAGCAATATCCTTATCAATATCCTTATCGACATCCTTATCAATATCCTTAGCAATATCTTTACCAATATCCTTATCAATATCCTTATCAATATCCTTATCGACATCCTTATCAATATCCTTAGCAATATTCTTAACAATATCCTTATCAATATCCTTATCGACATCCTTATCAATATCCTTATCAATATCCTTAGCAATATCCTTATCAATATCCTTATCGACATCCTTATCAATATCCTTAGCAATATCTTTACCAATATCCTTATCAATATCCTTACCGATATCCTTACCGATATCCTTATCTATATTCTTATCGATATCCTTATCGATATCTCTATCAATATCCTTATCGATATTCTTATCAATATCCTTAGCGATATCCTTATCAATATTCTTATCAATATCCTTACCAGTATCCTTATCGATGTCCTTATCAATATCCCTTTTCAATATCCTTACCAATATCCTTATCAATGTTATAGTCTTTTATTGTCTGGAAATGATTGTTTAAATGATTGTTTACATGTTTACATGTGGTTCCTGTACTTAGGGGCGGCAGGTAGCCTAGTGGTTAGAGCGGCGGACTTGTAACCAGACTTGTAACCGTTCTGCCCCTGAACAAGGCAGTTAACCCACTGTTCCCCAGGCACCGAAGACGTGGATGTCGATTAAGGCAGCCCCCCCAGCACCTCTCTGATTCAGAGGGGTTGGGTTAAATGCGGAAGACACATTTCAGTTGAAGGCATTCGGTTGTACAACTGACTAATAATGGTGACTTTGACTTTTGACTTTGACTACTATTTGGGCCTATAGGATAGTATATAGGATGGTATATAGGATAGTATATAGAATAGTATATAGGATAGCTTGAGTTGGGTATTTCTGAGTGCTTTGTCGACACTCTAAAGGAAAAAGAAACGCACAGCTATTTAGGCGAGGTGCTGGCTGGCGGAGTGGAAGACTTGAAAATAAAGGAGAGCCGCACACTCTAGGAGCTCAGATGCAAAAAAGTAATGTTTTGTCGACACCAACATTACATTTTCCAACACAGCTTTTTCTGGGCTAGTTATGTTGTGAAGTGTCCTGTGGTAAGATGAGCCCCTTTTCCCTGTTACACAAGCGGGCTGAAGCACGTCTGGGTACGTTCACATTCTCTGGCTATTTCTAGCTCTTCCCAGTGGTTCTCACAGGCTCGATATAATCTAGAATATGAACGGTCATGAAAAGTTAATGAGACAGAAGTCCATCTCTCTAGTAAATCCCTCCTCCTTCCTTATGACTCACACGCACCCACCCACACACACACACACACGCACACAAAACATGTAAACACACCTGTCTCGCTTGTGTTTTTTCCCACTCTTCTTCTTCTTCTCTCTGCGGGAGGGAGAGGAGCTGTCGAACCTGCGGGAGATATGGGGATGGAGAGAGACAGCTCAGAGGGAGGGAAGGATGGAGAGAGAGCTCAGACCGAAGGTGAGAAAGAGGAGAGAGAGCTCAGACCGAAGGTGAGAAAGAGGAGAGAGAGCTCAGACCGAAGGTGAGAAAGAGGAGAGAGAGCTCAGACGGAAGGAGAGAAAGAGGAGAGAGAGAGAGAGAGCTCAGAAGGAGGGAGATAAAGATAAGGAAAGAGAGAGAGAGAGAGAGAGAGAGAGAGAGAGAGAGAGAGAGAGAGAGAGAGAGAGAGAGAGAGAGAGAGAGAGAGAGAGAGAGAGAGAGAGAGAGAGAGAGAGAGAGAGAGAGAGAGAGAGAGAGAGAGAGAGAGCTCAGAAGGAGGGAGATAAAGATAAGGAAAGAGAGAGAGAGAGAGAGAGAGAGAGAGAGAGAGAGAGAGAGAGAGAGAGAGAGAGAGAAAGAGAAAGGAGAGCATTCCTCCACAATGAAGCTTATCCATATGGAATGTTAAACAATAGCAGGAATATTTAATTGCTGGAACGATAGAACAAGTTGATCTAGATAGATGACTGACCGACTCCTTCTGATCGCACGTTTCTTCTTCTTCCTCTTCTTTGGTCGAGGAGATGGAGAGCTGCTAGATTTCCTCTTTATTCTATGGAAGCCAGGCAGAGAGAGAGAGAGAGAGAGGTTAAATTCAGAGGTTAAATGCCTACTCTTCGCAGATGACCTGGACCTGCTAGAGCAGTACTGCCAGACGTGGGCCCTGGCAGTAAACCCCAAAAAGACGAAAATAATGATTTTTCAGAGAAGATCCAGATCTCAGGGAATTAGACCAAAGTTCTCAATTGGTACAAAATATATAGAGTACTGCACACACTACAATTACTTAGGTTTAAAAATAAGCTCAACTGGACACCTTAATGATGCAGTGAATGAACTGAGAGAAAAGGCATGCAGGGCATTCTACGCAATTAAAAAACAAATTCAAATTGAAATACCTATTGAATGTGTCATTGAACCAATTGCACTTTATGGCAGCAAGGTGTGGGGTCCACTTGCAAAACAAGATTTCACCAAATGGGACAAACACCCCATTGAAACCCTGCATGCAGAGTTCTGTAAGATTCTCCTACTGTCCAGAGGAAAACTACAGGGCAGAATTAGGCCAATATCCACTAATAATAAAAACTCAAAAAAGAGCAGTTAAGTTTTGGAAACATCTAAAATACAGTGACCCCCTCTCATATCATTACCAAGCCCTGCAATGCCAAGAGCTGAACAAAGAAAAGAGTCCCCTCATCCAGCTGGTCCTGGGGCTGAGTTCACAAACCTGTTCTACTAACACACTGAAGCCTCAGGACCAGAACATCCAATCAATCAGAATAAAACAAATTACATCACAATTAAAACAAAACTACATTTCTCATTGGGAAACACAAGCACAAGCACAAAGCAAAATGCAGTGCTATCTGGCCCTAAATCGACAGTACACCGTGGCAAACTATTTGACCATGGTTACTGATCAAAACCTTAGAAAAACCTTGACAAAGTACAGGCTCAGTGAGCACAGCCTTGCCACTGAGAAGGGTAGACACAGGAAAACCTGGCTCCCTGTAGAGGAAAGGCTGTGCAACCACTGCACCACAGCAGAACCTGAGACAGAGCTGCATTTCCTGACAAAATGTCAAAAATATAAAACAATTAGAGAGTGTCATTTCCCCAAATTTGAAACCCTTATTCAAGGTTTCAAAGACCTCTCTGATGAGAGTAGGCTACCCATCCTGTTGGGGGAGGAAGCAGAAAGCTGTGGGTTGGCAGCGCACTACATTGCTGCCTGCCATAAGATGAGGGACAGTGTCTGACAGACCAATCAACCTGCACATGTCCTCTACTGTATGCTTAGTGTAATGTATGGTTATTTTGACCCTTGGTTATTGTTGTTACTGTTGTCCTGTTGACAATTTTGATTGTTATTATTTTCATATTGTAAATATCCCAAGTAAGCTTTGGCAATATGTACATTGTTACGTCATGCCAATAAAGCAAATTGAATTGAATTGAATTGAATTGAGAGAGAGAGAGAGAGAGAGAGAGAGAGAGAGAGAGAGAGAGAGAGAGAGAGAGAGAGAGAGAGAGAGAGAGAGAGAGAGATGTACATTGTTATGTCATGCCAATAAAGCAGATGTTATTTTATTTAAATAAAAAATAAAAATGCATGTTCTCTGATTAGTCAACAGTACATTGGTCAGCTACCGGCAAGCTTTGCTACAAGGGAGCTCACTTACAGTTTTTGCCCATTGCTTACACACTAAAACCGAATGCTTAGACCAAAGCCTCAATACCTAAACCTCTTGTAGCATACCTTAAACACAGTGTAACCATAGCTTAAACACAATGTCAACTTTGCACTTTGTTTGCAATTCTGTAACACACTTATTGCGAAACACTACACACGTTTTCTGACATTAGACACTTTGTTCAAAAACGAAATCACCTGTTATCATTAGGAAAACACTCTGTTCAAAATGCAAAACTCATCTGGCAATTGTATGCACTTACATACACACCTGAAAACACTTGCACAGAAAACAGAACACCAATCAGTCTGAGCCTTAGCACTACAAATAGGCCTCAGGTAAGCCATTTTTAGAACTTTGCAAGCATGGAGGCAATGAGAGTCAGAGTAAGAGGAGGACAAAGAGAGAGAGGAGTCAGATGTGGAAGAGGACGTGGAAGAGGACGAGGACCAGTGCGGAGACTTATATCAGATGACATCAGGGCTACTCTGGTGGACCATGTGATAAATCATGGCCTGTCCATGAGGGAGGCTGGGCAAAGAGTCCACCCTAACTTCAGTCGCTACACAGTAGCATCGATAATAAGGACATTCCGACTGGAGAACAGGTATATCTTCAAGTTTCTACTCCAGACTGTACCTACAGTATGTGTCACATGATTCTGTGTCATATTACAGTATTACTGTACTAACTATACTATACAAAAATGGGTAGTGCTGTGAAGTACTGTATATGTAAAGGAATACCATTGTGATGTTGCAGTACTGTGTACAGTTTGAAAGTACAGTATGTGAAAAATAACCTAACCAATGACATCTTGTGGTGGCATTTTCTACAGAATGGTTGGACGACCTCCTCAAGGTGGAAGGGAACGGCTCTTCACTCAACAACAAGAGCTTGCCATCATTGAAATGGTGCGAGAAAATAATGCAATCCGACTTCGTGAGTTGCAACAACGCATAATTGCAAATGGAAATGAATTCAACAATATCAACAGGGTCAGCATTTCTACACTAAGTCGCATCCTACAGAAACATAACTTCAGAATGAAGCAGCTGTACAGGGTGCCATTTGAGAGGAACAGTGTCAGGGTCAAGGATCTGCGCCATGATTATGTGCAGGTATGTGTCACTTTACTTTACATACTATATATTGTGATGTGGGAATGAGGGTTTATGCTGCCACCTGCCCTGCCTGTAGCTTGTAGTTTTTGTCTATACTCAGCCAACCCAGCCCCTACTTGTGTGAAAATATAGACATTGTAGTTACTGTATGTGTTTTCAGTAACACTATTCAATATTTTCTGTTACAGACAGTTCTGGAGTTTGATGCCTTGAACTGCCGCATGAGTTCATCTACATGGATGAGGCAGGCTTCAATCTGGCCAAAACCAGGCGTCGCGGCCGTAGCGTAGTTGGACAAAGGGCTGTTGTAAATGTCCCTGGGCAGCGTGGGGGAAATATCACCTTGTGTGCTGCAATTAGTGTCCAAGGAGTCCTGCATCATCATGCCACTCTAGGTCCCTACAATACAGGACAGATCATTGCATTTCTAGATGCACTACATGCAGTTGTGCAGGACAGACCACAGCAGCCCAGGTTTGTTGTCATCTGGGATAATGTTAGTTTCCACCGGGCTGCTCTGGTCCGAGATTGGTTCAACAACCATAATCATTTCACAGTTTTATACCTGCCCCCTTACAGCCCCTTTCTAAATGCAATCGAGGAATTATTTTCAGCGTGGCGGTGGAAAGTATATGATCGGCAACCACATGCCCGCATGACTTCTGCAAGCAATGGAAGAGGCATGTGGAGACATTGAGGTGGGATCAATCCAAGGGTGGATTCGGCACACAAGGCGATATTTTCCGCGATGCCTAGCCCGCGAGGACATCGCCTGTGATGTTGACGAGGTCTTGTGGCCAGATCCGAACAGAAGGCGCGATCCATAAGCCCCCCCGCCCCCCACCAAGCACACGCACACACACACGCACACACACACAAGTATATGTTTTTTCCCCCCAATAGCAATTTATCCAGTAATTGTTTTGTTTTTTTTACTTTTGTTTTGTTGCTAAATTTGATTTTTGTAAATACTGTTTGATTACTGCAGAAATTCTACTTTTGAGTTTTACAGAAGACTGAGTCTGAGAAAATGACAATAAAAATAGAAACACAAAGACTGCAGTGTTTTATATAAAGCCCATCAGTGTGTTGCTGGTGATATGAAAGAGTAATTCAAATGTTGCTTGTGTGTATGGTTTTGTTGCAAGAATTTCATTTTTAGAAAGGAGTGTTGAGTTTTGATTGCAGTGTTTCATTTTGGCATGTATGTGAGTTGTTAATCTCCAAGTACTATGTCCAAGTACTTGTGTGTTGAGTTTTGACATAATGAGCCAAATTCTGCAAAAAGTGTGTAAGCAATAGGCAAAAACTGTAATAACCTGTTAGAGTGCTGAGACAAACCATACATTAATGCTTCACACTGCCTCTGGCAATCTGCCTTACAATTATACATATTGTAGGACAATGTCATTCTGATAATACATCTATTAATCCATACAGTATTGGCTTTACTTCAAAACACATCAACAGCAATGCACGTGTGTGTGTGTGTGTGTGTGTGTGTGTTTGTGTGTGTGTGTGTGTGTGTGTGTACTAAAGAATGATACAACAGGGGGTTCACCTGCTATCTAATCTGCATATATATGAAACATCAAAGGCCACATGACAGGATAACAGGATGACAGGATGAGAGGATGACAGGATGAGAGGATGAGAGGATGAGAAGATAAGAGGATAACAGGATGAGAGGATGAGAGGATAAGAGGATAAGAGGATGAGAAGATAAGAGGATAACAGGATGACAGGATGAGAGGATGAGAGGACGAGAAGATAAGAGGATAACAGGATGACAGGATGAGAGGATGAGAGGATGAGAAGATAAGAGGATAAGAGGATGAGAGGATGAGAGGATGAGAGGATAACAGGATGAGAAGATGAGAGGATGACAGGATAAAAGGATGAGAGGATGAGAGGATAACAGGATGAGAGGATAAGAGGATGAGAGGATGATAGGATGAGAGGATGACAGGATGAGAGGATGAGAGGATAACAGGATGAGAAGATAAGAGGATGAGAGGATGACAGGATAACAGGATGACAGGATGAGAGGATGAGAGGATAAGAGGATGAGAGGATAACAGGATGAGAAGATGAGAGGATGAGAGGATAACAGGATGAGAGGATGAGAGGATGACAGGATAAGAGGATGAGAGGATGAGAGGATGAGAGGATGACAGGATAACAGGATGACAGGATGAGAGGATGAGAGGATGAGAGGATAACAGGATGAGAGGATGAGAAGATAAGAGGATGAGAGGATGAGAGGATAACAGGATGAGAAGATGAGAGGATGACAGGATAAAAGGATGAGAGGATGAGAGGAAGACAGGATGAGAGGATGAGAAGATAAGAGGATGAGAGGATGAGAGGATAACAGGATGAGAAGATGAGAGGATGACAGGATAAGAGGATGAGAGGATGAGAGGATAACAGGATGAGAGGATGAGAAGATAAGAGGATGAGAGGATAACAGGATGAGAAGATAAGAGGATGAGAGGATGAGAGGATGAGAGGATAACAGGATGAGAAGATAAGAGGATGAGAGGATGAGAGGATGAGAGGATAACAGGATGAGAAGATAAGAGGATGAGAAGATAAGAGGATGAGAGGATGAGAGGATAACAGGATGAGAAGATAAGAGGATGAGAGGATGAGAGGATAACAGGATGAGAGGATGAGAGGATAAGAGGATGAGAGGATGAGAGGATAACAGGATAACAGGATGAGAGGATAAGAGGATGAGAAGATGTGAGGATAACAGGATGAGAGGATAACAGGATGAGAGGATAAGAGGATGAGAGGATGAGAGGATAACAGGATGAGAAGATAAGAGGATGAGAAGATGAGAGGATGAGAGGATAACAGGATGAGAAGATAAGAGGATGAGAAGATAAGAGGATGAGAGGATGAGAGGATAACAGGATGAGAAGATGAGAGGATAACAGGATGAGAGGATGAGAGGATTAGAGGATAACAGGATGAGAGGATAAGAGGATGAGAGGATGAGAGGATAACAGGATGAGAGGATGAGACGATGAGAGGATAACAGGATGAGAGGATGAGAGGATGAGAGGATAACAGGATGAGAGGATAAGAGGATAACAGGATAAGAGGGTGAGAGGATAAGAGGATAACAGGATGAGAGGATAACAGGATGAGAGGATGAGAGGATAAGAGGATGAGAGGATAACAGGATGAGAAGATGAGAGGATGACAGGATAAGAGGATGAGAGGATGAGAGGATAACAGGATGAGAAGATAAGAGGATAAGAGGATGAGAGGATGAGAGGATAACAGGATGAGAGGATAAGAGGATGAGAGGATAAGAGGATGAGAGGATAAGAGGATAACAGGATGAGAGGATAAGAGGATGAGAGGATGAGAGGATAACAGGATGAGAGGATAACAGGATGAGATGATAAGAGGATGAGAGGATGAGAGGATAACAGGATGAGAGGATAACAGGATGAGAGGATGAGAGGATAAGAGGATGAGAGGATAAGAGGATAACAGGATGAGAGGATAAGAGGATGAGAGGATGAGAGGATGAGAGGATAACAGGATGAGAGGATAACAGGATGAGAGGATAAGAGGATGAGAGGATAACAGGATGAGAAGATGAGAGGATGACAGGATAAGAGGATGAGAGGATGAGAGGATAACAGGATGAGAAGATAAGAGGATAAGAGGATGAGAGGATGAGAGGATGAGAGGATAACAGGATGAGAGGATAAGAGGATGAGAGGATAAGAGGATGAGAGGATAAGAGGATGAGAGGATGAGAGGATAACAGGATAACAGGATGAGAGAATGAGAGGATAAGAGGATGAGAGGATGAGAGGATAACAGGATGAGAGGATAACAGGATGAGAGGATGAGAGGATGACAGGATAACAGGATGAGAGGATGAGAGAATGAAAGGATAACCGGATGAAAGGATAAGAGGATAAGAGGATGAAAGGATGAGAGGATGATAGGGTGAGAGGATGAGAGGGTGACAGGATAGCATGATGAGAGGATGAGAGGATGAGAGAATAACAGGATGAGAGGATGAGAGGATAACAGGATGAGAGGAAACAGGATGAGAAGATAAGAGGATGAGAAGATGTGTGTGTTTGTATATATGTGTGTATGTGTTTGTGCGTGTTTGTGTGTGTGTGTGTATGTGTTTGTGTTTGTGTGTGTGTGTTTGTGTGTGTGTGTGGCTGTTCCATACCTATAACCGTCTTTATCTCTGTGCCATTCACCGTCCTCCCGGTAACCTTCAGCTGCGTCTGTCTGCATCTCACCATGCTCTCCATGGACCTTGACCCTGCAGGGAACACATAGGTCAGAGGTCAGGGGTCAGAGGTCAGAGGAAGCAACCCAAGGGAGACCAGGAATGTGACCGTATCTGGGTAGGAATGACAAGAGCTGAGGAACACTGCTGCTGAATCAGAGCCATAGTAAATCAGGGACATGTTAAATCATGATAAAGCCTCTGAACGCCTCCAAAAATAAACACTATTTTCAAAACATGTAACCAAATAACTTGTTAGAAAACAACAAAAAAATCTTATCCGTGTCCAAATCATCTTGTCAGAGCACAAATGAAACACAACTCAAATCTGACCTCTGAAAATGAAAACGCCTCCATCTCTACATCCTACAGTTGACATCTCTACATCTCTACATCCTACAGTTGACATCTCTACATCTCTACATCCTACAGTTGACATCTCTACATCTCTACATCCTACAGTTGACATCTCTACATCTCTACATCCTACAGTTGACATCTCTACATCTCTACATCCTACAGTTGACATCTCTACATCTCTACATCTCTACATCCTACAGTTGACATCTCTACATCTCTACATCCTACAGTTGACATCTCTACATCTCTACATCCTACAGTTGACATCTCTACATCTCTACATCTCTACATCCTACAGTTGACATCTCTACATCTCTACATCCTACAGTTGACATCTCTACATCTCTACATCCTACAGTTGACATCTCTCCATCCTACACCATCCCTTCCTCGTACACATGCAAATGGGCTCTGGCATCCTCCTCCCCTCCCTGATCCCTCCATCCCTTCTCTTCTCTTTCCTGGCCTGCACCATCTACTGATCTCTTTCATCTGGCCACGTACAGTACTCACACACACTCACACACACTCACACACACTCACACTCGCGCATGTACACAAGGATGTACAGTGAGGGGGAAAGAAGTATTTGATCCCCTGCTGATTTTGTACGTTTGCCCACTGACAAAGAAACGATCAGTCTATAATTTTAATGGTAGGTTTATTTGAACAGTGAGAGAGAATAACAACAAAAAAAAATCCAGAAAAACGCATGTGCAAAATGTTATAAATTGATTTGCATTTTAATGAGGGAAATAAGTATTCAAATAAACCTACCATTAAAATTATAGACTGATCATTTCTTTGTCAGTGGGCAAACGTACAAAATTAGCAGGGGATCAAATACTTTTTTCCCCTCACTGTAACTCTCCTCCCGCCGAGATACAATCGGTTGGTTCTGGGATAGAGAGAGCAGGAGGCCAAGAAAATGGAGAGATGGGATGTGAAAAGGAACTGAAGGGAGGCAGCAGAGAAAAGAGGAGGCAGACCCCAATCTGTCTACACCAGTACCATCGCTACCGAAGACAGCGGCAGCAGAGCCAGAGACGGAGCCTGGAAAAGAACCAGAGGAAGTGACCGAGAGACCGGCCATTCAGCATGAGCTTCCTCGAGCAAGACAGCACACATAGAGAGAAAGAGAGAGAGAGAGAGAGAGAGAGAAATTGTGGGATAGTAGGAGAGCTAGAGAGCGAGTGAGAGTGAGAGTGTTTGTGTGTGGTGTGTGTGTGACACTGACACACACACACACACTAGAGATGCATATCTGGTCTAATTTAAGGTTTAATAAGTTTCAGCCTGAAATCATCTGAAGAGGTTGCAAATGAGTCAAAACAAAAACACCCCCTGAAAGCTGAATGAGACAGAAATAGAGAAAACAGCTGTAGGTACTAATTACTAACCCTAACCCCCTGAAAGCTGAATGAGACAGAAATAGAAGTGGTTAGAGTGTTGGGCCAGTAACCGAAAGGTCACTAGTTCTAATCCCCGAGCCGACAAGGGAAAACATCTGTCGATGTGCCCTTGAGCAAGGCACTTAACCCTAATAGCTCCTGGGTCGACGTCAATAATGGCTGATCCCTGGACGTGTCCCTACTCTCTAAGGGTGTCTCAGAGGGAGTTGGGATATTCAAAAAACACATTTCCAATTCACACATGTATTAATACACACTGGTACATGTGTGAAATAGGACAAATATATGCACCTACCAAATGATTATGATAGATAGATAGATAGATAGATAGATAGATAGATAGATAGATAGATAGATAGATAGATAGATAGATAGATAGATAGATAGATAGATAGATAGATAGATAGATAGATAGATAGATAGCAACACGCGTCTCTACGGTAACAGGAATACAGGATACAAAAAGCTTGCACATACTTGCATGGAAGACCAGCCCCTACAGCCTTGTTACCAACGAGTGGCTCAAATGAGAGCTGAGGGAACACCAAATTGTGCCTAGAATAACGAATTACAGATGATCTCCAGTCTCTCTCTCTCTCTCTCTCTCTCTCTCTCTCTCTCTCTCTCTCTCTCTTTCTCTCCCTCTCCCTCTCTCTAGGCCGTTGTTGGTTCCGGAAGAGACCGACTCCCATGATGAAGGGAGTGTTCCTTTGGCCATATGACTAAGTGTCTCTCTGTCTAATGATGTTTGCTGGGGCCAAGAAGGCTCTCTAATTCAGCTGCTGTCCTGGGATCTGTGACCTGGGTCCTGGGTGGTGCCTGACAGTGATGGACTATGGCCATTGCTATTTTTTCCTTAGGGCCACATACACACTGTAGCATAGCAGTACAACACTCTTAGAAGAAAAGGTGCTATCTAGAAACTAAAACGGTTCTTCGGCTGTCCCCGTAGTAGAACACTTTGAAGAACCCTTTTTGGTTCTAAGTATAACCCTTTTAGGTTCCACGTAGGACCCTTTACACAGACGGTTCTACATGGAACCAAAAAGGGTTCTCCCTGGAACTATGGGGACAGTCAAAGAACCATTTTGGAACCCTTTTTTCTAAGAGTATACTCCTTCCTTATCATCTCCAGCCTAGAGAGCCCCAGCTACCAGCCTCTGCCAGTCCCAGCCACAGCCCCAGCCTCAGCCCCAGCCCCAGCCTCAGCCCCAGCCCCAGTCCCAGCCAAAGCTCCAGCCCCAGCCTCAGCCCCAGTCCCAGCCACAGCCTCAGCCCCAGCCTCTGCCAGTCCTAGCCTCAGCCCCAGCCTCAGCCCCAGCCCCAGACTCAGTCCCAGCCCCAGCCCCAGCCCCAGCCTCTGCCAGCCACAGCCCCAGCCTCAGCCCCAACCTCAGCCCCAGTCCCAGCCCCAGCCTCAGCCCCAGTCCCAGCCACATCCCCAGCCACATCCCCAGCCTCAGCCCCAGCCCCAGCCTCAGCCCCAGCCCCAGCCTTTGCCAGTCCCAGCCACAGCCCCAGCCTCAGCCCCAGCCTCAGCCCCAGCCTCAACCCCAGCCACAGCCCCAGACAGCCTGAATCCCAACCTCAGCCCCGGCCAGCCTGAACCCCAGCTTCAACCCCAGCCAGCCTCATCCCTGCCCCACTGCCGGGTTAATCTGAGTTATAGACACAGAGAGGCAGAGGCTGACAACTGGCCAGGACAGATACTTTATGTAGGTCTGACCATAGAAATGGAATGAGTTTGCTTAATAGCTATTAATGCCAATGGACGTGTATTGCTTTTGAGATCAATGGTACATTCTCTTTATTTACACAGAGAGTCTTTCTCTGGCATTGTCCTGTACAGACAGGGCGGGGTAATAAGAATGTTAGCTGTAATGACAATGGTTGTTTATTGCTGTGAAAATCTATGGTATTTTCTCTCATTATTGCCCAGTCTTCCTCTGACATCATCTCAGATAGATAGAAAGAGAGGAATGGCATCTAAGGTAATGTGGGGGAGGCCAGACAGACAGGTTGTGCATCCAGGCCTCAGGCTAATGTCCAGTCCACATCGATCTTTCTCAGATAGAACTTTGAAGGCGTTTAAGATCCGGTCCAGTGGCTCTGAAAAAGCCTTACTGTGTGTGTTCCCTGGTTATATTCTCTTCCTACCATCTGCTCAGCCTGCAGGGAGAACTGTGACCACACTGGTCTGGAACGGAGGCCATTTGTTAATGCAATATTCTCTCCGAAATTGTGTGACAGGTTTCGATTGGTTCTCTCAAACGTTCCCTTGGGGGTTGATTAGAAAATCCAACCGTTGTAATGGAAGAGGGCGGCGATCGGGGGCTGTGTGGCTGTGTGGGGCTGTGTGGCTGTGTGTGGCTGTGTGTGGGCTGTGGGCTGTGGGCTGTGTGTGGGCTGTGTGGGCTGTGTGGGGCTGTGTGTGGCTGTGTGTGGCTGTGTGTGGGCTGTGGGCTGTGTGTGGGCTGTGGGCTGTGTGTGGGCTGTGTGGGCTGTGTGGGACTGTGTGTGGCTGTGTGTGGCTGTGTGGGCTGTGTGTGGGCTGTGTGTGGCTGTGTGTGGGCTGTGTGTGGGATGTGTGTGGCTGTGTGTGGGCTGTGTGTGGGCTGTGTGTGGGCTGTGTGTGGGCTGTGTGTGGGCTGTGTGTGGCTGTGTGTGGGCTGTGTGTGGGCTGTGTGTGGGCTGTGTGTGGGATGTGTGTGGGTTGTGTGTGGGCTGTGTGTGGGCTGTGTGTGGGCTGTGTGTAGGATGTGTGTGGGCTGTGTGTGAGCTGTGTGTGGGCTGTGTGTGGGATGTGTGTGTGGCTGTGTGTGGGCTGTGTGTGGCTGTGTGTGGGCTGTGTGTGGCTGTGTGTGGGCTGTGTGTGGGATGTGTGTGGGCTGTGTGTGGGCTGTGTGTGGGCTGTGTGAGGGATGTGGTTGGGATGTATGTGGGGTGTTGGAGTGAAAAAGACACAGACGAGAGTTAACCAGTAAAAGCACAGCACGATGCATTGTGCCGACAACATCAAAGAGCCATTCCAGACTCTGAAGTCAGGAGGACTTCGAGAGATAGGCGCTAGCCAGACTACCTTCCAGTCATCTTAGACTGAAATCAATTGAGGAGCATGCTGGAACTGAGATATGAGAAACATTTAGAGAGGAAGTTAGCAGTAGGGATAAAGAATGTATTGTGGTGGTGGTTATTGCTTGTTCTACAGAATCTGTGTGTGTGTGTGCGCGCGTGTGTGTAAGTGTGCGCGAGTGTGTGCGCACGTGTGTGTGTGTGTGTGAGACAGACTAATACTACTGAGAGACAGAGAGAGACTGCTTCTCAATACCCAACTCAATGAAAGAGAGAGAGAGAGAGAGAGAGAGAGAGAGAGAGAGAGAGAGAGAGAGAGAGAGAGAGAGAGAGAGAGAGTTCACAAAGTATTTTCATAAAGAAACTGATAAAACACACAGGTACTAAATCAAGGTGACTTACAAAGATGAGGACCAAGAGCAAGAGAGGGAGTGCGGTGATGTATTATCCACAACCAAAGAATCATTTTGGAATCTGAAAAAAAGACAGGTCTCCCCAAAGCATGACGGTCTACTTACTACGTGCACATGCTAAAAGAAAGAAACAAGGTGGGTAGATAACTAAGTGTGACATTGCAGCAAAGTATTTATTAACTAAAAAATCAGATTTCGTCAACGTTTCATTCATTTTTGTTCTATGATCTATACAATAGGCTATAATTGATTTGGGGGCCTGGCATATTCATATGTTCAAGGAGCTTCCCGTTTTGATTGACTAAAAACCTTTAGGCCTGCCTATAGAAAAAAATTAACTCTGCCCAGCTTGGCAAGAGTGTTCCAGAGGGTGTTTAGCATCCCCAGTGACTCAGGAGGCTGAAGAAATTTGGCTTGTCACCAAAATCACTCACAAACTTCTACAGATGCACAATCGAGAGCATCCTGTCGGGCTGTATCACCGCCTGGTACGGCAACTGCTCCGCCCACAACCGTAAGGCTCTCCAGAGGGTAGTGAGGACTGCACAACGCATCACTGGGGGTAAACTACCTGCCCTTCAGGACACCTACACCACCCGATGTCACAGGAAGGCCAAAAAGATCATCAAGGACAAAAACCACCCGAGCCACTGCCTGTTCACCCCGCTATCATCCAGAAGGCGAGGTCAGTACAGGTGCATCAAAGCTGGGACAGAGAGACTTAAAAACAGCTTCTACCTAAAGGCCATCAGACTGTTAAACAGCCATCACTAACATTGAATGGCTGCTGCCAACATACTGACTTAAATCTCTAGCCACTTTAAACATAGGAATTGGATGTAACAATGTATCACTAGCCACTTTAAACAATTTTGTATATAATGTTTACGTATCCGACATACTCATATCAAATGTATACACTGTACTCTAAACCATCTACTAAATCTTGCCTATGCCGTTCGGCCATCGACCCAAATCTCTAGCCACTTTAATAATTATAATTGGATGAAATAAGGTATCACTAGCCACTTTAAACAATGCCATTTATATAATGTTTACATATCCTACATTACTCATCTCATATATATATATATATATATATATATACATATATGTGTATATACTGTACTCCATACCATCTACTGCATCTTGCCTATGCCGGTCAGCCATCGCTCATCCATATACAGTGGGGCAAAAAAGTATTTAGTCAGCCACCAATTGTGCAAGTTGTCTCACTTAAAAAGATGAGAGAGGCCTGTAATTTTCATCATAGGTACACTTCAACTATGACAGACGAAATGAGAAAAAGAAATCCAGAAAATCACATTGTAGGATTTTTTATTTATTTATTTGCAAATTATGGTGGAAAATAAGTATTTGGTCAATAACAAAAGTTTATCTCAATACTTTGTTATATACCCTTTGGTGGCAATGACAGAGGTCAAACGTTTTCTGTAAGTCTTCACAAGGTTTTCACACACTGTTGCTGGTATTTTGGCCCATTCCTCCATGCAGATCTCCTCTAGAGCAGTGATGTTTTGGGGCTGTCGCTGGGCAACACGGACTTTCAACTCCCTCCAAAGATTTTCTATGGGGTTGAGATCTGGAGACTGGCTAGGCCACTCCAGGACCTTGAAATGCTTCTTACGAAGCCACTCCTGCGTTGCCCGGGCGGTGTGTTTGGGATCATTGTCATGCTGAAAGACCCAGCCACGTTTCATCTTCAATGCCCTTGCTGATGGAAGGAGGTTTTCACTCAAAATCTCACGATACATGGCCCCATTCATTCTTTCCTTTACGGATCAGTCGTCCTGGTCCCTTTGCAGAAAAACAGCCCCAAAGCATGATGTTTCCACCACCATGCTTCACAGTAGGTATGGTGTTCTTTGGATGCAACTCAGCATTCTTTGTCCTCCAAACACGACGAGTTTAGTTTTTACCAAAAAGTTCTATTTTGGTTTCATCTGACCATATGACATTCTCCCAATCCTCATCTGGATCATCCAAATGCTCTCTAGCAAACTTCAGACGGGCCTGAACATGTACTGGCTTAAGCAGGGGACACGTCTGGCACTGCAGGATTTGAGTCCCTGGCGGTGTAGTGTGTTACTGATGGTAGGCTTTGTTACTTTGGTCCCAGCTCTCTGCAGGTCATTCACTAGGTCCCCCGTGTGGTTCTGGGATTTTTGCTCACCGTTCTTGTGATCATTTTGACCCCACGGGTGAGATCTTGCGTGGAGCCCCAGATCGAGGAAGATTATCAGTGGTCTTGTATGTCTTCCATTTCCTAATAATTGCTCCCACAGTTGATTTCTTCAAACCAAGCTGCTTACCTATTGCAGATTCAGTCTTCCCAACCTGGTGCAGGTCTACAATTTTGTTTCTGGTGTCCTTTGACAGCTCTTTGGTCTTGGCCATAGTGGAGTTTGGAGTGTGACTGTTTGAGGTTGTGGACAGGTGTCTTTTATACTGATAACAAGTTCAAACAGGTGCCATTAATACAGGTAACGAGTGGAGGACAGAGGAGCCTCTTAAAGAAGAAGTTACAGGTCTGTGAGAGCCAGAAATCTTGCTTGTTTGTATGTGACCAAATACTTATTTTCCACCATAATTTGCAAATAAATTCATTTGAAATCCTACAATGTGATTTTATGGATTTTTTTTCCTCATTTTGTCTGTCATTGTTGAAGTGTACCTATGATGAAAATTACAGGCCTCTCTCATCTTTTTAAGTGAGAGAACTTACACAATTGGTGGCTGACTAAATACTTTTTTGCCCCACTGTATTTATATGTACATACTCGTATTCATTCCTTTACTCTTGTGTGTATAAGGTAGTTGTTGTGAATTTGTTAGATTACTTGTTAGATACTACTGCATGGTCGGAACTAGAAGCACAAGCATTTCGCTACACTCGCATTAACATCTGCTAACCATGTGTATGTGACAAATAAAATTAGAATTGATTTGATTTGACTCTGTAATTGAGGAGAGGATATTCTCCCCTGCTTGCCGGCTCTCCAGGCACTATCGCAAGAGCCTGAAGACACAGACTGGTCAACATCAACATTTATTCAATGGCCATTTTTCGTTGAATTTGTATTTAATTCTATGTAAGTCACAGCCTATATGTGCAATTAATAGACTATAATGATTGAATACATTAAATGTTGATTAAATGCTGAGCTCTTTATGTCCCTTCCAGCCTAGTGTGTCACACTCATAAATGCTTCACCATGTATTTCTTTGTAGACTATATAGCCTTGAAATATTTTAAATAATATAGCCTAAATAATTCATTTTCATTCCCTCTTAGACTCCCTGTCTGGTTCCTATTTAGAGTGTTTCTATGCTGTTCAATTTGACATGTAGCCTATTTGAAATTATGTGTGCTTCTTACTTTCACCTTCTTACATTCACCTTCTTACATTCACCTTTTCAAATATTTTTTATTCAAATCCATATGGTTTGTTTTCAATACTTCAAATATTTGTTGGTCTGTGGTGTGTAACGAGGCACAGCCAGATGCTGCACTTGATGCATTTATGAAAATGCTTATTTCAGTTACTAATAAGCACCCATGAAGAAAATGACTGTAAAAATAACTGTCAAATCCCTGTGGATTGATGAGGAATTTAAAAGATTTTGTGATTGAGAGGGACGAGGTAAAAGGAATGGCAAATAAGTCTGTCTGCACAGCCGATTGGCAAACGTACAGTAAATTTAGAAATCATGTGACTAAACTGAACAAAAAAAAGAAGAAACTGTACTATCAAAGAAAGATAAATGATATAATGAATAATAGTTTTTAAAAAATACTTTGGAGCACCTTAAATAAAATGTTGAAGGCAAACTCATTCATTGAATCAGATGGCTCATCGTAATAACCAACTGATATTCCCTACTACTTTGATGTTTTTTTTAATTGGCAAGATTAGAAAACTTACGCATGACATGCCCACTACAAATTCTGCATCTAAACATCCATGCATAACTGAAAAAAGTATGAAAGACAAGCATTGTAATTTGGAATTCCGTAACGTGAGTGTGGAAAGGGTGAACAAAATGTTTTGTTGTCTATCAACAATGACAAGCCACCTGGGTCTGACAACTTGGATGGAACATTACTGAGGAGGATAGCAGACTATATTGTCACTCCTATTTGGCATCTCTTCAATCAATCAGGAAAGTGTGTTCCCTCAGGTCAGAAGGGAAGCACCCTTTCCTGGCTCAAACACAGTAAACAAATTAATAACAGACTGGCATCCATGACTAACACACTAACTACTGTCCCAATAAGGGATATCTCTAGGCCACCGGCATCCAAGACTAACACACCTAACTACTGTCCCAATAAGGGATATCTCTAGAACACCGGCAACCAAGACTAACACCCTAACTACTGTCCCAATAAGGGATATCTCTAGGCCACCGGCATCCAAGACTAACACACCCTAACCACCATCCCAATAAGGGATATCTCTAGGCCACCAGCATCCATACCTAACACCCTAACCACCATCCCAATAAGGGATATCTCTAGGCCACCAGCATCCATGACTAACACCCTAACCACCGTCCCAATAAGGGATATCTCTAGGCCACCGGCATCCAAGACTAACACCCTAACTACTGTCCCAATAAGGGATATCTCTAGGCCACCAGCATCCAAGACTAACACCCTAACCACCGTCCCAATAAGGGATATCTGTAGGCCACCGGCATCCAAGACTAACACCCTAACCACCGTCCCAATAAGGGATATCTCTAGGCCACCGGCATCCAAGACTAACGCCCTAACTACCGTCCCAATAAGGGATATCTCTAGGCCACCGGCATCCATGACTAACACCCTAACTACTGTCCCAATAAGGGATATCTCTAGGCCACCGGCATCCATGACTAACGCCCTAACTACCGTCCCAATAAGGGATATCTCTAGGCCACCGGCATCCAAGACTAACACCCTAACTACTGTCCCAATAAGGGATATCTCTAGGCCACCGGCATCCATGACTAACGCCCTAACTACCGTCCCAATAAGGGATATCTCTAGGCCATCGGCATCCAAGACTAACGCCCTAACTACTGTCCCAATAAGGGATATCTCTAGGCCACCGGCATCCAAGACTAACACACTAACCACCACCCCAATAAGGGATATCTCTAGGCCACCGGCATCCAAGACTAACGCCCTAACTACTGTCCCAATAAGGGATATCTCTAGGCCACCGGAATCCAAGACTAACACATTAACTACCGTCCCAATAAGGGATATCTCTAGGCCACCGGCATCCATGACTAACACCCTAACTACTGTCCCAATAAGGGATATCTGTAGGCCACCGGCATCCAAGACTAACACACCTAACCACCGTCCCAATAAGGGATATCTCTAGGCCACCAGCATCCATGACTAACACCCTAACCACCGTCCCAATAAGGGATATCTCTAGGCCACCGGCATCCATGACTAACACACCTAACCACTGTCCCAATAAGGGATATCTCTAGGCCACCGGCATCCAAGACTAACCCCCTAACTACTGTCCCAATAAGGGATATCTCTAGGCCACCAGCATCCATGACTAACACACCTAACCACCGTCCCAATAAGGGATATCTGTTGCCACCAGCTACCAAGACTAACCCCCTAACTACTGTCCCAATAAGGGATATCTCTAGGGAGCCAGCATCCATGACTAACACCCTAACCACCGTCCCAATAAGGGATATCTCTAGGCCACCAGCATCCATGACTAACACTCTAACCACCGTCCCAATAAGGGATATCTCTAGGCCACCGGCATCCAAGACTAACACACCTAACCACCGTCCCAATAAGGGATATCTCTAGGCCACCGGCATCCAAGACTAACACACCTAACCACCGTCCCAATAAGGGATATCTCTAGGCCCCCGGTATCCAAGACTAACACCCTAACCACCGTCCCAATAAGGGATATCTCTAGGCCACCGGCATCCAAGACTAACGCCCTAACTACTGTCCCAATAAGGGATATCTCTAGGCCACCGGCATCCAAGACTAACACACCTAACCACCGTCCCAATAAGGGATATCTCTAGGCCACCGGCATCCATAACTAACACCCTAACCACTGTCCCAATAAGGGATATCTCTAGGCCACCGGCATCCAAGACTAACACACCTAACCACTGTCCCAATAAGGGATATCTCTAGGCCACCGGCATCCAAGACTAACGCCCTAACTACTGTCCCAATAAGGGATATCTCTAGGCCACCGGCATCCAAGACTAACACCCTAACTACTGTCCCAATAAGGGATATCTCTAGGGCATGTGCTTATTGGGCCAGTATAGTGAGGTCCAGAAGAAACCCTAACCCCTCCTCCCTAGGCACTAGATCTGAAACAGCCTGATAGATTCAGAAGAAACTCTAACCCCTCTTCGCTAGGCACTAGATCTGAAACAGCCTGATAGGTCCAGAAGAAACTCTAACCCCTCCTCCCTAGGCACTAGATCTGAAACAGCCTGATAGGTCCAGAAGAAACTCTAACCCCTCCTCCCTAGGCACTAGATCTGAAACAGCCTGATAGGTCCAGAAGAAACTCTAACCCCTCCTCCCTAGGCACTAGATCTGAAACAGCCTGATAGGTCCAGAAGAAACCCTAACCCCTCCTCGCTAGGCACTAGATCTGAAACAGCCTGATAGGTCCAGAAGAAACTCTAACCCCTCCTCCCTAGGCACTAGATCTGAAACAGCCTGATAGGTCCAGAAGAAACTCTAACCCCTCCTCCCTAGGCACTAGATCTGAAACAGCCTGATAGGTCCAGAAGAAACCCTAACCCCTCCTCGCTAGGCACTAGATCTGAAACAGCCTGATAGGTCCAGAAGAAACTCTAACCCCTCCTCCCTTGGCACTAGATCTGAAACAGCTTGATAGGTCCAGAAGAAACTCTAACCCCTCCTCCCTAGGCACTAGATCTGAAACAGCCTGATAGGTCCAGAAGAAACCCTAACCCTCCTCCCTAGGCACTAGATCTGAAACAGCCTGATAGGTTCAGAAGAAACTCTAACCCCTCCTCCCTAGGCACTAGATCTGAAACAGCCTGATAGGTGTAAGCACCAGGGTAATTGCCCTTTGAAGAAAAATCTCAGCTCTGTTAAAATTACACTCAAGAAAAACTATTATTGATCATAGTGATTCAGGAGTATCATTTAAAAACAGGTTAATATAATATACCCCACTAACATTAGACAACTACACTGAGTTTACAAAACAATAAGGAGACTCATTAACATCGACAGGGCTTCTCTTTCCATGACATAGACTGACCAGGTGAATCCAAGGTGAATGTATGATCCCTTATTGTTGTCAATTGTTAAATCCACTTCAATCAGTGTAGATGAAGGGGAAGCGACAGGTTAAAAAGAAGGACCGGAGACAATTGAGACATGGGTTGTGTATGTGTGCCATTCAGAGGATGAATTGGCAAGACACAAGATTTAAATGCCTTTGAACCGGGTATGGTATGGGTTTGTCACGCTCAACAGTTTCCCGTGTGTATGAAGAATGGTCCACCACCTAAAGAACATCCAGACAACTTGACACAACTGTGGAAAGCATTGGCGTCAACATGGGCCAGCATCCCTGTGGAACGCTTTCGACACCTTGTAGAGTCCATTTCCCAAACGAATTGAGGCTGTTCTGAGGGCAAAAGGGTGGTGCAACTCAATATTAGGAAGTTGTTCCTAATGTTTGGTATACTCAGTGTATATAACACAGTATATATATTGTATATATAGAGAGAGACAGAGCGAGAGATAGATAGAGAGAGACGGAGAGAAAGAGAGAGACAGAGCGAGAGAGAGAGAGAGAGAGAGAGAGAGAGAGAGAGAGAGAGAGAGAGAGAGAGAGAGAGAGAGAGAGAGAGAGAGAAATAACAGTAAACTTGGCTGAAAGGAGCAACTCTCAACTCTTACTAATTACTACCGTCCTCTCTCAATTCTCCACACCAAGGCTTTCCTCAGCTCTGAATGCAGTATAAGGAAGAACTTACAGTATGTCCACGCCTCAGGAACAGGCCCTCTGAGAGAGTTTCTATCTCACAGCTTTACTGTCTCTCTATTCTACTCCTCAACATGACAAAAACAACCACTCCTCGCCAAACGGTTTATCTCTTCTTAGGTTCTACCCCACTCTCTCCTTATTGTCCTGCCTCCCTGCCTCCCTCCATAGAGTCGATAGGTAAATGTCAGGTCACAGCCGAGGTGACAGTGGATGCCAGACAGTCATTTGTCATCCCTCTCTAACACGGAACATCAGGCCATTACACATCATTAGCTCTGTGACAGGACCACAGGATGGAAACACCTGCCTATTACTAACCCCCTCACAGAGAGGATTGGCCTAGAGAGGTCAACAGACACTGATGATGACTAACTACCTCACAGAGAGGATTGGCCTAGAGAGGTCAACAGACACTGATGATGACAGACCTACTAGTCAGTGATAACCATCTGGCTATGCCCTTAATGTATTTCAATTGATACAGATGTGAGGTGGGTTGGCGGGGGTGTGAGTGTTTGTGTGTGTGAGAGAGAGAAAGAAAGAGAGAGAAAGAGAGAGAGAGAGAGAGAGAGAGAGAGAGAGAGAGAGAGAGAGAGAGAGAGAGAGAATGGCGACAGAAACAGAGAGAGTATGGCGACAGAGACAGAGAGAGAGAGAGAGAGAGAGAGAGAGAGAGAGAGAGAGAGAGAGAGAGAGAGAGAGAGAGAGAGAGATGGTAGAGAGTGTGACTTACGTCGGGCGTGTGTGTGCTCCCTCTCTGGTGATAACCCCTTCTTTCTCCATCAGCATCTGTCTGAAGGTGCCGACCTTCTGCCTGATCTCCTCCTCAGAGTACCTACAGGAGAGCAGAGATTAAACCCACCCAGTCAGTGGAAGGATAGCAACAACACACTCAACACAGCAAATAATTAATACACACACACTCACAAAGACACACATACACACACATTCACACATACACACACAAAGACACACATACACACACAAAGACACACACACACACAAAGACACACACACACACAGACACACACACACACAGACACACACACACACACACACACACACATAAAGACACACACTCACACATACACACACACACACACACACACACACACAAAGACACACACAAAGACACACAAAGACACACACACACACAAAGACACACACACAAAGACACACACACACACAAAGACAAAGACACACACAAAGACACACACACACACACACACACACAAAGACACACACAAAGACACACACACTGTAAGGTGGACTGTATGGTGAAGAACCACTCAAAGACATGATGCAGACTGCAGACTGAGGTTGAGAGCAGCCATGGTGCAGACAGCAGTCACACATATACACACACATATACACACACACACACACACACACATCTTCTGTCCTTTCAGAAAGAGCAGCAAGGCTAATCGCCATCTGTCACAACAGGCGGTTGTGCGTATGTAACGTGATGTCATCTCCAAACATCCCGCCAGAGGAGACATGTATTTCCAGCGTGGCAAGAAGGAGATAAGATGGCTGGCCGGGAGCATATACGGTGGAACGTGTTCCCTCAGTACGGCTTAATTGACACACAACACACAAACTGGGGAAAGGAAATTCAAATGATTTGCTTCTCCATGACCATAGTCCTTTCTTCAGGCTTCTTACATTTGTATTTTATTTAACCTTTATTTAACTAGGCAAGTCAGTTAAGAAATGATTCACTGTGTGTGTGTGCGTGTGAGAAATGATTCACTGTGTGTGTGTGTGCATGTGTGTGTGGAGGAGTAGGTCAGAGACCTGGCAGTGTGGTGCCAGGACAACAACCTCTCCCTCAATGTGAGCAAGACAAAGGAGCTGATCGTGGACTACAGGAAAATAGGAAATGGAGAGACGAACAGGCCCCCATTAACATCGACAGGGCTGTAGTGGAGCGGGTCGAGAGTTTCAAGTTCCTTGGTGTCCACATCACCAACAAACTATCATGGTCCAAACACACCAAGACAGTTGTGACGAGGGCACGACAACACCTTTTCCCCCTCAGGAGACTGAAAAGATTTGTCATGGGTTCCCAGATCCTCAAAAGGTTCTACAGCTGCACCATCGAGAGCATCCTGACCGGTTGTATCAGCGCCTGGTATCGCAACTGCTCGGCATCTGCCCGTGAGGCCGTACACACTACCCTACAGAGGGTAGTGTGTACGGCCAAGTACATCACTGGGGCCAAGCTTCCAGCCACCCAGGACTTATATACTAGGCGGTGTCAGTGGAAGGCCCAAAAAAGTGTCAAAGACCAGTGCTATCAGTCCTCTATTTATCCCAGACCAGCCCAGTGCTATCAGTCCTCTATTTATCCCAGACTAGCCCAATGCTATCAGTCCTCTATTTATCCCAGACTAGCCCAATGCTATCAGTCCTCTATTTATCCCAGACTAGCCCAGTGCTATCAGTCCTCTATTTATCCCAGACTAGCCCAGTGCTATCAGTCCTCTATTTATCCCAGACCAGCCCAGTGCTATCAGTCCTCTATTTATCCCAGACCAGCCCAGTGCTATCAGTCCTCTATTTATCCCAGACTAGCCCAATGCTATCAGTCCTCTATTTATCCCAGACTAGCCCAATGCTATCAGTCCTCTATTTATCCCAGACTAGCCCAGTGCTATCAGTCCTCTATTTATCCCAGACTAGCCCAGTGCTATCAGTCCTCTATTTATCCCAGACCAGCCCAATGCTATCAGTCCTCTATTTATCCCAGACCAGCCCAGTGCTATCAGTCCTCTATTTATCCCAGACCAGCCCAGTGCTATCAGTCCTCTATTTATCCCAGACTAGCCCAATGCTATCAGTCCTCTATTTATCCCAGACTAGCCCAATGCTATCAGTCCTCTATTTATCCCAGACTAGCCCAGTGCTATCAGTCCTCTATTTATCCCAGACTAGCCCAGTGCTATCAGTCCTCTATTTATCCCAGACCAGCCCAATGCTATCAGTCCTCTATTTATCCCAGACCAGCCCAGTGCTATCAGTCCTCTATTTATCCCAGACCAGCCCAGTGCTATCAGTCCTCTATTTATCCCAGACTAGCCCAGTGCTATCAGTCCTCTATTTATCCCAGACCAGCCCAGTGCTATCAGTCCTCTATTTATCCCAGACCAGCCCAGTGCTATCAGTCCTCTATTTATCCCATACCAGCCCAGTGCTATCAGTCCTCTATTTATCCCAGACCAGCCCAGTGCTATCAGTCCTCTATTTATCCCAGACTAGCCCAATGCTATCAGTCCTCTATTTATCCCAGACTAGCCCAATGCTATCAGTCCTCTATTTATCCCAGACTAGCCCAGTGCTATCAGTCCTCTATTTATCCCAGACCAGCCCAGTGCTATCAGTCCTCTATTTATCCCAGACCAGCCCAATGCTATCAGTCCTCTATTTATCCCAGACTAGTCCAGTGCTATCAGTCCTCTATTTATCCCAGACTAGCCCAGTGCTATCAGTCCTCTATTTATCCCAGACCAGCCCAGTGCTATCAGTCCTCTATTTATCCCAGACCAGCCCAGTGCTATCAGTCCTCTATTTATCCCAGACTAGCCCAGTGCTATCAGTCCTCTATTTATCCCAGACCAGCCCAGTGCTATCAGTCCTCTACTTATCCCAGACCAGCCCAGTGCTATCAGTCCTCTATTTATCCCATACCAGCCCAGTGCTATCAGTCCTCTATTTATCCCAGACTAGCCCAGTGCTATCAGTCCTCTATTTATCCCAGACCAGCCCAATGCTATCAGTCCTCTATTTATCCCAGACCAGCCCAGTGCTATCAGTCCTCTATTTATCCCAGACTAGCCCAGTGCTATCAGTCCTCTATTTATCCCAGACTAGCCCAGTGCTATCAGTCCTCTATTTATCACAGACCAGCCCAGTGCTATCAGTCCTCTATTTATCCCAGACCAGCCCAGTGCTATCAGTCTTCTATTTATCCCAGACTAGCCCAGTGCTATCAGTCCTCTATTTATCCCAGACCAGCCCAGTGCTATCAGTCCTCTACTTATCCCAGACCAGCCCAGTGCTATCAGTCCTCTATTTATCCCAGACCAGCCCAGTGCTATCAGTCCTCTATTTATCCCAGACCAGCCCAGTGCTATCAGTCCTCTATTTATCCCAGACTAGGCCAATGCTATCAGTCCTCTATTTATCCCAGACTAGCCCAATGCTATCAGTCCTCTATTTATCCCAGACTAGCCCAGTGCTATCAGTCCTCTATTTATCCCAGACTAGCCCAGTGCTATCAGTCCTCTATTTATCCCAGACCAGCCCAATGCTATCAGTCCTCTATTTATCCCAGACCAGCCCAATGCTATCAGTCCTCTATTTATCCCAGACCAGCCCAGTGCTATCAGTCCTCTATTTATCCCAGACCAGCCCAGTGCTATCAGTCCTCTATTTATCCCAGACTAGCCCAATGCTATCAGTCCTCTATTTATCCCAGACTAGCCCAGTGCTATCAGTCCTCTATTTATCCCAGACTAGCCCAGTGCTATCAGTCCTCTATTTATCCCAGACCAGCCCAATGCTATCAGTCCTCTATTTATCCCAGACCAGCCCAGTGCTATCAGTCCTCTATTTATCCCAGACCAGCCCAGTGCTATCAGTCCTCTATTTATCCCAGACTAGCCCAGTGCTATCAGTCCTCTATTTATCCCAGACCAGCCCAGTGCTATCAGTCCTCTATTTATCCCAGACCAGCCCAGTGCTATCAGTCCTCTATTTATCCCATACCAGCCCAGTGCTATCAGTCCTCTATTTATCCCAGACCAGCCCAGTGCTATCAGTCCTCTATTTATCCCAGACTAGCCCAATGCTATCAGTCCTCTATTTATCCCAGACTAGCCCAATGCTATCAGTCCTCTATTTATCCCAGACTAGCCCAGTGCTATCAGTCCTCTATTTATCCCAGACTAGCCCAGTGCTATCAGTCCTCTATTTATCCCAGACCAGCCCAATGCTATCAGTCCTCTATTTATCCCAGACTAGTCCAGTGCTATCAGTCCTCTATTTATCCCAGACTAGCCCAGTGCTATCAGTCCTCTATTTATCCCAGACCAGCCCAGTGCTATCAGTCCTCTATTTATCCCAGACCAGCCCAGTGCTATCAGTCCTCTATTTATCCCAGACTAGCCCAGTGCTATCAGTCCTCTATTTATCCCAGACCAGCCCAGTGCTATCAGTCCTCTACTTATCCCAGACCAGCCCAGTGCTATCAGTCCTCTATTTATCCCATACCAGCCCAGTGCTATCAGTCCTCTATTTATCCCAGACCAGCCCAGTGCTATCAGTCCTCTATTTATCCCAGACTAGCCCAATGCTATCAGTCCTCTATTTATCCCAGACTAGCCCAATGCTATCAGTCCTCTATTTATCCCAGACTAGCCCAGTGCTATCAGTCCTCTATTTATCCCAGACTAGCCCAGTGCTATCAGTCCTCTATTTATCCCAGACCAGCCCAATGCTATCAGTCCTCTATTTATCCCAGACTAGTCCAGTGCTATCAGTCCTCTATTTATCCCAGACTAGCCCAGTGCTATCAGTCCTCTATTTATCCCAGACTAGCCCAGTGCTATCAGTCCTCTATTTATCCCGGACCAGCCCAATGCTATCAGTCCTCTATTTATCCCATACCAGCCCAGTGCTATCAGTCCTCTATTTATCCCAGACTAGCCCAGTGCTATCAGTCCTCTATTTATCCCATACCAGACCAATGCTATCAGTCCTCTATTTATCCCAGACCAACCCAGTGCTATCAGTCCTCTATTTATCCCAGACTAGCCCAGTGCTATCAGTCCTCTATTTATCCCAGACTAGCTCAGTGCTATCAGTCCTCTATTTATCCCAGACCAGCCCAATGCTATCAGTCCTCTATTTATCCCAGACTAGCCCAGTGCTATCAGTCCTCTATTTATCCCAGACTAGCTCAGTGCTATCAGTCCTCTATTTATCCCAGACCAGCCCAGTGCTATCAGTCCTCTATTTATCCCAGACTAGCCCAATGCTATCAGTCCTCTATTTATCCCAGACCAGCCCAGTGCTATCAGTCCTCTATTTATCCCAGACTAGCCCAGTGCTATCAGTCCTCTATTTATCCCAGACCAGCCCAGTGCTATCAGTCCTCTATTTATCCCAGACTAGCCCAGTACCCTGGTTAGGGACAAGAAATGAAGGTAATGGTCTGGATCTGGCAGTGTAGACGGAGAACAGACAGCCCAGTGTGACATGCGTGCGTGTGCGTGTGTGACAGCACACCAGTCACTTCGTGCTGTATTGAAATCTTTCAGCCTAGCAGATCTGTCAACCACATCGCACCACAACAGACGGGTGAAACTCACTTTATATTCATAGCTTTCCATGCATGAGGCAGGCCCCATCACCATATGCAATGTTTTACTGCTTTACTGTAGACAAAAGACATGTATACTGAACAAAAATATAAATGCTACATGCAACAATTTCTAATATTTGACTGAGTTACAGTTCATAGAAGGAAATCAGTCAATTGAATAAATAAATTAGTCCCTAATCTATGGATTTCACATGACTAGGCAGGAGTGGGCCTGGCTCCCCAGTGGGTAGGCCTGGCTCCCCAGTGGGTGGGCCTGGCTCCCCAGTGGGTGGGCCTGGCTCCCCAGTGGGTGGACCTGGCTCCCAAGGGGAAGGCCTATGCCCTCCCAGGCCCACCCATGGCCGCACCCCTGCCTAGTCATGTGAAATCCATAGATCACTGGTGGAGCCAGTCCCAGACAATCGGAATGAGTTTTTTTTTATTATTGTGCACTGATCACACACCATAACAAAAATCCCTGGTTTCAGGCGCTCTCCATCCGTCACACTTCACTGTCCTGATGATAGCAGCCTGAGATGTGTTAACGCTTGACACAGTCTGTTTATTGACAGCTAGTGTAAAAGACACACATGAGGGGTCAGAAGCAGAACCCGAAGCTAAAAAGATCTCTGTTGAATGGATGGACATAGCGTACTGTCTCCTCTGCCTCCTCCTACTCATCTCCTTCCTCCTCATCTTCCTCCTCCCCGTCCTCATTCCCTCTCTGGATTCCTCTCCCAAGGTTTTAAGGGGCAGCCGAGCCCAAGTCTACAGTCACACCTCATGCCCTCGGTTTTCCCTGATTGGTCTACACTGCAGGATGGTCTGAGGGGGCTTGGTTAACCATTGGCAATGGGCATACACTTAACGGTGCGTGTAATGGCCATGGTTTTACAACAACACTGGGGTTGGTGTTGATGTGCTGTTGGACTAGAAGACCCCTGCAGGACCTGTGGATCTACTGACCAGACAAGGTTTGTTGGAGATGACAGGCCTCTCTGCAGAGAAAGAAACAGTTGTGCAATATATTTTCTCTGAACTCTCTTCTTTCCAGACACAAAGCGCGTGGGTTTATACGCCCACTCTTTCAACAAACAAAAAAAGGGAGATTTAAATGTATCCATGGTCAACTAGAGACAACAATTACATATCCTAGCTGCTGGGAATGATTCAGTGTTCACTGTAACACAACCAAATCTGTCCTTCCTGGGTCTCTCAGATGTGAGCTTGCTTTTTCAGTTGCATTAGAGTGGTAAGAAAATCAATTCTAAACTTAAAATCAATGTGCATAAATGGTGATGTATTGAGTAATTGTCAGTGGCTGTGAGTCGATGAGCAAACCAAACTTCACATCTCAGATCCTGTCTGTTTAATTAGTGCTGTTGTTGGAGTTAAAAGTCACTGATTTACACAACACAACGTTTTTTCCAGCCCCATTTCCCTCAGCATACACAGTCACAATGACTGACCAGGGGAGGGACTGAATATCCATCCTGTATCTCTCTACCTCATCCTGTCTGTCTCTAAGCACCCCTCTCTTTTTGTCCAATAAAGTAAAGCTTATAAGGTCTCTGGGATTTTTAATAGTGACTTAAGAAAGAAAAAAACCACTCTGCTGGAAAAGCTGTCGGGGACAACGGCAAATACATTCAAAGGTACCCCAAAAAAGTGTTTGCAATATCATGAGTTTCTAGATATGAAGCACACAATCTAAAGCCTACACCCCTGTAATGAAATTGGCTTTACAATACGATGGCCTACAGATGTAGGATCTTAAATCGATCACTCTGTTGCAAGAGAACTTTCTTGTAATGCAGAACATTTCTAATTTGTAGTGTATTTGAGGTTCAAAAAGGCTTCTGAAGTTTGTAATTTCCACTTAGAAATTTCAGACGTCATGCAAAAAAAGTCCATAAATCAGAATCCACAAAATAATTCACATTTCATGTTGCTGCAGGATTATTTTTCCTGCTTTAGCAAACTGGCTCAAATTAATATCCTACATCTGTATGTGTATCGTTCTGTGTTCAATTCGCCTAAATGTTTTTGTCCCTGTCTGAGTATAATCAGTGTAATTTCTCTGTACCGGTACCCCCCTGTATATAGTCTCGTTATTGTTATTGTACTCCTGCTCCTAATTACTTGTTACTTTTATCTCTTATTCTTATCTGTATTTTTTTTAAACTGCTTTGTTGGTTAGGGGATTGTAAGTCAGCATTTCACTGTAAGGTCTACACCTGTTGTATTCGGCGCATGTGACTAATACAATTTGATTTGATCATCCTTAGACAACAGAACTCTATTCCCCTGAAGCACCACATAATACTGTCCTTATCTTCCTGGAGAGGCTATGGAGGTGAATGGAGTTCTTTCCTCAGTCTTATCACAGCTTTTCTAAGATAGCCCAGCAGTTGTGGGCCCAGCACAGTGTTGGGGATGGAGGACCTCCCAAGGACCAGTCCAGCAAGCATACAGCCATGTGTAGTTTTAACTAAGTGTGTGAGGTTATGTGGAAGGAGAGTTTTAACTAACTGTGTGAGATGAGTAACGGTCTTTCTAAAAATAGTCGAGCCTAGTACGTCATTTTCATACATAATATAAGACATTTAGCAGACACTATTATCCAAGGTGACTATCTTGGCGTTTACAAGGGCCACACTCTACCATCTGAGCTATAGAGAACTTAAGTGATTACTGAGTGAATGAGTGAGTGAGGACATGTGAAACGAGAATTATTATTACTTAGTGAGTGAGGACATATGAAACGAGAAATATTATTACTTAGTGAGTGAGGACATGGGAAACGAGAATCATTATTACTTAGTGAGTGAGGACATGTGAAACGAGAATTATTATTACCTAGTGAGTGAGGACATGTGAAACGAGAATCATTATTACTTAGTGAGAGAGGACATGGGAAACGAGAATTATTATTACCTAGTGAGTGAGGACATGTGAAACGAGAATTATTATTACCTAGTGAGTGAGGACATGTAAAACGAGAATCATTATTACCTAATGAGAGAGGACATGTGAAACGAGAATCATTATTACTTAGTGAGTGAGGACATGTGAAACGAGAATTATTATTACTTAGTGAGTGAGGACATGTGAAACGAGAAATATTATTACTTAGTGAGAGAGGACATGTGAAACGAGAAATATTATTACTTAGTGAGTGAGGACATGTGAAACGAGAATTATTATTACTTAGTGAGTGAGGACATGCGAAACGAGAATTATTATTACTTAGTGAGAGAGGACATGTGAAACGAGAATTATTATTACTTAGTGAGTGAGGACATGTGAAACGAGAATTATTATTACCTAGTGAGTGAGGACATTTCGATGAAACATGGTGAAGCCCCAAAATTGCCCTCCCTGGAAGCCTGTGTTTCAGACATAAGGAAGTGGATGGCGGAAAATTTTCTACTTTTAAACTCTGACAAAACAGAGATGCTAGTCCTAGGTCCCAAGAAACAAAGAGATCTTCTGTTGAATCTGACAATTAATCTTGATGGTTGTACAGTCGTCTCAAATAAAACTGTGAAGGACCTCGGCGTTACTCTGGACCCTGATCTCTCTTTTGACGAACATATCAAGACTGTTTCAAGGACAGCTTTTTCCATTTACGTAACATTGTAAAAATCGAAACTTTCTGTCCAAAAATGATGCAGAAAAAGTTAATCCATGCATTTGTAACTTCTAGGTTAGACTACTGCAATGCTTTATTTTCCGGCTATCCGGATAAAGCACTAAATAAACTTCAGTTAGTGCTTAACACGGCTGCTAGAATCTTGACTAGAACCCCAAAATTTGATCATATTACTCCAGTACTAGCCTCTCTACACTGGCTTCCTGTTAAGGCTAGGGCTGATTTCAAGGTTTTACTGCTAACCTACAAAGCATTACATGGGCTTGCTCCTACCTATCTTTCTGATTTGGTCCTGCCGTACATACCTACACGTGCGCTCACGGTCACAAGGCATGAGCCTCCTTACTGTCCCTAGAATTTCTAAGCAAACAGCTGGAGGCAGGGCTTCTTCCTATAGAGCTCCATTTTTATGGAATAGTCTGCCTATCCATGTGAGAGACGCAGACTCGGTCTCAACCTTTAAGTCCTTATTGAAGACTCATCTCTTCAGTAGGTCCTATGACTGAGTGTAGTCTGGCCCAGGAGTGTGAAGGTGAACGGAAAGGCACTGGAGCAACGAACCACCCTTGCTGTCTTTGCCTGGCCGGTTCCCTCCACTGGGATTCTCTGCCTCTAACCCTATTACAGGGGCTGAGTCACTGGCTTCTGGTGCCGTGGCGGAGATCTTGTGGGCTATACTCGGCCTTGTCTCAGGATGGTAAGTTGGTGGTTGAAGATATCCCTCTAGTGGTGTGGGGGCTGTGCTTCGGCAGAGTGGGTGGGGTTATATCCTGCCTGTTTGGCCCTGTCCGGGGTTTAGTCGGACGGGCCACATTGTCTCCCGACCCCTCCTGTCTCAGCCCCCAGTATTTATGCTGCAGTAGTTTATGTGTCGGGGGCTAGGGTCCGTCTGTTATATCTGGAGTATTTCTTCTCTTATCTGGTGTCCTGTAATTTAAGTATGCTCTCTCTAATTATCTCTCTCTTTCTTTTTCCTCTCTCTCTCTCTCTCTCTCTCTCTCTCTCTCTCTCTCTCTCTCTCTCTCTCTCTCTCTCTCTCTCTCTCTCTCTCTCTCTCTCTCTCTCTCTCTCTCTCTCTCTCCAGGAGGACCTGAGCATTAGGACCATTCCTCAAGGCCTACCTGGATGTCCCGAGTCCACCTGGCCGTGCTGCTTCTCCAGTTTCAACTGTTCTGCCTGTTTTATGAACATTTTAAAATCTTGTCCATGTTCTGTTATAATCTGCACCCGGCACAGCCCGAAGAGGACTGGCCACCCCTCACAGCCTGCTTCCTCTCTAGGTTTCTTCCTAGGTTTTGGCCTTCTAGGGAGTTTTTCCTAGCCACTGTGCTTTTACACCTGCATTGCTTGCTGTTTGGGGTTTTAGGCTGGGTTTCTGTACAGCACTCTGTGACATCAGCTGATGTAAGGGGGGCTTTTTGATTTGATTTGATTTTGACATGTGAAACGAGAATTATTATTACCTAGTGAGTGAGGACATGTGAAACGAGAATTATTATTACTTAGTGAGTGAGGACATGTGAAACGAGAAATATTATTACTTAGTGAGTGAGGACATGGGAAACGTGAATTATTATTACTTAGTGAGTGAGGACATGTGAAACGAGAATTATTATTACTTAGTGAGTGAGGACATGTGAAACGAGAATTATTATTACTTAGTGAGTGAGGACATGCGAAACGAGAATTATTATTACTTAGTGAGAGAGGACATGTGAAACGAGAATTATTATTACTTAGTGAGTGAGGACATGTGAAACGAGAATTATTATTACCTAGTGAGTGAGGACATGTGAAACGAGAATTATTATTACCTAGTGAGTGAGAACATGTGAAACGAGAATTATTATTACTTAGTGAGTGAGGACATGTGAAACGAGAAATATTATTACTTAGTGAGTGAGGACATGGGAAACGTGAATTATTATTACTTAGTGAGTGAGGACATGTGAAACGAGAATTATTATTACCTAGTGAGTGAGGACATGTGAAACGAGAATTATTATTACTTAGTGAGTGAGGACATGTGAAACGAGAAATATTATTACTTAGTGAGTGAGGACATGTGAAACGAGAATTATTATTACTTAGTGAGTGAGGACATGTGAAACGAGAATTATTATTACCTAGTAAGTGAGGACATGTAAAACGAGAATCATTATTACCTAATGAGAGAGGACATGTGAAACGAGAATCATTATTACTTAGTGAGTGAGGACATGTGAAACGAGAATTATTATTACTTAGTGAGTGAGGACATGTGAAACGAGAAATATTATTACTTAGTGAGTGAGGACATGGGAAACGTGAATTATTATTACTTAGTGAGTGAGGACATGTGAAACGAGAATTATTATTACTTAGTGAGTGAGGACATGTGAAACGAGAATTATTATTACTTAGTGAGTGAGGACATGCGAAGCAGGAATTATTATTACTTAGTGAGAGAGGGACATGTGAAGCGAGAATTATTATTACTTAGTGAGTGAGGACATGTGAAGCGAGAATTATTATTACCTAGTGAGTGAGGACATGTGAACGCAGAATTATTATTACCTAGTGAGTGAGAACATGTGAAACGAGAATTATTATTACTTAGTGAGTGAGGACATGTGAAACGAGAAATATTATTACTTAGTGAGTGAGGACATGGGAAACGTGAATTATTATTACTTAGTGAGTGAGGACATGTGAAACGAGAATTATTATTACCTAGTGAGTGAGGACATGTGAAACGAGAATTATTATTACTTAGTGAGTGAGGACATGTGAAACGAGAAATATTATTACTTAGTGAGTGAGGACATGTGAAACGAGAATTATTATTACTTAGTGAGTGAGGACATGTGAAACGAGAATTATTATTACCTAGTAAGTGAGGACATGTAAAGCGAGAATCATTATTACCTAATGAGAGAGGACATGTGAAGCGAGAATCATTATTACTTAGTGAGTGAGGACATGTGAAACGAGAATTATTATTACTTAGTGAGTGAGGACATGTGAAACGAGAAATATTATTACTTAGTGAGAGAGGACATGTGAAACGAGAAATATTATTACTTAGTGAGTGAGGACATGTGAAACGAGAATTATTATTACTTAGCGAGTGAGGACATGCGAAACGAGAATTATTATTACTTAGTGAGAGAGGACATGTGAAACGAGAATTATTATTACTTAGTGAGTGAGGACATGTGAAACGAGAATTATTATTACCTAGTGAGTGAGGACATGTGAAACGAGAATTATTATTACCTAGTGAGTGAGGACATGTGAAACGAGAATTATTATTACTTAGTGAGTGAGGACATGTGAAACGAGAAATATTATTACTTAGTGAGTGAGGACATGGGAAACGTGAATCATTATTACTTAGTGAGTGAGGACATGTGAAACGAGAATTATTATTACTTAGTGAGTGAGGACATGTGAAACGAGAAATATTATTACTTAGTGAGTGAGGACATATGAAACGAGAAATATTATTACTTAGTGAGTGAGGACATGTGAAACGAGAATCATTATTACTTAGTGAGAGAGGACATGGGAAACGAGAATTATTATTACCTAGTGAGTGAGGACATGTAAAACGAGAATTATTATTACCTAATGAGTGAAGACATGTGAAACGAAAATTATTATTACTTAGTGAGTGAGGACATGTGAAACGAGAATCATTATTACTTAGTGAGTGAGGACATGTGAAACGAGAATTATCATTACCTAGTAAGTGAGGACATGTGAAACGAGAATTATTATTACCTAGTGAGTGAGGACATGTGACACGAGAATCATTATTACTTAGTGAGTGAGGACATGTGAAACGAGAAATATTATTACTTAGTGAGTGAGGACATGTGAAACAAGAATAATTATTACTTAGTTAGTCAGGACATGTGAAACGAGAATTATTATTACCTAGTGAGTGAGGACATGTGAAACGAGAATCATTATTACTTAGTGAGAGAGGACATGTGAAACGAGAATCATTATTACTTAGTGAGTGAGGACATGTGAAACGAGAATTATTATTACCTAGTGAGTGAGGACATGTGAAACGAGAATCATTATTACTTAGTGAGTGAGTGCATCCCTGTCTGACTGTTTACGTCCCTCATTAAGAGGACAGAGGAAAGGCTGAGGCTTTCCACGGGGACTCTAATGATGCACAAGCTCATTACAGCTCAATTACTTCCTGGAAAAACACCTGACAGACAAGACACTTCTATAGACTGTTAGAGGGAGTAGAACTTTGATTCACTATATTATTAGTATAAATATGCCCCAAAACACACTGTTATAAGGAGTAGCATTGGTGGAGTATCAGTAGCATTGGTGGAGTATCAGTAGCATTGGTGGAGTATCAGTCAGCCTACTATGATATCAGCATAAAGATATAGCCTACCCTAACTGGATTACAGCTAGAACCGTCTGGTGAAGTGAACACACGGTGCATTCGGAAAGAATTGAGACCCCTCGACTTTTTCCACATTTTGTTACTTTACAGCCTTATTATAAAATTGATTAAATAAAATAAAAAATCTTTAGCAATCTACACACAATATCCCAAGGAATATTCAATGTTTGCTTTTTTTTCATTTTAATTAAAATCTTATTTACACCGGCTAAAACCGGACGACGCTGGGTCAATTGTGTGCCGGCCTTTGGGACTCCCAGTCACGTCCGATTGTGATACAGCCTGGATTCAAACCAGGGTGTCCGTAGCACTGAGATGCGGTGGCTTAGACCGCTGCGCCACCAAGGAGCCCCAACATAACTACACTTTCACATTAACGGGTTTTGTGTGTAGACCAGTGACACAAAATCTCCCATGAATCTATTTCAAATTCAGGCTGTAACACAACAAAATGTGGAAAAAGTCAATGGGTGTGAACACTGTCTGAAGACATTCACAAATGAGAGCCATATCATTTACAATGACTGTTCCCCATAGAGACGGTGTGACCTTCCACCTACTCTGACATCATTACCGGACACAGGAAGCAGCCCAGAATAAATCCTAGCTGCCGAGACCACCACCTGTGATGGACCTCATCCCCTCGTCCTGAGAGAGACCAAGGCCTGCATGACATCCACCATTTGCCTCCATGCTGCTTATAAAACAGCCAAGCCAGGTCTATTCCTGTACTCAAACCCCACAATGTTCTACAACCCAGACCCCCGGCCTCTGGTACGTTCCTTAGATTGGCCCCTGCAGAGGCACGACTGTTCTAAGTACCAGTAAATTGGAGAGGCTGGCAGCTTTCAGATAGCTTAATGAGCAGGTCCTTTTAATTGCCTGGCTGTTCTAATTGTCTCCCAGGGTGAGGCTGTGAGGCTAACACACCGCAGACTATTAAACCACCGGTTTAATAAAGCCTGGGTGGGGAGGGAGGGAGAAGGGAGGGAGAGAGAGGAGGATGGTGGGGGAAGGTGTACTGCTAGAGGGGGTACTGCTAGAGGGGGTGCTGGTAGAGGGGGTGGGGTGGTTAAGGGGGTTGGCATGCAACCTGTCACTTTAGTCTAATCCCCGACAATGACCTTGGAGGTGTGTGTGTGTGTGTGTGTGTGTGTGTGTGTGTGTGTGTGTGTGTGTGTGTGTGTGTGTGTGTGTGTTTGGGAGGTTTAGAGGGTGACCCACTGCCTTTAATCAACTAGCAGGTGAAAAAATACTCCTGCCACCATTTTAATAGCTCCTCTCTCTCCCCCTCTCTGAGCCCTGCGCCCCTCTTCCTCTCTGAGCCCTGCGCCCCTCTTCCTCTCTCTCCCCCTCTCTGAGCCCTGCGCCCCTCTTCTTCTCTCTCCCCCTCTCTGAGCCCTGTCCCCTCTTCCTCTCTCTCCCCCTCTCTGAGCCCTGTCCCCCTCTTCTTCTCTCTCCCCTCTCTGAGCCCTCGCCCTCTTCCTCTCTCTCCCCTCTCTGAGCCTCGCCCCTCTTCCTCTCTCTCTCCCTCTCTGAGCCCTGTCCCCTCTTCCTCTCTCTCCCCTCTCTGAGCCCTGCGCCCTCTTCCTCTCTCTCCCCTCTCTGAGCCCTGTCCCCCTCTTCCTCTCTCTCCCCTCTCTGAGCCCTGCGCCCTCTTCCTCTCTCTCCCCCTCTCTGAGCCCTGTCCCCCTCTTCCTCTCTCTCCCCCTCTCTGAGCCCTGCCCTCTTCTTCTCTCTCTCCCTCTCTGAGCCCTGTCCCCTCTTCCTCTCTCTCCCCCTCTCTGAGCCCTGCGCCCCTCTTCCTCTCTCTCCCCCTCTCTGAGCCCTGCGCCCCTCTTCCTCTCTCTCCCCCTCTCTTATTCCCTTTATCCTCTCCATTCCAGTCCCTCCCTCTCTCTTTCATTTAAAGGGACGGAGGCTGTGTTGACAACAAATGTCTCTTTCTGTCATGATTATCTTCCGGACGGACAGACCAAGACGCAGCGATGTAGCCAGAATACATATTTAATTATACACGGGACCACGACGGAACAAAACAATACACGGAGAACGTAACGATGAACATAACTGAACAAACAAACACAGCTATGAACATACAATAACCCACGAACCCAGAGTGAAACCTACTAGCCTAAATATGGTTCCCAATTAGAGACAACGACACACAGCTGCCTCTAATTGGGAACCATTACTCAACATAGAAACACGACACCTAGAATGAACAAACCCTACACAAAGACAAAACCAAAACGCTCCAGCCTGAAACTCGGGACTGGGCGTTACAGTACCCAAAGGCGCGGACTCGGACGCGCCGAAAAATCTGTGGGGGGTCTTGAGTGGGTCGCTTTGTCCCAGGTGGAGGCTCCGGTGCTGGCCGTGCTGGTCTGACATCCAGAACCGGAGGCCCTGGGCCTTCTCCTGGAACTCTGGTGCGTGGAGTTGGAACTGGCCGTACTGGACTCGTGATGCTCACTGGACGCTGGTGCGTGGAGCAGGAACTGGCAGTACTGGACTCGTGATGCTCACTGGGACTCTGGTGCGTGGAGCAGGAACTGGCAGTACTGGACTCGTGATGCTCACTGGGACTCTGGTGCGTGGAGCAGGAACTGGTCGTACTGGACTCGTGATGCTCACTGGGACTCTGGTGCGTGGAGCAGGAACTGGTCGTACTGGACTCGTGATGCTCACTGGAACTCTGGTGCGTGGAGCAGGAACTGGCAGTACTGGACTTGTGATGCTCACTGGAACTCTGGTGCGTGGAGCAGGAACTGGCAGTACTGGACTTGTGATGCTCACTGGAACTCTGGTGCGTGGAGCAGGAACTGGCAGTACCGGACTAGTGATGCTCACTGGTACTCTGGTGCGTGGAGCAGGAACTGGCAGTACTGGACTTGTGATGCTCACTGGAACTCTGGTGCGTGGAGCAGGAACTGGTCGTACTGGACTTGTGATGCTCACTGGGGCGCTGGTGCGTGGAGCAGGAACTGGCAGTACTGGACTCGTGATGCTCACTGGGACTCTGGTGCGTGGAGCAGGAACTGGTCGTACTGGACTCTCTGAGCGCACGGGAGCTTGGTGCGCGGAGCCGGGACAGGGCGTGCTGGACTCTCTGAGCGCGCGGGAGCTTGGTGCGCGGGCCGGGACAGGGCGTGCTGGACTCTCTGAGCGCAGCGGGGAGCTTGGTGCGCGGGCCGGGACAGGGCGTGCTGGACTCTCGGAGCGCCGCGTGGAGCTGGAGTGCGCGGGCGGAACAGGGCGTGCTGGACTCTCGGAGCGCCACGGGAGCTTGGTGCGCGGGGCCGGGCAGGGCGTGCTGGACTCTCGGGCGCACGGGGAGCTTGGTGCGCGAGCCGGCAGGGCGTGCTGGACTCTCTGAGCGCACGAGGGAGCTGGGTGCGCGGGCGGGCAGGGCGTGCTGGACTCTCTGAGCGCGCGGGGAGCTGGGTGCGCGGGCGGAGCAGGGCGTGCTGGACTCTCGGAGCGCCGCGGGGAGCTGGAGTGCGCGAGCAGGGACTGGGCGTGTAGAAACCACTACGGACTGGGATCTTGGAACACGGAACTGGAATCTTGGAACGTGGAACAGGGATCTTGGAACGTGGAACAGGGATCTTGGAACGTGGAACAGGGATCTTGGAACGTGGAACAGGGATCTTGGAACGTGGAACAGGGATCTTGGAACGTGGAACAGGGATCTTGGAACGTGGAACAGGGATCTTGGGCGTGGAACCGGGACTGGGCGTGTAGAAACCTCCACCCGGACCGGGAACCTGATATGGAGAGCCGACATACCTCCAGCTAGCTCACTAACCCTGGCCTTACGGGTGAGTGGGCCGAATCTCTCGGACTGGGCTGTGGATGCGTACCGGAGATTCTGCCCGTAGGACCACAGGATAACATGGACCCAAAAGGCGCACTGGAGGCCTGGCTCGCAGAGCTGGCACCACTCTCCCAGGTAGCACACAGACCTCGGCCCGACCAATGAGTGGCGCTGGGATCTCTCGCACTGGGCTGCGGACACGTACCGGAGACACCGCACACGGAACTGGAGCAGGATATCCGGGTCCCAGGAGACGCACCGGGGACTTAGTGCGCAGCGATGGCACCACTCTTATTGGCTGAACACTTCTTTTCGCCCGACTGATGAGTGGAGCGAGAATCACTCGCACCGGCCTCTGAATCCCTATAGGGGAAACCGTGCGCAACACTGCATAGCACGGCCTCCCTTCGCTGCGACGCTCTCCCCAACGCTCTCTCCATAAAGCACGAGGGGTTGGCTCAGGAGTCCCTCCTGAACCGGCCAACCTCCTCGTGTGCCCCCCCCCAAAAGTTTCTTGGGGCAGCCTTACGGACCTCCGTGCCAGGCGAGATCCGATGAGGTCCTCCCTGGTCCAGCACTCCCGAGTCTCTCGCTGCCTGGTCTTTTGCTGGTGGGTTATTCTGTCATGATTATCTTCCGGACGGACAGACCAAGACGCAGCGATGTAGCCAGAATACATATTTAATTATACACGGGACCACGACGGAACAAAACAATACACGGAGAACGTAACGATGAACATAACTGAACAAACAAACACAGCTATGAACATACAATAACCCACGAACCCAGAGTGAAACCTACTAGCCTAAATATGGTTCCCAATTAGAGACAACGACACACAGCTGCCTCTAATTGGGAACCATTACCCAACATAGAAACACGACACCTAGAATGAACAAACCCTACACAAAGACAAAACCAAAACGCTCCAGCCTGAAACTCGGGACTGGGCGTTACACTTTCATACTTAGCCAAGCTGGTGGTCTACTTTACTTCACTAAAACCACACTATCCAACCCTGGTCTTCCCATCCCACATCCAAATACATCATGGTAAGCTTCTCTACAACAAGTTCAACTGCGTTTAAATTAGGAGTGTAGAGAACTGTCTGTATTCCAAATGGCACCATATTCCCTACGTAGTGCACTATTTTAGACCATATTCCCTACGTAGTGCACTACTTTAGACCCTATTCCCTACGTAGTGCACTACTTTAGACCCTATTCCCTACGTAGTGCACTAATTTAGACCCTATTCCCTACATAGTGCACTACTTTAGACCCTATTCCCTACATAGTGCACTACTTTAGACTCTATTCCCTACATAGTGCACTACTTTAGACCAGGGCCCTATGGCACCCTTTTCCCTACGTAGTGCACTACTTTAGACCAGGGCCCTATGGCACCCTATTCCCTACGTAGTGCACTACTTTTGACCAGGGAGTGCATTATATAGGGAACCAGATGCCACTTGGGACACAGAGTGTGTCTATAACAGTCTCCCATTCCTCTATCATTATTAGACTGTTGTCACTAGGGGGTCTCCAGCGGACATATGGCCCTTTACATTCAAACCAGAGGCAATTACTGTAGTCCAGAGCCTGGAGAGGACAGTCTGGAGTCTGTAGCCCAGATAGAGAGGGCCCTTCCCTGCCTGACAGATGGCAGTGATGCCCGTCTCCTATCCCCTCCTACTGACATACAGCAGCCACCTCCCTATCAGTCACATCAATCTGGCCCAGCCCAGCCTGGCCTTCCAGCTGTCATTACCCATCAGGCCTAATGAGGCTGAGGCCCAGCCCAGCCTGGCTCCTCGCTGGTGGGGGAGGGTGGAGGGGGCTGGAGAAACAAAGACACCAACCCCACTTATTGTAGACCCCCGGACAGGAGCCATGGATTAGTTCACTGCTTGCGAGAAAGGGGGTGGAGGGATGGGGGACAGGAGAGGAAGGAAAAGTCATCAAGGGCAAGTAATGCAAGGAAGAGATGTTTCTCTCCAGGGCCACTGCAAGGGATCCAGGCCCCTTCCTCAGCAGACAGAATGTAACATACTAAACTGCTGTGAATACTCCAGTGAACCTGGAAGATGCTATTGGTTTTAACCCAACCGTCACTTCAGAAATTAACTTCTAACCCGTTAGGGTTAACCTCACCCTTCACGTATCATACACCTGACAGTTAGGCAGCTGGTATACGATTTCCATCTCATGTTACCCACTCTGTTCAATGTGTAGCCTAAAGGAGAAGCCTAAAGGACACTTTGAGTGAACCAACAGACTGGAAGAATTAGCCGCCGGAGAATATACAGTTACAGTGTTTCCTGTCCTGCATGACGATCCAATTTCAGTTAGAAAAAAACTGTTAGAAAAAAAACCTGTTAGAAATGGCAGTACTATCGAACATGTTTATCCCATCCGCCAATGCCTGTCCTATCCCGCAAGCCAATCACATACATCGCTGCTGCTAACTGGGAAATCTATTGATGGGTTTCCATTGTTAGCGCCGGAATAGCAGCCTAGGCTAGGTGATCGTGTTCTTTTTTTTTCATTTTCATTTTGATATTATTTCATTTGTTTCAGCAAAATGTGTGTTTTTGTTAGCTAATTTATTAGCTACTAGCATGGCATGACTGTCAAGTTAGTTGGTTTCCTAATTAATGTTTCACTGTCATCAAGAAGCTTAGCAAGCTAACTTTCTAGCAAAATGGCTAGCTATGTTTCGATTTGAAGTAAAGCGATGGTGTTTGGAGATGGCAGACTCATTGAAGATGAAGTTTTGAGCAGTTTTCTCCAGTGGTTAGCTTTAAGGCAGACTATTCTGGACTGATGTACGGTGGGCTTTTCTGGTGCCTTTTCGTGGTTGTCGTGGCTTCACCCAGGTGGTTGCTACAAATCGGTCGTGGGGGAGGTTCTACCTGGAGTCTGACCTCAGAGACTACTACTGAGAAGCGTTGCTTCAGAGACGGCAAGGGCCAGTGCCCTGATGAACAGCTCTGGGCCCGGTTTCCCGATAGGGATGGAATTTAGGCTTACTAGTGTTTTAACCATGCATCTTTCCTACAACGTTGAAAGATGTAACATACGTTTCCCAAAAACACCACGCAGACAGAACGTTCGCTAAGTGCGTCGTTGGAGCATATGTCGATACTGATAGGATGGAAAGAAAGAAAGCGCTGCTCTCGGATCAGCTTTCTCCAATCAAATCTTACCTTAATGTTATAATTATTCCACAATACTGATGACGGATCAGCTCCTAGAGAGATATTATCACCTACGGCTGCAAATATTGAAGCGGCTTATTCTAATGCCTACCATATAATAATGGATTAACTCAAGATTTGACACATCATTGATCACGTTACACATCATGAAATATATTCAGACAAAAATTACAGTAGCGTACAAATAGCTAAACAAGACGCAAATGAATGAACATGAAATACATTTCAATCAAATATATTTAACTAGGCAAGTCAGTTAACAAATTCTTATTTTCAATGACGGCCTAGGAACAGTGGGTTAATTGCCTTGTTCAAGGACAGAAGAAGAGATTTTTTTTACTTTGTGAGCTTGGAGGATTTGATCTTGCAACCTTTCGGTTACTAGTCCAACACTCTAACCACTAGGCTACCTGCCGCCCCGACACCCTAACCACTAGGCTACCTGCCGCCCTACACTCTAAACACTAGGCTACTTGGTCTATATAGCCAACACCGTGTATATTTTTTTAAACAGTCAGCTGGGTTTTCATTTGAAATATCTTCATGTCATTCGCTTGTTATGCTAAGAAATGGCCAACTTTGTATTTGTAGTCACTGCACTGTCACATTTGTTCTGAAGTTATCAGAGGTCACAAAAAGACATCTTGATTTTGTGTTTAGCAGAGATCTTCTGTGTATAAAGTGAAGTCGGAAGGGGGAAAAAAGCATCTAACAACGTATTTAGCTGTTCTATGAGTGGTCTGAGTCAATTGATAAATAACAAGCGTTTTAAAGAGCAACTTTAGTAACGATGGTTTTTGGAAACAGCTCGGAGATTTAACGATGATGCCCCATGAAGGTTCTAACGATGAACGTAGCCTTAAAATGCTTTTGGGAAACCGGGTCCTGGACCAGTCTGAAACACCCTGGATCTGACCCCCGGCCCCCTCCATTTCCACTCCGAAATGCCTCTTTTCTAGCCTTCATACGAGCGCTGACCGTTCAAGCCACGAGTTAACTTCCTACCTGCCATGATTGTGCATCTATTGAACTATTTGTTTTAGTTTTTCAAAATTGCCTGTATTTTTTCCCCTTCACTTTTAAAGGAATTTATGTAATAAAAATCACTCTAAACGTTTTATAAATTATTATTATTATTATTTATCAATAATCCAATAGCTTATCACTACGGAGAGAAGCTTAGGGCTTCAAAGCACACCTAAAGCCCTCTCCAAGAGTACGTACCACCTTGGAAGATGTATCAGTGAGGTTAACCTCTCCAGGAGTACATATCACCTTGGAAGATGTATCAGTGAGGTTAACCTCTCCAGGAGTACGTACCACCTTGGAAGATGTATCAGTGAGGTTAACCTCTCCAGGAGTACGTACCACCTTGGAAGATGTATCAGTGAGGTTAACCTCTCCAGGAGTACGTACCACCTTGGAAGATGTATCAGTGAGGTTAACCTCTCCAGGAGTACGTACCACCTTGGAAGATGTATCAGTGAGGTTAACCTCTCCAGGAGTACGTATCACCTTGGAAGATGTATCAGTGAGGTTAACCTCTCCAGGAATGCGTACCACCTTGGAAGATGTATCAGTGAGGTTAACCTCTCCAGGAGTACGTACCACCTTGGAAGATGTATCAGTGAGGTTAACCTCTCCAGGAATACGTACCACCTTGGAAGATGTATCAGTGAGGTTAACCTCTCCAGGAAATGCGTATCACCTTGGAAGATGTATCAGTGAGGTTAACCTCTCCAGGAGTACGTACCACCTTGGAAGATGTATCAGTGAGGTTAACCTCTCCAGGAGTACGTACAACCTTGGAAGATGTATCAGTGAGGCTGTATCAGTCTATTTCTTTCTGCCCAGATTCCATGTGCATTTCGTTTATCCACATTACCTCAGAGTAGGATACACTTTGTACTGAGGCAACTTTATTGCATGTCTACGTTCTGAAACATTATCTGCAGCCCCCGGTACCGGAGCACCAAGTCTAGGACAAAAAGGCTCCTTAACAGCTTCTACCCCCAAGCCATAAGACTGCTAAACAATTAATCAAATGGCCTCAGGACTATTTACATTGACCCCCACCCCCGATTTGTTTTGTACGCTGCTTCCAAATCTGTGGGTTACAGTGTCTACCATCACAAATATTAGGATATGATAACTTACTTCACAGCAAACCTCTCTAAGAAATTACATGGCTCAATCGTTCTGTTATTCACAGAATAATGCGAAGTGTAAAAGCTCTGTGATTTCCACCATGGCTGTGTACACTAGCCTGGAGGAGAACTCTGTTACACTGACACAAGGTCCCACTGTCACCACTAGCCTGGAGGAGAACTCTGTTAGACTGACACAACGTCCCACTGTCACCACTAACCTGGAGGAGAACTCTGACACAAGGTCCCACTGTCACCACTAACCTGGAGGTGAACTCTGACACAAGGTCCCACTGTCACCACTAACCTGGAGGTGAACTCTGACACAAGGTCCCACTGTCACCACTAACCTGGAGGAGAACTCTGACACAAGGTCTCACTGTCACCACTAGCCTGGAGGAGAACTCTGACACAAGGTCTCACTGTCACCACTAGCCTGGAGGAGAACTCTTCGAGCTTTAGCATAATAACAATGTAAATAATAATCATTTGGTGTCTATATTAGGAGTCTAATTAATCATGTAACCTGTAGTGAGCATGTAAGGATGGCTTTGTAAGAGCCCAGTGTGTATTCCTGTCAATGTCAAATTCTTCATTAACCAGGGCATGATAGCATTCACATCCATTCTGTGTATCCTACCACCAAAACTTTCCCAGCATGTACTGTATCTGCATGGGAGGGTGTAAACCAGGGTGTATCCCTCCAAATCTAAACCCAGTTTAGTATGACACTCGTCCAGACTCAACTGACCCCTGTTCCTCCATCATCTCCTGGAGCTCCATGCATTTCAGCTCCACCCTCCTCTTTCTGTCATGGTCTAGGATCTCCCTGTGGGCCTTCTTCACTAGGACAGGCTCCGGGCTAGGCACCTCCTCTGGACCCTCCTCTTCTTCTGGCTTGGGCCCCACAGCCAGGGCGGGTACCGACACTGACCCGCCCTCCCCGGTCCCTGTTCCTGCCAGGGCCACGGCCGTAGGAAGCACACCGTTAACAATGTCCTGGGGGGAAGGCACCCTCGCCCCATCGTACATGGTGACGACGTTCTATAGAATGAGGGAGAGAGAGAGAGAGAGAGAGAGAGAGAGAGAGAGAGAGAGAGAGAGAGAGAGAGAGAGAGAGAGAGAGAGAGAGAGAGGTTAGTGGTACCAGTTTAATTGTTTACCTGGGATGTACAGTCAGGTACATAATAATTGGCACCCAAGATAACAATGAGCAAAATAGACTGTTAAAAAATTGTGCTTTCAGTAAACTGCTGAACGAGTCACATAATAAGTTGCATGGACTCACTCTGTGTGCAATGATAGTGTTCAACGTGATTTTTGAATGACTACCTCATCTCTGTAGCCCACACATACAAATTATCTGTAAGGTAATTTGTATGTGAGTCGAGCAGTGAATTTCAAACATAGATTCAACCACAAAGACCAAAACAAAAAGGGTACCTAATGGTAGAGGGGTAAGAATAAAAAAGCAGACATTGAATATCCCTTAGAGCATGGTGAAGTTATTAATTACACTTTGGATGGTGTATCAATGCACTCAGCCAATACAAAGATAAAGGCGTCCTTATTAACTCAGTTGCCGAAGTGGAAGGAAACCGCTCAGGGATTTCACCATGAGGCCATATGGTGACTTTACAACAGTTACAGAGTGTAGTTGTATTTACTCCACAATACTAACCTAATTGACATAGTGAAAAGAAGGAAGACTTTAGTAGAGCTGTGGCGGTTTTATTTTAGACAGGTCTAAAGAAGCATGATATGAAGAAAATGTAGTCTATTTCAGAAGAACAGAATAGCATACTCTGAGTTTTCCTTATTTTAGGTCCTGGTCTGCCTCTGCCAAATGGATGTCAGCTAAACTTGCTCTCTTCTTCTTATTGGTGTCCTTTAGTGGTGGTTTCTTTGCAGCAATTCGACCATGAAGGCCTGACTCACGCAGTCTCTTCTGAAAAGTTGATGTTGAGATGTGTCTGTTACTTGAAATCTGAGGTCCAGTTAACTCTAATGAATTTATCCTCTGCAGCAGAGTTAAATCTGGGTCTTCCTTTCCTGTGGTTGTCCTCATGAGAGCCAGTTTCATCATAGTGCTTGATGGTTTTTGCGACTGCACTTGAAGAAACTTTGAAATGTTTTGAAAAGTTTGAAAAGATCTTGAAATGTTCTGCTTTGACTGACCTCCATGTCAGTCATTCTGGACTGATTGTCGTTTATCTTTGCTTATTTGAGCTGTTCTTGCCATAATATGGACTTGTTTTTACCAAATAGGGCTATCTTCTGTATACCAACCCTACCTTGTCAGAACACAACTGATTGGCGCAAACGCATTAAGGAAGAAAGAAATTCCACAGATTAAAATTTAACAAGCCACACCTGTTAATTGAAATGCATTCCAGGTGACTACCTCATGAAGTTGGTTGAGAAAATGCCAAGAGTGTGCAAAGCTGTCATCACGGCAAAGGGTGGCTACTTTGAAGAATCTCAAATATAAAATATATTTTGATTTGTTTAACACTTTTTTGGTTACTACATGATTCCATATGTGTTATTTCATAGCTTTGATGTCTTCACTATTATTCTACAATGTAGAAAATAGTACAAATTTAAATAAAAACTTGAATGAGTAGATGTGTCCAAACTTTTGACTGGTACTGTATGTACGTATATGTTTATGTATATGTTTAATTTAGAGTTATTAATGTAACTTTAGTTGTTCTACAAACGCTGGGCTATATGTTTATATTTTTAATACATTGTAAGGCTGCATGATGCGACTCTAGTAGCTTGAAAGGCATGAGCTCTGCTTTGTTTTTTTGAGCAGGCTGGACACTCTTCATCATTCTTGCATTCGCAATTTGACAAGCACTTGATAATGCTTTGATTTTCACGGCGGCATTCCTCTTCGTGTGTTCATAATGCACCCTAAAAAATCCTTGCATTTTGCGGCCAGTGGCCGTTGTGCCCTTGGCCCGGAGGGCTGCGTTGTGCCTTTCTCCCTGAGTGCTGTGCCCTTCTCCCGGAGAGATGCGCGCTCTAAAGCACCTCTCATTCACATGCCTCTCCATCACGTGATCGGGTCTTTCTCACAGGCTACAAGTGAAGACAGACACATGTCCTTATCCAATTCCGAGGTGCATATAGAAGATATTTGAAGAACTGTCCACATGTACTTTTCGTCAGCCAACAAGATGAGTAGGCCTAACGAACAGCAAAATCACTAGCCTATGACAATCTATTATTCCCAATAGTACAAAAGTTAACTTATTCTATTCTGTGCGAGACATTTTTATTCTAAACGCTTAAAATGTTGCTAAACTATTAGTATTTTTCTTCACATTATAAACGCAGCAATGTGCACATGGCAGTAAGGCTATAAGCACAAATGTTCCATTAGCAGAAAACACCATTATCAAAAGTGACCGCAAATGCGATTATGCAGAAAACACCATTATCAAAAGTGGCCGCAAATGCGATTATGCATGTAACGCTGTTATTATAAAGGTGCATTCTTATGGTGAAAATTATCTTGAAACTCACACGCTGCTTATGTATGCCAGTTAGGCTCTACACCCCTTGTAAAGCGGATTTATGTGCTTAATTTTAAGAAGTTATGTGATACAAACCTGATCAAAACTTATAGGCCTATGGGCTAGGCTACATGAGGTGTGATTCAAACCTGATCAAAACATACAGGCCTATGGGCTAGGCTACATGAGGTGTGATTCAAACCTGATCAAAACATACAGGCCTATGGGCTAGGCTACATGAGGTGTGATTCAAACCTGATCAAAACATATAGGCCTATGGGCTAGGCTACATGAGGTGTGATTCAAACCTGATCAAAACATACAGGCCTATGGGCTAGGCTACATGAGGTGTGATTCAAACCTGATCAAAACATACAGGCCTATGGGCTAGGCTACATGAGGTGTGATTCAAACCTGATCAAAACATACAGGCCTATGGGCTAGGCTACATGAGGTGTGATTCAAACCTGATCAAAACATACAGGCCTATGGGCTAGGCTACATGAGGTGTGATTCAAACCTGATCAAAACATACAGGCCTATGGGCTAGGCTACATGAGGTGTGATTCAAACCTGATCAAAACATACAGGCCTATGGGCTAGGCTACATGAGGTGTGATTCAAACCTGATCCAAAACATACAGGCCTATGGGCTAGGCTACATGAGGTGTGATTCAAACCTGATCAAAACATACAGGCCTATGGGCTAGGCTACATGAGGTGTGATTCAAACCTGATCCAAAACATACAGGCCTATGGGTAGGCTACATGAGGTGTGATTCAAACCTGATCAAAACATACAGGCCTATGGGCTAGGCTACATGAGGTGTGATTCAAACCTGATCAAAACATACAGGCCTATGGGCTAGGCTACATGAGGTGTGATTCAAACCTGATCAAAACATACAGGCCTATGGGGCTGGAAGCTACATGAGGTGTGATTCAAACCTGATCAAAACATACAGGCCTATGGGCTAGGCTACATGAGGTGTGATTCAAACCTGATCAAAACATACAGGCCTATGGGCTAGGCTACATGAGGTGTCCGAATATGATTAGAAAAAGTCACACAAAAAAAACAGAAAAAAGGCATTGTCTCTTGCCGTATGCTGGGCATCATTCACAAGTGATAATAAATAATAGGCTAATACTGTCACCCATCAGACTATTGTAGATTTAATATTGGCTTTACATGTGTACTAAATAATATATGTGTGAAATTTGATTTTGATTTAGAATGGACCATTATCATTCACCTGTGTAGAAACAGGGACAGGGGAAATATATACAGTTGAAGTCGGAAGTTTACATACACCTTTGCCAAATACATTTAAACTCAGTTTTTTTACAATTCCTGACATTTAATCCTAGTAAAGATTCCCAGTCTTAGGCCAGTTAGAATCACCACTTTATTTTAAGAATGTGAAATGTCAGAATAATAGTAGAGAGAATTATTTATTTCAGCATTTATTTATTTCATCACATTCCCAGTGGGTCAGAAGTTTACATACACTCAAATAGTATTTGGTAGCATTGCCTTTAAATTGTTTAACTTGGGTCAAACATTTTGGGTAGCCTTCCACAAGCTTCCCACAATAGGTTGGGTGAATTTTGGCCCATTCCTCCTGACAGAGCTGGTGTAACTGAGTCAGGTTTGTAGGCCTCCTTGCTCGCACACGCTTTTTCAGTTCTGCCCAAAAATGTTCTATAGGATTGAGGTCAGGGCTTTGTGATGGCCACTCCAATACCTTAACTTTGTTGTCTTTAAGCCATTTTGCCACAACTTTGGAAGTATGCTTGGGGTCATTGTCCATTTGGAAGACCCATTTGCGACCAAGCCTTAACTTCTTGACTGATGTCTTGAGATGTTGCTTCAATATATCCACATAATTTTCCCTCCTCATGATGCCATCTATTTTGTGAAGTGCACCAGTCCCTCCTGCAGCAAAGCACCCCCACAGCATGATGCTGCGGTTGGGATGGTGTTCTTCGGCTTGCAAGCCTCCCCCTTTTACCTCCAAACATAACAATGGTCATAAACAGTTCTATTTTTGATTCATCAGACCAGAGGACATTTCTCCAAAAAGTACAATCTTTGTCCCCATGTGCAGTTGCAAACCGTAGTCTGGCTTTTTTATGGCGGTTTTTGAGCAGTGGCTTCTTCCTTGCTGAGTGGCCTTTCAGGTTATATTGATATAGGACTCGTTTTACTGTGGATATAGATACTTTTGTACCTGGTTCCTCCAGCATCTTCACAAGGTCCTTTGCTGTTGTTCTGGGATTGATTTGCACTTTTCGCACCAAAGTAACGTTCATCTCTAGGAGACAGAACGCGTCTCCTTCCTGTGCGGTATGATGGCAGCGTAGTCCCATGGTGTTTATACTTGCGTACTATTGTTTGTACAGATGAACGTGGTGCCTTCAGGCATTTGGAAATTGCTTCCAAGGATGAACCAGATTTGTGGAGGTCTTCAATTTTTTTTTTTTTTTTTAGGTCTTGGCTGATTTCTTTTGATTTTCCCATGATGTCAAGCAAAGAGGCACTGAGTTTGTAGGTAGGCCTTGAAATACATCCACAGGTACACCTCCAATTGACTCAAATTATATCAATTAGCCTATCAGAAGAATCTAAAGCCATTACATACTTTTCTGGAAATTGTTTAAAGGCATAGTCAACTTAGTGTATGTAAACTTCTGACCCACTAGAATTGTGATACAGTGAATTATAAGTGAAATAATCTGTCTGTAAACAATTGTTGAAAACATTACTTGTGTCATGCACAAAGTAGATGTCCTAACCGACTTGCCAAAACTATAGTTTGTTAACAGGAAATTTGTGGAGTGGTTGAAAAATGAGTTTTAATGACTCCAACCTAAGTGTATGTAAACTTTCGACTTCAACTGTACATGTAATCTATGCACTTAAATAGCGAATGGAGGACTGCTTTTCCCGTGGTTCATTTCCATGTAGGCTGGCGTGAATTTCGATTACATTTCGATTACATTTGCATTGATGTCAGAGTGATTAGAGGGACAATAGAGTGCTGAGTACCAGGCAGTTAGCAAGTTTAGCAAGCAGATGCACACAGAGCAGACGCCCACAGAGCAGACACCAGTCACCACACAGAGCAGACGCCCACAGAGCAGATGCACACAGAGCAGACGCCCACAGAGCAGACGCCAGTCACCACACAGAGCAGACGCCCACAGAGCAGACGCCCACAGAGCAGATCCCCACAGAGAAGATGCCCACAGAGAAGATGCCCACAGAGTAGACACCAGTCACCACTCAGAGCAGACACCCACAGATCAGACGCCAGTCACTACACAGAGCAGCCTCAGCTATTAGCTCTCCCTCAGTTAGTTCTGGAGGAGTGATAGCATGCTAACGAGAGTAGCAAACGTCACATGGAATTTGACTGTCATCATGACGGTGTGGTGGTAATACAGTCACCACAACAACCCTAGCCTGTACAGAATAAAAAATATTTCTAAACTTTCATCCTGTTTGCAACAAGGCACTAAAGTAATACTTCTAAATATGTGGCCAAGCAATTCACTTTTTGTCCTGAATACAAAATGTTATGTTTGGGCAAATCCAGTACAACACATTACTGAGTACCACTCTCCATGTTTTCAAGCATGGTGGCGGCTGCATCATGTTATGGGTATGCTTGTAATCGTTAAGGACTGGGGAGTTTTTCAGGATAAAAAGGAAACTAATGTAGCTAAGCACAGACAAAATCCTAGAGGAAAACCTTGTTCAGTTTGCTTTCCACCAGACACTTGGAGATGAATTCACCTTTCAGCAGGACAATAGCCTAAAACACAAGGCCAAATCTACATTGGAGTTGCTTACCAAGAAGAATGTGAATGTTCCTGAGTGTCCGAGTTACAATGTTGACTTAAATCTGCTTGCAAATCTATGGCATGACCTGAAAATGGTTGTCTAGCAATGATCAACAACAAATTTGACAGAGCTTGAAGAATCATGAAAATAATTATGGGCAAATGTTGCACAATCCAGGTGTGTAAAGCGCTTAGAGACAAACCCAGAAAGACTCACTGCTGTAATTGATGCCAAAGGTGATTCTAACATAAATTGACTTGAGGTTGAATACAAATCAAGATATATTAGTGTTTGATTTTCATAAATGATTTACAAATGTTAGAATTATTCTTCCACTTTGATATTACAGAGTATAAAATAATTATTAATAATAAAATATTATTATTTTGTGTAGATCGTTGATAAAAAAGGATAACTAAATCCATTTAAATTTAAATTTAACTTTGTAACACAACAAAATGTGGAGTAAGTCAAGGGGTGTGAATACTTTCTGAAGGCTCTGTATATTGTGCAAATATTTTTGGGGGGAGAAATTAATGCAAATGTAAATGCAAAAAAAATGTTATTTTAAACTAATACAATTGCTCAGAGAAATATATTTTGTTCTACAAGTAATACAAAACAAATCCCCCAAATTTTTTGGGGGGCACCCCTGTTTTGAATACTCTACCACCCTCCCCTTGCGAGGATAGCAACACTGAGCCTTTTTTGTAAAATGTGTTATGAGATTGGAGAACACATTGGGAGGGATCTTAGACCATTCCTCTGTACATAATCTTTCCAGATCCTTGATATCCTTCGACTGATCTTATGAACCGCCCTCTTCAATTCAAACCACAGGTTTTCAATGGGGTTCTAGTCCGGAGACTGAGATGGACGTTGACAAAATGTTGATTTTGTGGTCAATTGAACATTTATTTGCTTGGGGTTTTGATTAGAGCTTGATTAGTTATAGTCTTGCTGGAAGATCCACTTGCGGCCAAGTGTCAGCCTCCTGCTAGAGGCAACCAGGTTCTTGTAAAAACAATGTCGAGGTACTCGGTAACGTTCATGTCTCCGTTGATCTTAAGGGTCTCAGGACTAGTAGAATCGAAATAGCCCCATAACAGCAAAGATCCACCACTATATTAGGTATGAGGTACTTTCTGCGTCTGCTCTGTTTTTTAACACCAAATTCACCACTGGTGAAAGAGCTCGATTTTCATGTCATTTGACCATAGCACCGGTTCCAATCCATGTGCCAACGGCACTGATCAAACTCTAGGCAGTGCTATGCTCTGTATGTTAATATTTCACACAAATGCATTTACATTTCTAACACTGTTAGATTAGCTACTGTAGGTATGCTAGGATCAGAGGTGGTGGATGATTAGGAAGAGGTCGGAGGTCACAACCTGTTATAAGAGTAATAGATCCTGGTATAACATGCTCCTGAGGGTAGAGAGGGTCATGTTTATCCTCAGTACTCTCAGGTCCACTAGCTTGGGAACAATAGGCAGCTCCGGGTTGTTCCTAACAAGTCACTTACTATCTGTTTCAGCCTGTTGGCCCTCTTGATCTCAGGTAACAGAAACTGTTAAGACAACCATCCCAATAATATAAAGTATGTAGCTGCACAGAGAAGTCAGCTGGATGGTTCCATCTCTGGATAGGATGAAGTATTTTCCCCTGAGAACACAGTCTATCTCTCTCTCTCTCTCTCTCTCTCTCTCTCTCTCACTTCACAAAGCGGCGAAGCCAAGGGTATGCATTGTCATTGTCTGCGGCTGTCCCATGAACTGGCAGAGGCCGTAACCCAGATGTCCCCCAGCCGTGCACCGGGGGTCGATGGACTCCCAGGGGAGTGTTATTAAACATTCTGGGGAATAATTGGACTGGACTTCTTTTGCGTGTTGCGTTAGTAGATTGGCCTGTGGCATTGCTCTGTGTGGACTACAAGATATTTGCCAAGGTCCTCGCTAACAGACTGAAGTCCCATCTGGACTCCCATGGTACACAAAGACGAGACATATTGTGTACCGGGACGCTCAATCACGGACAACTTGTTCTTAATCAGGGACATGTTAGACTTGTTGAGAGTTTCTAATGTGAACTTTGGACTTGTCTCTTTAGGCCAGGCTGGGTGAGGCGGGGCATTAGACAAGGATACCCTCTATCGGGGCAGTTATATACAAAAGCAGTTGAACCTTTTTGGGGCCTGCTATGCAGGAGACTGCAGGGAGTGGGCTGGACAGGCATGGGTGTGTTGACAAGCATAGTAGTGTCGGCATATGCAGATTACGTTTCTGTGATGGTCAGGGATGGGCAGGACATGCAGGCACTAGAGACTTGTCTGAAGGTGTACGAGGGAGCTTCGTCAGCTAAGGTAAACTGGGGCAAGAGCGAAGCTCTGTTATGTGGGGCATGGGGGGGATAGGGCCAGTGGGCTTAAAGTGAAGGGCTTAACATTTTGGGGGTGTACCTGGGCTTGGAGAGGTGGGTCAGGAAGAACTGGGGCTGTCACAGGCAGTGGAGTCAAGACTGGCCAGGTGGAGGTGGCTCCTGTCCCAAGATTTTTACTCTGCGGTGCTGAGGGCCTGGCAGCTGCTAAGGCCCACACGAGAAGAGGGTGTGGAGCCTGGGCTGTGGGTGTGGGAGGGGCCTATCTTCCACAATCCAGCCATCCTTTTGAGATTGGTTCAGTCGGCCACCCTGCAGAAGCGACTGATGGCAGCGGGTTTACTAAGGCTGGGGGACCTGCGGCTGCTGGGAGAGGAGGGGTGGAAAACCTTGGAAGTGCTGGCACAACAAACAGGAGAGATTCCTGGGGGAGGTCCAGGAGGCACTGTCTGAGCCGGTAAGGAGGGTGTTTGAGCAGCCAAAGAGGAAGGGGCCACCAATGTTTTCCGACACTGCAGGTGACGGCAGAGACTGCAGACTGACAAGAGGGTACGGAGGACTTGTTGGACATTAACACTCTGAGCCTGGGGGAGTTTGAGGAGGTGGAAGGTAAAGCCCTCTACAACCTCTGTATTAAGGTGAGGAACATTAGGAGCCTAACAGGAGTGAAGGCTTTACCTAGGTTTTAATGACATGAGGATATATCATTAAAGAAAGACAAAAAGTCACATCACACACACAGACACTCTCTCTTTCTCACACACACTCTCTCTCTCTCACTCTCTCTCTCACGCACACACTCTCTCTCTCTCACACACAACACACGAACATCGCAAACACACTCTCTCTCACACACAACGCACTCTGGCTCTCTCACACACACAACACACAAACATCGCACACACAATCTCTCTCTCACAGACAACGCACTCTGTCTCTCTCACACACACAACACACGAACATCGCACACACACTCTCTCTCTCTCACACACACACATCACATGAACATTGCACGCACACTCCCTCCCTCTCCATCCTCCCTCTCCTTCCCTCTCCATCCTCCCTCCCTACCCTTCCCTCTCCATTCTCCCTCCCTACCCTCCATTCTCCCTCCCTCTCCTACCCTCTCCATCCTCCCTCCCTCTCCTTCCCTCTCCATCCTCCCTCCCTACCCTTCCCTCTCCATTCTCCCTCCCTACCCTCCATCCTCCCTCCCTCTCCTACCCTCTCCATCCTCCCTCGCTACCCTTCCCTCTCCATCCTCCCTCCCTCTCCTTCCCTCTCCATCCTCCCTCCCTACCCTTCCCTCTCCATCCTCCCTCCCTCTCCTTCCCTCTCCATCCTCCCTCCCTCTCCTTCCCTCTCCATCCTCCCTCCCTCCCTACCCTTCCCTCTCCATACTCCCTCCCTCTCCTTCCCTCTCCATCCTCCCTCCCTACCCCAGCACCGGTTGGCCCTGGACAACTAATGGCTTCATTTTTCACTGAGGAGTCAGAAAAGACCAGCCAGGGCACTTCATCACTGTTACAGATGGGAGAGTTAGGGGAGGAAGGGAGAGTTAGGGGAGGAGGGGAGAGTTAGGGGAGGAGGGGAGGGTTAGGGAGGAAGGGAGAGTTAGGGAGGAAGGGAGGATTAGGGAGGAGGAGGAGGGTTAGGGAGGAAGGGAGAGTTAGGGGAGGAAGGGAGGATTAGGGAGGAAGGGAGGATTAGGGAGGAGGGAGGAGTTAGGGGAGGAAGGAGAGGATTAGGAGGAAGGGAGGATTAAGGAGGAGAGAGTTAGGGGAGGAAGGGAGGATTAGGGGAGGAGGGAGAGAGTTAAGGGAGGGGAGAATGGGGAGGAGGGGAGAGTTATGGGAGGAAGGGAGAGTTAAGGGAGGGGAGAGTTAGGGGAGGAGGGGAGGGTTAGGGGAGGAGGGGAGGGTTAGGGGAGGAAAGGAGAGTTAGGGGAGGAGGGGAGAGTTAAGGGAGGAAAGGAGAGTTAGGGGAGGAGGGGAGAGTTAGGGGAGGAAGGGAGGGTTAGAGGAGGAGGGGAGGGTTAGGGGAGGAAGGGAGGGTTAGGGGAGGAAAGGAAAGTTAGGGGAGAAAGGGAGAGTTAGGGGAGGAGGGGAGAGTTAAGGGAGGAAAGGAGAGTTAGGGGAGGAGGGGAGAGTTAGGGGAGGAAGGGAGGGTTAGAGGAGGAGGGGAGGGTTAGGGGAGGAAGGGAGAGTTAGGGGAGGAAGGGAGAGTTAGGGGAGGAGGGGAGAGTTAGGGGGAGGAAGGGAGGGTTAGGGGAGGAAAGGAAAGTTAGGGGAGGAAGGGAGAGTTAGGGGAGGAGGGGAGAGTTAGGGGAGGAGGGGAGTGTTAAGGGAGGAGAGAAGAGAGTTAGGGGAGGAAGGGAGAGTTAGGGGAGGGAGAGTTAGGGGAGGAGGAGGGAGGGTTAGGGGAGGGAGAGTTAGGGGAGGAGGGAGAGTTAGGGGAGGAAGGGAGAGTTAGGGGAGAGTTAGGAGGAGAGTTTGGGGAGGGGAGAGTTAGGGGGGAGGGAGAGTTAGGGGAGGGGAGAGTTAGGGGGGAGGGGAGAGTTTGGAGAGGGGAGAGTTAGGGGGGAGGGAGAGTTTGGAGAGGGGAGAGTTAGGGGAGGAGGAGGAGAGTTAGGGGAGGGAGAGTTAGGGGGAGGAGGAGGGGAGAGTTAGGGGGGAGGGAAGGGGAGGAGTTAGGGGAGGAGGGAGAGGATTAGGGGAGGAAGGGGGAGGGTTAGGGGGAGGAAAGGAAAGTTAGGGGAGGAAGGGAGAGTTAGGGGAGGAGGGGAGAGTTAGGGGAGGAGGGGAGAGTTAAGGGAGGAGAAGAGAGTTAGGGGAGGAAGGGAGAGTTAGGGAGAGGGGGAGAGTTAGGGGAGGAGGGGAGGGTTAGGGGAGGGGAGAGTTAGGGGAGGAGGGGAGAGTTAGGGGAGGAAGGGGAGAGAGTTAGGGGGGAGAGTTTGGGGAGGGGAGAGTTAGGGGAGGGAGAGTTTGGAGAGGGGAGAGTTAGGGGGAGGGAGAGTTAGGGGAGGGAGAGTTAGGGGAGGAAGGGAGAGTTAGGGGAGGAAGGGAGAGTTAGGGGAGGAGGGAGAGTTAGGGAGGGGAGAGTTAGGGGGGAGAGGGAGAGTTAAGGGGAGGAGGGGAGAGTTTGGGGAAGGGGAGAGTTAGGGGGAGGGGGAGAGTTAAGGGAGGAGGGGAGAGTTAGGGGAGGAGGGGAGAGTTAGGGGAGGAAGGGAGAGTTAGGGGAGGAGGGGAGAGTTAGGGGAGGAAGGGAGAGTTAGGGGAGGAGGGGAGAGTTAAGGGAGGGAAGAGTTAGGGGAGGAGGGGAGGGTTAGGGGAGGAAGGGAGGGTTAGGGGAGGAAAGGAGAGTTAGGGGAGGAGGGGAGAGTTAAGGGAGAGGGGAGAGTTAGGGGAGGAGGGGAGAGTTAGGGGAGGAAGGGAGGAGTTAAGGGAGGGGAGAGTTAGGGGAGGAGGGGAGGGTTAGGGGAGGGAAAGGAGAGGATTAAGGGGAGGAAGGGAGAGTTAGGGGAGGAGGGAGAGTTAGGGGAGGAGGGGAGAGTTAAGGGAGGAGGGGAGAGTTAGGGGAGGAAGAGAGAGTTAGGGGAGGGGAGAGTTAGGGGAGGAGGGGAGGGTTAGGGGAGGAAGGGAGAGTTAGGGGGAGGAGGGGAGAGTTTGGGGAGGGAGAGTTAGGGGAGGAGGGAGAGTTTGGAGAGGGGGAGAGTTAGGGGAGGGAGAGTTAGGGGAGGGGAGGGAGTTAGGGAGGAGGGGAGAGTTTGGGGAGGGAGAGTTAGGGGGGAGGGAGAGTTAGGGAGGAGGGAGAGTTAGGGGAGGAAGGGAGAGTTAGGGGAGGAAGGGAGAGTTAGGGGAGGAGGGGAGAGTTAGGGGAGGAAGGGAGGGAGTTAAGGGAGGGAGAGTTAGGGGAGGAGGGGAGGGTTAGGGGAGGAGGGGAGGGTTAGGGAGGAAAGGAGAGTTAGGGAGGAGGGGAGAGTTAGGGAGGAGGGGAGAGAGTTAAGGGAGGGAGAGTTAGGGGAGGAGGGGAGAGTTAAGGGAGGGGAGAGTTAGGGGGGGAGGGGAGAGTTAGGGGAGGAGGGGAGAGTTAGGGGGAGGGAGAGTTAGGGAGGAGGGGAGAGTTAGGGGAGGAAGGGAGAGTTAGGGGAGGAGGGGAGAGTTAGGGGAGGAGGGGAGAGTTAGGGGAGGAGGGGAGAGTTAGGGGAGGAAGGGAGAGTTAAGGGAGGGGAGAGTTAGGGGAGGAGGGGAGGGTTAGGGGAGGAAAGGAAAGTTAGGGGAGGAGGGGAGAGTTAGGGGAGGAAGGGAGAGTTAGGGGAGGAGGGGAGAGTTAAGGGAGGGGAGAGTTAGGGGAGGAGGGGAGAGTTAGGGGAGGAAGGGAGAGTTAAGGGAGGAGAGAGTTAGGGGAGGAGGGGAGAGTTAGGGAGGAGAAGGGAGAGAGTTAGGGAGGAGGGGAGGGTTAGGGGAGGAAGGGAGAGTTAGGGAGGAGGGGAGAGTTAAGGGCGGGGAGAGTTAGGGGAGGAGGAGGGAGAGTTAGGGAGGAAGGGAGAGTTAGGGGAGGAGGGGAGAGTTAGGGGAGGAAGGGAGAGTTAGGGAGGAGGGGAGAGTTAAGAGGCGGGGAGAGTTAGGGAGGAGGGGAGAGTTAGGGGAGGAGGGGAGAGTTAGGGGAGGAGGGAGAGTTAGGGGAGGAGGGAGAGTTTGGGGAGGGGAGAGTTAGGGGAGGGGAGGAGAGTTAGGGGGAGGAGGGGAGAGTTAGGGGAGGGGAGAGTTAGGGGAGGGGAGGGTTAGGGGAGGAAGGGAGAGTTAGGGAGGAGGGGAGAGTTTGGGGGGGAGGGGAGGAGGGGAGAGTTAGGGGAGGAGGGGAGAGTTTGGGGAGGGGAGAGTTAGGGGGGGAGGGGAGAGTTTGGGGGAAGGGGAGGAGGGTAGAGTTAGGGGAGGAGGATGATGTGAACCACCCTCTGAGTAGACCATTCCCTGTCCAAACCCTACTCTTGGAACTTGTTTCTGCTTTCAATTACAATGAGCCTAGCAACAGTGAGTAATCTTAGCACCCAGAACCAAATCTCTCAGGTTTGCTGGTCAGCTACCATTTGATGGAGAAACAGTATTTCACAAGAGACTGCAGTAATTGTAATGAAGGTTGTGTGTGTAACCTCCAATTTAGTTTTTTGGTGTGTCACTGACTGGGTAAAACATCATTATAGTGATGTGCTGTCTCTGATTCTGACTGGGTAAAACATCATTGTAGTGATGTGTTGTCTCTGATTCTGACTGGGTAAAACATCATTATAGTGATGTGTTGTCTCTGATTCTGACTGGGTAAAACATCTTTATAGTGATGTGTTGTCTCTGATTCTGACTGGGTAAAACATCATTATAGTGATGTGTTGTCTCTGATTCTGACTGGGTAAAACATCATTGTAGTGATGTGTTGTCTCTGATTCTGACTGGGTAAAACATCATTGTAGTGATGTGTTGTCTCTGATTCTGACTGGGTAAAACATCATTATAGTGATGTGTTGTCTCTGATTCTGACTGGGTAAAACATCATTGTAGTGATGTGTTGTCTCTGATTCTGACTGGGTAAAACATCATTATAGTGATGTGTTGTCTCTGATTCTGACTGGGTAAAACATCATTATAGTGATGTGTTGTCTCTGATTCTGACTGGGTAAAACATCATTGTAGTGATGTGTTGTCTCTGATTCTGACTGGGTAAAACATCATTATAGTGATGTGTTTGTTGTTGTCTCTGATTCTGACTGGGTAAAATATCATTATAGTGATGTGTTGTCTATGATTCTGACTGGGTAAAACATCACTATAGTGATGTGTTGTCTCTGATTCTGACTGGGTAAAACATCATTATAGTAATGTGTTGTCTCTGATTCTGACTGGGTAAAACATCATTATAGTGATGTGCTGTCTCTGATTCTGACTGGGTAAAACATCATTATAGTGATGTGTTGTCTCTGATTCTGACTGGGTAAAACATCATTATAGTGATGTGTTGTCTCTGATTCTGACTGGGTAAAACATCATTATAGTGATGTGTTGTCTCTGATTCTGACTGGGTAAAACATCATTATAGTGATGTGTTGTCTCTGATTCTGACTGGGTAAAACATCATTATAGTGATGTGTTGTCTCTGATTCTGACTGGGTAAAACATCATTATAGTGATGTGTTGTCTCTGATTCTGACTAGGTAAAACATCATTATAGTGATGTGTTGTCTCTGATTCTGACTAGGTAAAACATCATTATAGTAATGTGTTGTCTCTGATTCTGACTGGGTAAAACATCATTATAGTGATGTGTTGTCTCTGATTCTGACTGGGTAAAACATCATTATAGTGATGTGTTGTCTCTGATTCTGACTGGGTAAAACATCATTATAGTGATGTGTTGTCTCTGATTCTGACTGGGTAAAACATCATTATAGTGATGTGTTGTCTCTGATTCTGACTGGGTAAAACATCATTGTAGTGATGTGTTGTCTCTGATTCTGACTGGGTAAAACATCATTATAGTGATGTGTTGTCTCTGATTCTGACTGGGTAAAACATCATTGTAGTGATGTGTTGTCTCTGATTCTGACTGGGTAAAACATCATTATAGTGATGTGTTGTCTCTGATTCTGACTGGGTAAAACATCATTATAGTGATGTGTTGTCTCTGATTCTGACTGGGTAAAACATCATTGTAGTGATGTGTTGTCTCTGATTCTGACTGGGTAAAACATCATTATAGTGATGTGTTTGTTGTTGTCTCTGATTCTGACTGGGTAAAATATCATTATAGTGATGTGTTGTCTATGATTCTGACTGGGTAAAACATCACTATAGTGATGTGTTGTCTCTGATTCTGACTGGGTAAAACATCATTATAGTAATGTGTTGTCTCTGATTCTGACTGGGTAAAACATTATTATAGTGATGTGTTGTCTCTGATTCTGACTGGGTAAAACATCATTATAGTGATGTGTTGTCTCTGATTCTGACTGGGTAAAACATCATTATAGTGATGTGTTGTCTCTGATTCTGACTGGGTAAAACATCATTATAGTGATGTGTTGTCTCTGATTCTGACTGGGTAAAACATCATTATAGTGATGTGTTGTCTCTGATTCTGACTGGGTAAAACATCATTATAGTGATGTGTTGTCTCTGATTCTGACTGGGTAAAACATCATTATAGTGATGTGTTGTCTCTGATTCTGACTAGGTAAAACATCATTATAGTGATGTGTTGTCTCTGATTCTGACTAGGTAAAACATCATTATAGTAATGTGTTGTCTCTGATTCTGACTGGGTAAAACATCATTATAGTGATGTGTTGTCTCTGATTCTGACTGGGTAAAACATCATTATAGTGATGTGTTGTCTCTGATTCTGACTGGGTAAAACATCATTATAGTGATGTGTTGTCTCTGATTCTGACTGGGTAAAACATCATTATAGTGATGTGTTGTCTCTGATTCTGACTGGGTAAAACATCATTGTAGTGATGTGTTGTCTCTGATTCTGACTGGGTAAAACATCATTATAGTGATGTGTTGTCTCTGATTCTGACTGGGTAAAACATCATTGTAGTGATGTGTTGTCTCTGATTCTGACTGGGTAAAACATCATTATAGTGATGTGTTGTCTCTGATTCTGACTGGGTAAAACATCATTATAGTGATGTGTTGTCTCTGATTCTGACTGGGTAAAACATCATTGTAGTGATGTGTTGTCTCTGATTCTGACTGGGTAAAACATCATTATAGTGATGTGTTTGTTGTTGTCTCTGATTCTGACTGGGTAAAATATCATTATAGTGATGTGTTGTCTATGATTCTGACTGGGTAAAACATCACTATAGTGATGTGTTGTCTCTGATTCTGACTGGGTAAAACATCATTATAGTAATGTGTTGTCTCTGATTCTGACTGGGTAAAACATCATTATAGTGATGTGCTGTCTCTGATTCTGACTGGGTAAAACATTATTATAGTGATGTGTTGTCTCTGATTCTGACTGGGTAAAACATCATTATAGTGATGTGTTGTCTCTGATTCTGACTGGGTAAAACATCATTATAGTGATGTGTTGTCTCTGATTCTGACTGGGTAAAACATCATTATAGTGATGTGTTGTCTCTGATTCTGACTGGGTAAAACATCATTATAGTGATGTGTTGTCTCTGATTCTGACTGGGTAAAACATCATTATAGTGATGTGTTGTCTCTGATTCTGACTGGGTAAAACATCATTATAGTGATGTGTTGTCTCTGATTCTGACTAGGTAAAACATCATTATAGTGATGTGTTGTCTCTGATTCTGACTAGGTAAAACATCATTATAGTGATGTGTTGTCTCTGATTCTGACTGGGTAAAACATCATTATAGTGATGTGTTGTCTCTGATTCTGACTGGGTAAAACATCATTATAGTAATGTGTTGTCTCTGATTCTGACTGGGTAAAACATCATTATAGTGATGTGTTGTCTCTGATTCTGACTGGGTAAAACATCATTATAGTGATGTGTTGTCTCTGATTCTGACTGGGTAAAACATCATTATAGTGATGTGTTGTCTCTGATTCTGACTGGGTAAAACATCATTATAGTGATGTGTTGTCTCTGATTCTGACTGGGTAAAACATCATTATAGTGATGTGTTGTCTCTGATTCTGACTGGGTAAAACATCATTATAGTGATGTGTTGTCTCTGATTCTGACTGGGTAAAACATCATTATAGTGATGTGTTGTCTCTGATTCTGACTGGGTAAAACATCATTATAGTGATGTGTTGTCTCTGATTCTGACTGGGTAAAACATCATTATAGTGATGTGCTGTCTCTGATTCTGACTGGGTAAAACATCATTATAGTGATGTGTTGTCTATGATTCTGACTGGGTAAAACATCATTATAGTGAGGTGTTGTCTCTGATTCTGACTGGGTAAAACATCATTATAGTGATGTGTTGTCTCTGATTCTGACTGGGTAAAACATCATTATAGTGATGTGTTGTCTCTGATTCTGACTGGGTAAAACATCATTATAGTGATGTGTTGTCTCTGATTCTGACTGGGTAAAACATCATTATAGTGATGTGTTGTCTCTGATTCTGACTGGGTAAAACATCATTATAGTGATGTGTTGTCTCTGATTCTGACTGGGTAAAACATCATTATAGTGATGTGTTGTCTCTGATTCTGACTGGGTAAAACATCATTATAGTGATGTGCTGTCTCTGATTCTGACTGGGTAAAACATCATTATAGTGATGTGCTGTCTCTGATTCTGACTGGGTAAAACATCATTATAGTGATGTGTTGTCTCTGATTCTGACTGGGTAAAACATCATTATAGTGATGTGTTGTCTCTGATTCTGACTGGGTAAAACATCATTATAGTGATGTGTTGTCTCTGATTCTGACTGGGTAAAACATCATTATAGTGATGTGTTGTCTCTGATTCTGACTGGGTAAAACATCATTATAGTGATGTGTTGTCTCTGATTCTGACTGGGTAAAACATCATTATAGTGATGTGTTGTCTCTGATTCTGACTGGGTAAAACATCATTATAGTGATGTGTTGTCTCTGATTCTGACTGGGTAAAACATACTTATAGTGATGTGTTGTCTCTGATTCTGACTGGGTAAAACATCATTATAGTGATGTGTGGGTGCGTGTGGTGTGTGGTGTGTGGTGTGTGGTGTGTGGTGTGTGTGTGTGTGTGTGTGTAATAGAGCAGAACAGCTGGCAGGACAGCAGGAGACATCATCACTGAATCTATTATACTTTATATCACCACTTGATATTCACATTAGGGTACAGGGTTAGGGTACAGGGTTAGGGTACAGGGTTAGGGTACAGGGTTAGGGTAAATGCTTAGGGTACAGGGTTAGGGTACAGGGTTAGGGTACAGGGTTAGGGTTAAGGTACAGTGTTAGGGTACAGGGTTAGGGTTAAGGTACAGTGTTAGGGTACAGGGTTAGGGTACAGGGTTAGGGTACAGGGTTAGTGTTAGAGTACAGTGTTAGGGTACAGGGTTAGGTTACAGGGTTAGGGTACAGGGCCAGGGTACAGGGTTAGGGTTAGGTTACAGGGTTAGGGGTAGGGTACAGGGTTAGGGTTAAGGTACAGGGTTAAGGTACAGGGTTAGGGTACAAGGCTAGTGTTAGGGTTAAGTTACAGGGTTAGGGTACAGTGTTAGGGTACAGGGTTAGGGTTAGGGTTAGGGTAAGGGTACAGGGTTAGGGTACAGGGTTAGGGTTAGGGTTAAGGTACAGGGTTAGGGTAAAGGGTTAGGGTAAAGGGTTAGGTTACAGGGTTAGGGTACAGGGTTAGGGTACAGGGTTAGGTTACAGAGCTACGGTTAGGGTACATAGTTAGGGTTAGGGTACAGGGTTAAGTTACTTGGTTAGGGTACATGGTTAGGGTACAGGGTTAGGTTACAGAGCTACGGTTAGGGTACAGGGTTAGGGTACAGGGTTAGGGTACAGGGTTAGGATACAGTGTTAGGGTACAGGTTAGGGTTAAGGTACAGGGTTATGGTACAGGGTTAGGGTACATGGTTAGGGTTAGTGTACAGGGTTAGGGTACAGAGTTAGGGTACAGGGTTAGGGTTAAGTTACAGAGTTAGGGTACAGGGTTAGGGTACATGGTTAGGGTTAGTGTACAGGGTTAGGGTACAGGGTTAGGGTACATGTTTAGGGTTAAGGTACAGGGTTAGGGTACAGGGTTAGGGTACAGGGTTAGGGTTAGGGTACAGGGTTAGGGTTAGGGTACAGGGTTAGGGTACAGGGTTAGGGTACAGGGTTAGGGTACATGTTTTGGGTTAAAGTACAGGGTTAGGGAACAGGGTTAGGGTACAGGGTTAGGGTTAGGGTTAGGGTACAGGGTTAGGGTACAGGGTTAGGGTACAGGGTTAGGGTACATGTTTAGGGTTAAAGTACAGGGTTAGGGTACAGGGTTAGGGTACAGGGTTAGGGTACAGGGTTAGGGTACAGGGTTAGGGTACAGGAATAAGATACAGGGTTAGGGCACAGGGTTATGGTACAGGGTTAGGGTTAAGGTACAGGGTTAGGGTACAGGGTTAGGGTTAAGGTACAGGGTTAGGGTACAGGGTTAGGGTTAAGGTACAGTGTTAGGGTACAGGGTTAGGGTACAGGGTTAGGGTACAGGGTTAGGGTACAGGGTTAGTGTTAGAGTACAGTGTTAGGGTACAGGGTTAGGTTACAGGGTTAGGGTACAGGGCCAGGGTACAGGTTTAGGGTTAGGGTTAGGTTACAGGGTTAGGGGTAGGGTACAGGGTTAGGGTTAAGGTACAGGGTTAAGGTACAGGGTTAGGGTACAAGGCTAGTGTTAGGGTTAAGTTACAGGGTTAGGGTACAGTGTTAGGGTACAGGGTTAGGGTTAGGGTTAGGGTACAGGGTTAGGGTACAGGGTTAGGGTACAGGGTTAGGGTTAAAGTACAGGGTTAGGGTACAGGGTTAGGGTACAGGGTTAGGGTTAGGGTACAGGGTTAGGGTACAGGGTTAGGGTACAGGGTTAGGGTACAGGAATAAGGTACAGGGTTAGGGCACAGGGTTATGGTACAGGGTTAGGGTTAAGGTACAGGGTTAGGGTACAGGGTTAGGGTTAAGGTACAGGGTTAGGGTACAGGGTTAGGGTTAAGGTACAGGGTTAGGGTACAGGGTTAGGGTTAAGGTACAGGGTTAGGAAACAGGGTTAGGGATAGCATATCATAAGCTATTACTCTATGCGATTCAGTTAGTCATTCCATTGGACATAAGGTTCCCCAGTAGCTGCAAAGCTGTATACTGTAGATATGAAGCCTGTTCAAGCCATCTTCTATGACTCAGGATAGACTGAGGACAGACTGAGGACAGACTGAGGACAGGCTGAGCACAGACTGAGGACAGGCTGAGCACAGACTGAGGACAGGCTGAGGACAGGCTGAAGACAGTCAGGACGATGATATGGAGTGGTGTGTTGTTAAAATATATACACTGGAGCCATTGTCCCTGCTAAAAGCCATCTTTCTCTCTCAGCAGGCACATGGTTAGTGGGTGTGTTTGTGTGGGTGTGTGGTTGTGTGTGTGTGGTTAGGTATGTGTGTGTGTGGGTATGTCTGTGTGTGTGTGGTTGGGTGTGTGGGTGGGCGTGTGGTTGTGTGTGTGTGTGTGTTTGGGTGTGTGTGTGTGTGTGTGTGTGTGTGTGTGTGTCGGGGAGGCTTACTGGTCACTTAACACCGCATGTCACATGTTTCTTACCAAGTGGTCCCTTTAGGCTAGTTTTTGGCAGAGGTGATTTTCTCTCTCTCTTTCTCTGGTGTGAGGGGGAGAGAGGGATGGAGGGAGGTAGGAGGGGGTGGGAAGGAGAGGAGGGAGAATATTCCAGCCAATCATTTAATATGCATGCTGAGCTGAATGAGGCCATCTGCTTCAACAGGTTAAAAAGAGCAGCAGTAACGATTACCTAGCTGCAGCTGGAGAGTAGTCTCACTGAGGGATGAGGACACCATCCTGTCTCTCTGGCTGTCTCTCACTCAATTGAATTCAATTTCAATTCAATTTCAATTCAAAATGGCTTTATTAGCAAAGGGAAACATACACATACACCAAAAGTGTATCACCATGCACAATGCCAAGCTTTCCGGTTGTCCACTGTAGGTGGGAGGTCATTTGGTGTTAATGCTCCTAAATTATGGAATTCACTACCTCTTACACTACGCAATACCTAATCCGTGGGTGCATTCAAGATCCAGTTGAAGACATATCTGTTTGACATGCATTTTGGGTAGTGTGTATCCTATGTGACTGCGATGTGTGTGTGTGTGTGTTCTGAATGTATTGCAATGTGCAATGTAAAGCGACCTTGAGCTATGGAAAGGCGCTATATAAATAAAACTTCTTCTTCTTCTTCTTCTTCTTCTTCTTCAGCTGAGCCGTTGCTTCAGCACCTCGGCGGTCCCGTTCTGTGGCCTACCACTTCTCAGCTGAGCCGTTGTTGCTCCTAGACATTTCCACTTCACAATAACAGCACTTACAGTTCATTGGGGCAGCTCAAGCAGGGCAAAATCCACTAATTCCAAGGATGTCCACATACCTTTGTATATATTGCCAAAGCAAGTAAAACTCTCTCTTATCCCCCTCCCTCTCTCTCCCTCTCTCCCTCTCTCCTCTTCACACTATCCTCCATACTAATCTGCCTCTTGGCTGGAGGCTATTTTTGTTTTTAACAGTGTGGCACCCAAAGGATGTTTTTGTCATCATCAAGGTCAGAACTCTTCATTCCAGCCACGTTGGGCTTTATGCGTGGTGCCAGCAAACAACTTTTCCTTTTCATCAGACCTGGATTTAGGAGGTGTATTGCATACCAATTGCAGAGCTCTGAAGAACTGTCCTGTGAATACTAAAGAAAGTAGGAACAGACCCACACAGCACAAAACATTGTTTGAAGTGTCTGATTGAAGGAATCAAACGTTTAGGAAATCATCTGCACATTAATTGCACATTTCCTCCGTGAATATGGTGAATACATTGACTGACCGAGGACCCACTAATTATGTTTCTAATGGTTACAATAGAACATCATCAATTGTGACAGAACTGGATAGAACAGGACGGGAATAGAACTGGATTTAATGGGGATGGGAATAGAACTGGATAGAACAGGATAGGAATAGAACTGGATTTAATGGGGATGGGAAAATAACTGGATAGAACAGGATGGGAATAGAACTGGATAGAACAGGACGGGAATAGAACTTGATTTAATGGGGATGGGGAAAGAACTGGATAGAACAGGATAGGAATAGAACTGGATTTAATAGGGATGGAAAAAGAACTGGATAGAACAGGATGGGAATAGAACTGGATTTAATGGGGATGGGAAAAGAACTGGAAAGAACAGGATGGGAATAGAACTGGATTTAATGGGGATGGGAATAGAACTGGGTAGAACAGGATGAGAATAGAACTGGATTTAATGGGGATGGGAATAGAACTAGATAGAACAGGATGGGAATAGAACTGGATTTAATGGGGATGGGAATAGAACTGGATAGAACAGGATGGGAAAATAACTGGATAGAACAGGATGGGAATAGAACTGGATTTAATGGGGATGGGAAAAGAACTGGAAAGAACAGGATGGGAATAGAACTGGATTTAATGGGGATGGGAATAGAACTGGGTAGAACAGGATGAGAATAGAACTGGATTTAATGGGGATGGGAATAGAACTAGATAGAACAGGATGGGAATAGAACTGGATTTAATGGGGATGGGAATAGAACTGGATTTAATGGGGATGGGAATAGAACTGGATAGAACAGGATGGGAAAAGAACTGGATAGAACAGGATGGGAATAGAACTGGATTTAATGGGGATGGGAAAAGAACTGGAAAGAACAGGATGGGAATAGAACTGGATTTAATGGGGATGGGAATAGAACTGGGTAGAACAGGATGAGAATAGAACTGGATTTAATGGGGATGGGAATAGAACTGGATAGAACAGGATGGGAATAGAACTGGATTTAATGGGGATGGGAATAGAACTGGATAGAACAGGATGGGAAAAGAACTGGATAGAACAGGATGGGAATAGAACTGGATTTAATGGGGATGGGAATAGAACTGGATAGAACAGGATGGGAAAAGAACTGGATAGAAGAGGATGAGAATAGAACTGGATTTAATGGGGATGGGGAAAGAACTGGATAGAACAGGATGGGAATAGAACTGGATTTAATGGGGATGGGAATAGAACTGGATTTAATGGGGATTTTGAGTGATCTGCCTTTAAGTTTTTGATGATGAATCTAATTCTATGAATCCAATTCCAACCTACACCAATCCCCAATTTGGACTATTTTTGAGCCCACAGACTCATCCCTAGAAAGGAGAGTTAGTGAAAGAGTGTGAGTGAACGAGTGAGTGAGTGAGTGAGTGAGTGAGTGAGTGAGTGAGTGTTTTTCACATAAGTGGTCCACTTATTTCTGTTGGTTTGAGGGTTGCTACGTGGGGCTGAAATATCCCACGTAAAAAATACTACTCTTTACTTTAGAATACTACAGTACTTACTATATAATTATGTATTAAACAGGGGGCTTCCCATCACAGTGCTAAGGCTCCACTAATACTATGCGTCCGGAATAGGGGAGGGTTTTGCCAGGGGGTTTTCATTGCGCTCTAGCGACTCCTCTAGCAACTCCTCTCCACTCCTTCTCTCTTCACTCCCCTCCACTCCTCTCCTCTTCACTCCTCTCCTCTCCACTCCTTTCCTCTCCACTACTCTTCACTCCTCTCTCCTCTTCACTCCTCTCCTCTCCTTCCCTCTCCCCTCCTCTCCACTCCTTTCCTCTCCCCTCCTCTCCCCTCCTCTCCACTCCTTTCCTCTCCCCTCCTCTCCTCTCCTCTCCTCTCCACTCCTTTCCCCTCCTCTCCTCTCCACTCCCCTCCTCTCATCTCTTCACTCCTCTCCACTCCTCTCCTCTCTTCACTCCTCTCCACTCCTCTCCTCTTCATTCCACACACACACACACACACACACACACACACACACACACACACACACACACACACACACTGTAGTATTTACTGTAGCATACTGTAGTATTTACTGTGGTATACTGTAGTATTTACTGCAGCATACTGTAGCATTTACTGTGGTATACTGTAGTATTTACTGTAGCATACTGTAGTATTTATTGTGGTATACTGTAGTATTTACTGTAGCATACTGTAGTATTTACTGTGGTATACTGTAGTATTTACTGTAGCATACAGTAGTATTTACTGTGGTATACTGTAGTATTGACTGTGGTATACTGTAGTATACTGTAGTATTTACTGTGGTATACTGTAGTATTTACTGCAGCATACTGTAGCATTTACTGTGGTATACTGTAGTATTTACTGTAGCATACTGTAGTATTTATTGTGGTATACTGTAGTATTTACTGTAGCATACTGTAGTATTTACTATAGCATACTGTATTATTTACTGTAGCATACTGTAGTATTTACTGTGGTGTACTGTAGTATTTACTGTGGTATACTGTAGTATTTACTGTAGCATACTGTAGTATTTACTGTGGTAGACTGTAGTATACTGTAGTACTTACTGTGGTATACTGTAGTATTTACTGTAGCATACTGTAGTATTTACTGTAGAAAACTGTAGTATTTACTGTGGTATACTGTAGTATTTACTGTAGTATTTACTGTGGTACACTGTAGTATACTGTAGTACTTACTGTGGTATACTGTAGTATTTACTGTAGCATACTGTAGTATTTACTGTAGAAAACTGTAGTATTTACTGTGGTATACTGTAGTATTTACTGTAGCATACTGTAGTATTTACTGAAGTATACTGTGGTATTTACTGTAGCATACTGTAGTATTTACTGCAGCATACTGTAGTATTTACTGTGGTATACTGTAGTATTTACTGTAGCATACTGTAGTATTTATTGTGGCATACTGTAGTATTTACTGTAGCATACTGTAGTATTTACTGTGGTATACTGTAGTATTTACTGTAGCATACTGTAGTATTTACTATAGCATACTGTATTATTTACTGTGGTATACTGTAGTATTTACTGTAGCACACTGTAGTATTTACTGTGGTATACTGTAGTATTTACTGTAGGATACTGTAGTATTTACTGTGGTATACTGTAGTATTTACTGTGGTATATTGTAGTATTTACTGTAGTATTTACTGTAGTATTTACTGTAGCATACTGTAGTATTTACTGTGGTATACTGTAGTATTTACTGTAGTATTTACTGTAGTATTTATTGTGGTATACTGTAGTATTTACTGTAGCATACTGTAGTATTTACTATAGCATACTGTATTATTTACTGTAGCATACTGTAGTATTTACTGTGGTGTACTGTAGTATTTACTGTGGTATACTGTAGTATTTACTGTAGCATACTGTAGTATTTACTGTGGTAGACTGTAGTATACTGTAGTACTTACTGTGGTATACTGTAGTATTTACTGTAGCATACTGTAGTATTTACTGTAGAAAACTGTAGTATTTACTGTGGTATACTGTAGTATTTACTGTAGTATTTACTGTGGTACACTGTAGTATACTGTAGTACTTACTGTGGTATACTGTAGTATTTACTGTAGCATACTGTAGTATTTACTGTAGAAAACTGTAGTATTTACTGTGGTATACTGTAGTATTTACTGTAGCATACTGTAGTATTTACTGAAGTATACTGTGGTATTTACTGTAGCATACTGTAGTATTTACTGCAGCATACTGTAGTATTTACTGTGGTATACTGTAGTATTTACTGTAGCATACTGTAGTATTTATTGTGGCATACTGTAGTATTTACTGTAGCATACTGTAGTATTTACTGTGGTATACTGTAGTATTTACTGTAGCATACTGTAGTATTTACTATAGCATACTGTATTATTTACTGTGGTATACTGTAGTATTTACTGTAGCACACTGTAGTATTTACTGTGGTATACTGTAGTATTTACTGTAGGATACTGTAGTATTTACTGTGGTATACTGTAGTATTTACTGTGGTATATTGTAGTATTTACTGTAGTATTTACTGTATTATTTACTGTTGTATACTGTAGTATTTATTGTGGTATACTGTTGTTTTTACTGTAGCACACTGTAGTATTTACTGTAGTATTTACTGTAGCATACTGTAGTATTTACTGTGGTATACTGTAGTATTTACTGTAGTATTTACTGTAGCATTTACTGTGGTATACTGTAGTATTTACTGTAGCATACTGTAGTATTTACTGTGGTATACTGTATTTACTGTAGCATTTACTGTGGTATTTACTGTAGTATTTACTGTAGCATACTGTAGTATTTACTGTGGTATACTGTAGTATTTACTGTAGCATACTGTAGTATTTACTGTGGTATTTACTGTAGTATTAACTGTAGCATACTGTAGTATTTACTGTGGTATACTGTAGTATTTACTGTAGTATACTGTAGTATTTACTGTGGTATACTGTATTTACTGTAGCATTTACTGTGGTATATACTGTAGTATTTACTGTAGCATACTGTAGTATTTACTGTGGTATACTGTAGTATTTACTGCAGCATACTGTAGTACTTACTGTTGTATACTGTAGTATTTACTGCAGCATACTGTAGTATTTAATGTGGTAGACTGTAGTATTTACTGCAGCATACTGTAGTATTTACAGTGGTATACTGTAGTATTTACTGTAGCATACTGTAGTATTTACTGTGGTATTTACTGTATTATTCACTTTAGCATACTGTACTATAATATAAACACTGTAGTATCTTTGAAGTGGAGGTTTTCTCCTTCAGGAAACCTACTGTGTCCACTTGATGAGGCCAAGCTGTGCGAGGAGACGGTGGAGCTATCTCCCCAGACCCACATCCACTCCTCTCCTATCTTATCCGCTACTCTCTCCTCTTCTCTAGCTCCCCAGACCTACAGGCTCAGAGCGCTCCTCTCCTCCCCTCTCCTCTCCTCTCCGATCCTTTCCACTACTCTCCTCTACTCTCCACTCCCACTCCCATCTCCATCCTTTCTTTCTACAGCTGATTTCTTTATGGAGGAGCTGGCAGGCTGGTTGGCAAACTCTTGAATTGCATTCACGCCCAATAGGCACTTGCAGTATACTGTAGTATCTTTGACATTGAAGTGGGGGCTTTCTCCTTCTGGAAACCTACTGGAGAAATACTAAAATAGCACATTTTCCATAACCGGTAGGTAGGACTGGGGTCTGAACGGATATTCTAGAGCTTCTGTAGGGAACACAATATGATTTACGGGGAAGAGAGAGAGAGAGGTCATGCAGAAGAACAGCTCCTGACTTGCTATAACCTTCTGGTTGTTAAGAGTGAGATTAACAAGATTAAACTAGCAAAACAAATGTACAGGTAATCAAATTGTTCAACTGAAGATCTTAATCGTGCTAGCTAGCCAAATTCAAATTCGTCAGCTAGTTTACCGTCTAGCGCCAACTGTTTACTGGTGGTAACCATAGCAACACGGCCACTGAGGCAGCAGCAGCAGAGACGGAGAGACTTTCCTCCCCACTTCTTCTTTGAATTTCCAGCAGAAATCAGATCAGAGAAGGGAAGAATCCATTTTAAACACAGAATTCTGAGGGAAAACCCAGAAACTTTCTTTGCTGACTGCTCACACAACAGGACTGTTACAAACCTGTTATTTTACACAGACCACGCTACTGCCTGGCATACAGCTGGAACCAGGCATTTCAGCTATACCACAAAGAAAGACATCTACAAGGGAAAGCAAATCCACATTTTTGAGGACAGCGAGAAGTACCAGGAAAACAGGTTTCTGATGGTAATTATGTACCAGAACGGCACTGTCATGGTCCAGGGAAGTGAGGCTGCACTCAGCCCTTTTGTGCAGGACTTCCCCACCCTAAGGAACATAGCGGAAACAAAAAAATACAAGGACAGCACCCCGACATCTCCCCTCACCTCAGGCACTCCAACAGCAGGAGCCCAGGCCCAGATCCACACAACAGGTCTATCCTCCCCCCTGCCTGCCTACGACCACCAGAGCCAAGACCACACTACCATCAGCCTGCTGAGAGAGAGGCTGGCTCTGTTAGAGATATGGGTTACTGAGCTGAAGGAGCAGCCCCCCAACTACACCACCTCCAGCCCAGACACAGAGCCTCTACAGGGCCAGATCAACCAGTGCAGGACCCAGCTGAAGAACTCTGTCCAGGAGCTGAGAGAGAGGCTTACCACAGCGCTTGAGGAGGTAAAGGCCACCATGAGGAGAGAGCTGGTGCAGGTAAAGGAGGAGATGGCAAAGGAGTTGTCTGTCATCAAGAGGGTGCTGCAGCACAGAGAGCAGACTGTAGAGACTCCTAGAGAAAAGCTGCAGCCCCTCAACAAGGAGGCTCACATGGGGACACCTACTACAGAGAGAAGCTCTCTGCCCCCCCACACGCCCCTCTGGCACACCAGGCCACATTATTACTCACACCGGCACCAACAACCTGCGAGAGGAGCAGGAGAGAGTAGGCAGCCTGGTCAACAGAGTAGCAGAGAGGGCCTCTGAGTGGTTCCCCAACTCCCACATCACCATCTCCACTCTGCTGCCCCGCAAAGACTTTCATCCCCGTACCATTCAGAAAGTCAACGCTGACATCACCAGGGGGTGTGGCCTACTCCCAAACGTGCACGTTGCTCACCACCCAACAATCAGCCCAGAGCACCTGCACGACCACTCCCACCTGAGGAAGCAGACAGTAGGGATGTTGGCCAAGTCTCTAAAGGACGTGGCCCTTGGAAGAGAAACACCCCATGATGCACTGGACAGAGGACCACCCAGAGACCCCTACCAGACCACTGCACCACCAAGGAGCCCCAGGCCCCCTCAACGCCCCACCAGACCCAGCGCACCCCCACAGGCCCCACCCACCACCAGAACATCACCACTTCCATCGGCTTAGCCAGACTGGACCGGGCCCAGCCTACTAACCCACACCACACCAGACCCACCTCTACCAGACCAGAGAGGAAGCCCCCCGGCCCAGACCTGGCCCCCCTCCACTCCACAGGGCCCAACAGCAGGACCAGCGCAGCCACGCGGAGGTCGTCAGAGGACAAGAGAACCCTCTAGGATTGAGTGAGATTAAACAGCTCCTCCAATACATCTGCACTAAACGAGCACACACACACGGACGCATGCACACACACACACACATACGGACGCATGCACACACACACGGATGCATGCACACACACACACTATACAAAAAGTTTACTTGTTCAATGAATAGGAATATATAGATTTTTTTTTTGCTGTTATCCTGTTTATCTCACTCTTAACAACTTAATAGTTAGTAGTTACTGTATTTCTGTATGCTATTCTTTCTTTTTGCAACATGGAATCACTATCAGTTAGCATGTGGAACATTCAGGGCCTAAACTCATCAACCTTTGGACTAACGAGTTTAGCACTGGAGTTCAACAAAAATATTAAAGATGTTCAAATTATGTTGTTCCTCATAAGAACAAACATGGAAACAACCACACATTCACAGCCCAGTAAGCTGTACAACATCAGAAATTCATACAGATGAGCCCAAAACAGCACAAAAGAATACCAGAAAGCAACCAGTAACCAAAATGTCCAAACACTCTTAGATAACTTTCTGGACACCACATTCACTCACTGTGAAGAAGGCATCAATCTAGCAGTAAAAAAGATAAACTATGTATTCAGGCAAACAGCAAAAGAAGCACAATTGAAATTGATTAAAACATAATTTTTTTAAATACCACAGATGACTAGTGGTTTGATGCAGATTGTAAAATTATAAGGACAAACACTATCCAACCAAAAGCACTGAGACCCAAATAAAGGTGAATTACGCCTTCATTACTGTGAGACTTTAAAACTCTATAAATGTACACTCAGAACCAAGAAAGCACAGTACAACAGCAAGCAGCTGACACTAATTGAGGAGTCCATAAACACAAACAACTTCTGGCAAAATTGGAAAAATAGTGACATATGGACAACCCATTTTAAAACACTCTGCAACACCGTTCAAATTGACACAAACGCAGAACAACGCCAAATTCATGAGAAGTTGAATGGATTATAAAAAGCTATAAAGGACCATCAAAATACATTGGACTCCCCAATTACTGACCAGGAGCTCTGTAAGAAATGTCAGGCCCTCAAATGTAGAAAAGCATGCAGACCTGATGGCATCCTAAATGAGATGCTCAAACTCACTAGTGCAAAATGTCAATTGGCTATATTAAAACGGTTTAATTTGACCCTGAGTGAAGGTTATTTCCCTGACATCTGGAATCAAGGACTCATAACCCCAATCTTTAAGAACAGAGACAAATTTGACACTAACAATTCCAGAGGCATTTGTGTGAACAGTAACCTGGAGAAGGTTTTCTGTAGTATTATAAATGTAAGAGTTCTAAACTTCCTTAATAAGCACAATGTCTTGAGTAAAAGCCAAATTGGATTTATACCAAAACATCGCACGACTGATAGTATTTACACCCTGCAAATCCTGATAGATAAACATGTCCACCAAAATATACGCTTGCTTTATCGACTTCCAAAAAGCATTATATTTGGCACACAGGACTGTTCTACAAAGTTACTGAAAGTGGTGTAGGGGGTAAAACATATGACATAATTAAATCAATGTATACTGGCAATATGTGCAGCACCAACATTGGCATGAAAATAACAGAATTCTTTAATCAGGGGCGGGGCCTTTGCCAGGGTTGCAATCTGAGCCCTGCACTCTTCAATATTTACATCAACGAATTGGCCACTATTCTAGAAAAATCCTCAGCCCCTGGTGTTAGTCTCCACATTTCAGAGGTTAAATGCCTACTCTTCGCAGATGACCTATGCCTGCTGTCACCCACAGCACATGGCCTACAGTAGAGCCTGGACCTGCTAGAGCAGTACTGCCAACCCCAAAACGACTAAAATTATGATTTTCCAGAGAAGATCCAGATCTCAGGGAATTAGACCACATTTCTCAATTGGTACAAAATATATAGAGTACTGCACACACTACAATTACTTAGGTTTAAAAATAAGCTCAACTGGACACCTTAATGAGGCAGTGAATGAACTGAGAGAGAGCACGCAGGGCATTCTACGCCATTAAAAAACAATTTCAAATTGAAATACCTATTAAAATTTTGCTAAAACTAATTGAATGTGTCATTGAACCAATTAAACTTCATGATAGCGAGGTGTGGGGTCCACTTGCAAAACAAGATTTCACCAAATGGGACAAACCCCCATTGAAACCCTGCATGCAGAGTTCTGTAAGAATCTCTTACATGTCCAGAGGAAAACTACAAACAATGCAAGCAGGGCAGAATTAGGCCAATATCCACTAATAATAAAAACTCAAAAAAGAGCAATTAAGTTTTGGAAACATCTAAAATACAGTGACCCCCTCTGATATCATTATCAAGCCCTGCAATGCCAAGCGCTGAGCAAAGAAAAGAGTCCCCTCATCCAGCTGGTCCTGGGGCTGAGTTCACAAACCTGTTCTACTAACACACTGACGCCTCAGGACCAGAACATCCAATCAGTCAGAATAAACCAAATTACAACACAGTCAAAACAAAACTACAGTACATTGCTTATTACACAAGCACAAGGCAAAATGCAGTGCTATTTGGCCCTAAATCGACAGTACACCATGGCAAACTATTTGACCATGGTTACTGATCAAAACCTTAGAAAACCCCTGACAAAGTACAGTCTCAGTGAACACAGCCTTGCCATTGAGAAGGGTAGAAACAGGAAAACCTGGCTCCCTGTTGAGGAAAGGCTGTGCAACCACTGCACAACAGCAGAACCTGAGACGGAGCTGCATTTCCTGTCAAAATGTCAAAAATATAAAACAATTAGAGATTTCCCCCAATTTGAAACCCTTATTAAAGGTTTCAAAGACCTCTCTGATGAGAGTAGGCTGCCCGCCCTGTTGGGGGAGGACGCAGAGAGCTGTGGGTTGGCAGCGCACTACATTGCTGCCTGTTATTGTTGTTACTGTTGTCCCATTGACAATTTTGATTCTTATTATTTTCTTATTGTAAATATCAAAGTAAGCTTTGGCAATATGTACATTGTTACGTCATGCCAATAAAGCAAATTGAACTGGATTGAATTGAGAGAGAGAGAGAGAGAGAGAGAGAGAGAGAGAGAGAGAGAGAGAGAGAGAGAGAGAGAGAGAGAGAGAGAGAGAGAGAGAGAGAGAGAGCGTCATGTGCCGCTTCTCTACTCTTCTGTACTTCTGATTGGCTGGCTAGACTCCACATTGTCTGTCTCCTCACCATGCCTCCTCCTTATGGGAAAAGCTTTCCCTCCTCCTCCTCCTCCTCCTCCTCCTCCTCCTCCTCTTCCTCAGAGCCATGATGGGTCCAATGTTCTTTTAAAGTACCAGTACCCCTGTAATTATTAATACAGCATGTTTTGTAGAAGACCCCTCACCTTAAAAAGATTGCAATGTTCACCACAAGGCAGTGTAAGGCTGCAGTGGAAACTATTTATTTCCAGCCAACAATTTTCAATCTGGAATCAAATTTAAGCCTTTGTATTGCATTTCAGAGGAGAATAGTTTACAGAAAAGGGAGGCAGTAATGTGAACGCTGTAATCCCCAAACTCTGTCCGCTAAAAGAATGGAACAATCTCATAAGGGCACAAAAGCAATTCTGGAAGTTTTCTGTTTCATGTTCTTACAAAAATAGAGGTTCTTCACAAGTGACCTTCTCAGTGTGACTGGTCTTCTTACTTTGACATGAAACTGGAAAGTGGAATTTAAACAGGACCAGTGTTGCAGAGTGAAAACAGTGAGAAGGTGGGGAGGCAGAGATAGACAGTGTTTTCTCTCCAGAGATAGACAGTGTTTTCTCTCCAGAGATAGACAGTGTTTTCTCTCCAGAGATAGACAGTGTTTTCTCTCCAGAGATAGAGGAAGGTGGTGGATGGAGGGAGGGAGGGAGGGAGGGGAGAGAGGGAGGGGGAGAGAGAGGCATTGTGGGTAATTATTGATGCAGCAAGGCGAATAGCCTGGACTGGAGGAACACACTGGGTTCAGCAAACACACACACACACATTCATCATGCTTGGCCTTCACAGCCAGGCGAACAGGCAGGCGAACAGGCAGGCGAACAGGCAGGCGAACAGGCAGATGTTTCTGCGTTAGTAATGATCAAGAGTCTGGTCTCCACTTCACTTCTCTGACTAAAAGTTCCCTCTACTACAGTCTCTCATTACTAGACAGGGCTGAACCTCTAAACAGGCTTTCACACTTCAGACCACCACACACTCTACCAGCCAACCACAGCCAGTTCAGTTCAAAGAGTCTCTCAGAATTAGGCCACAGCATTAGCATAACTCACTTTTTGGGGAGGAGGCAAGGGAGGAGAAGGGCCGGGAGACATTTTGAGAAAGTAGAAAAGTGAAAAGTGTAAACAAGGTTGGTGTAGAGAAGAAGAGAGGGAGGAGATGGAGAAAAGGAGAGGGGGGAGATAATATAACAGTAATCCTTCGAGCCGGAAGGAGGAGCAGAATGGAGGATGATTCCTCAGAGAGATAAGGCACGGTTGGCCATTCAATTCCAGGTAGCCTAGTGGTTAGAGCGTTGGGCCAGTAACCGAAAAGTTGCTAGATCGAATCCCTGAGCTGACAAGGGAAAAATCTGTCGTTCTGCCCCTGAACAAGGCAGTTAACCCACTGTTCCTAGGCCTCCATTGTAAATAAGAATTTGTTCTTAACTGACTTGCCTAGTTTATTATTATTATGCTTGCTTTAAAAGCACAGCGAGAGAGAGATCTCATCCTGGAATATTCAAGGCCTGAGGTCATCAGCCTTTGGCCTAAAGAGCAGGAACCTGGACTTCACCAAAGAAATCGGAAATACAGACAGTATCATCCTACAAGAAACATGATATAGAGGAGACGGACCCACTGGTTGCCCGCTAGGTTACCAAAATACCAAGTGTAAAACAGGGAAGGGACTCAGGGGGTATGCTAATTTGGTATAGAGCAGAACTAACTCAGTCTATTAAATTAATCAGAACAGGAACATTTTACATTTGGCTAGAAATTCAAAAGGAAATGATCTTAACAGAGAAAAATGGCCTCCTGTGTGCTACCTATATCCCCCCACTAGAATCCCCATACTTTAATGAAGACAGCTTCTCCATCCTAGAGAGGAATATCAATCATTTCCAGGCCCAGGGACATGTACTAGTCTGTGGCGACCTAAATTCCAGAACCGTACAAGAACCTGACACCCTCAGCATACAGGTGGACAAACACCTGCCTGGAGGTGACAGCATTCCCTCCCCCATATGCCCCCCTAGGCACAACTACGACAACATAACCAACAAAGATGGATCTCAACTTCTGCAGCTGTGTCGCATGCTGGGTATGTACATAGTCAATGGTAGGCTACGAGGGGACTTCTATGGTAGGTACAACTGTAGCTCATCCATTGGCAGTAGTACTGTAGACTACTTTATCACTGACATCAACCCAGAGTCTCTCAGAGCGTTCACAGTCAGCCCACTGACACCCCTATCAGACCACAGCAAAATCACAGTCTACTTGAACAGAGCAATACTCAATCATGAGGCATCAAAGCCAAAGGAACTGAGTAATATCAATAAATGCTATAGATGGAAGTAAAGTAGTGTGAAACCCTAACTGAAGAATCCATAGACTCTAATCACTTCAGGGAAAATTGGAAAACACTAAACAAACAACAACACAAAGTGTTATCTATCCAAAACGGAGACGTATGGATAAACCATCTCCAATATTTTTGGCCCTATAACAAAGAACAAACAGCAAAAACATATACATGATCAAATACAAATCTTAGAATCAACTATTAAAGACTACCAGAACTCACTGGATTCTCCAATTACATTGAAAGAACTACAGGACAAAATACAAACCTTCCAACCCAAAAAGGCCTGCGGTGTTGACGGTATCCTCAATGAAATGATCAAATATACAGACCACAAATTCCAATTGGCTATACTAAAACTCTTTAACATCATCCTTAGCTCTGGCATCTTCCCCAATATTTGGAACTAAGGACTGATAACCCCAATCCACAAGAGTGGAGACAAATTTGACCCCAATAACTACCGTGGGATATGTGTCAACAGCAACCTTGGGAAAATCCTCTGCATTATCATTAACAGCAGACTCATACATTTCCTCAGTGAAAACAATGTACTGAGCAAATGTCAAATTGGCTTTTTACCAAATCCCCATACAACAGACCACGTATTCACCCTGCACACCATAATTTACAAACAAACAAACTAAAACAAAGGCAATGTCTTCTCATGCTCTGTTGATTTCAAAAAAGCCTTTGACTCAATATGGCATGAGTGTCTGCTATACAAATAAATGGAAAGTGGTGTTGGGGGAAAAACATACAACATTATAAAATCTATGTACACAAACAACAAGTGTGTGGTTAAAATTGGCAAAAAAACACCCACATTTCTTTCCACAGGGCGGTGGGGTGAGACAGGGATGCACTCTACAACCTATATATCAACGAATGGGTCGAGGGCATTAGAACAGTCTGCAGCACCCGGCCTCACCCTACTAGAATCTGAAGTCAAATGTCTACTGTTTGCTGATGATCTGGTGCTTCTGTCCCCAACTAAGGAGGGCCTAAATACTTGAATCAGTTATAGAACCCATTGCCCTTCATGGTTGTGAGGTCTGGGGTCCGCTCACCAACCAAGAATTCACAAAAATATCTGCTGTGTACAACGTAAAACACCAAATAATGCATGCAGAGCAGAATTAGGCCGATACACACTCATTATCAAAATCCAGAAAAGAGCCGTTAAATTCTACAACCACCTAAAAGGAAACGATTCCCAAACCTTCCATAACAAAGCCATCACATACAGAGAGATGAACCTGGAGAAGAGTCCCCTAAGCAAGCTGGTCCTGGGGCTCTGTTTACAAACACAAACAGACCCCACGGAGCCCAGGACAGCAACACAGTTAGACCCAACCAAATTATGAGAAAACAAACTTGACACATTGGAAAGAATTAACAAAATAACAGAGCAAACTAGAATGCTACTTGGCCCTAAACAGAGAGTACACAGTGGCAGAATACCTGTCCATTGTGACTGACCCAAACTTAAGGAAATCTTTGACTATGTACAGACTCAGTGAACATAGCCTTGCTATTGAGAAAGGCTGCCGTAGGCAGACCTGGCTCTCAAGAGAAGACAGGCTATGCGCACACTGCCCACAAAATGAGGTGGAAACTGAGTTGCACTTCCTAACCTCCTGCCAAATGAATGACAATACTAGAGACACATATTTCCCTCAGATTACACAGATCCACAAAGAATTCGAAAACAAACCCAATTTTGATAAACTCCCATATCTACTGGGTGAAATACCACAGTGTGCCGTCACAGCAGCAGGATGTGTGACCTGTTGACACAATAAAAGGGCAACCAGTGAAGAACAAACACCATTGTAAACACAACCCATATTTATGCTTATTTATTTTCCCTTTTGTACTTTAACTATTTGCACATGACATCTAAAATGTCTTTATTCTTTTGTGTCACTAGTGTGACATTTTGGAACATTTGTGAGTGTTTACTGTGCATTTTAATTGTTTATTTCACTTTTGTTTATTATCTATTTCACTTCCTTTGGAGATGTAAACATCTGTTTCCCATGCCAATAAAGCCCCTTGAATTGAAATTTAATTGAAATTGAGAGAGAGAGACACCACTACAGAATACATTGAAGAGAAAAACATTATATTATATTACTATATTATACAGTATTATTATATTATTTGCCACATAAACATTTGGGGTATAAGCCTTTCTTCAGCATGGGAGGCAATGTCAATCAATGTCGTGACATAACAAATAGGTTCATTTAAGTTTATTCACCAGACTGCTGTCCTATGTAGTGGTTTAAGACATGACTATGGGGTAAAACAATCCCTGTAGATTAGAAGAATCTGGTCCTCTGTAGTTCAGTTAGGAGAACATGGTCCTCTGTAGCTCAGTTAGTAGAACATGGTCCTCTGTAGTTCAGTTAGTAGAACATGGTCCTCTGTAGTTCAGTTAGTAGAACATGGTCCTCTGTAGTTCAGTTAGTAGAACATGGTCCTGTGTAGTTCAGTTAGTAGAACATGGTCCTCTGTAGTTCAGTTAGTAGAACATGGTCCTCTGTAGCTCAGTTAGTAGAACATGGTCCTCTGTAGTTCAGTTAGTAGAACATGGTCCTCTGTAGTTCAGTTAGTAGAACATGGTCCTCTGTAGTTCAGTTAGTAGAACATGGTCCTCTGTAGATCAGTTAGTAGAACATGGTCCTCTGTAGTTCAGTTAGTAGAACATGGTCCTCTGTAGTTCAGTTAGTAGAACACGGTCCTCTGTAGTTCAGTTAGTAGAACATGGTCCTCTGTAGTTCAGTTAATAGAACACGGTCCTCTGTAGTTCAGTTAGTAGAACATGGTCCTCTGTAGATCAGTTAGTAGAACATGGTCCTCTGTAGTTCAGTTAGTAGAACACGGTCCTCTGTAGTTCAGTTAGTAGAACATGGTCCTCTGTAGTTCAGTTAGTAGAACACGGTCCTCTGTAGTTCAGTTAGAGGAACATGGTCCTCTGTAGTTCAGTTATTAGAACATGGTCCTCTGTAGTTCAGTTAGTAGAACACGGTCCTCTGTAGTTCAGTTAGTAGAACATGGTCCTCTGTAGTTCAGTTAGTAGAACATGGTCCTCTGTAGTTCAGTTAATAGAACACGGTCCTCTGTAGTTCAGTTAGTAGAACATGGCGCTTGCAACACCACGATAGTGGGTACGATTCTCAGGAACACCCGTACGTAAAATGTATGCACGCTTGACTGTAAGTCGCTTTGGATAAAATCATCTGCTAACTGGCTTCTATTATTTGAAGAACTCTGTGGTGCATCCCTGAGACAAATAAACATCTCATGATTATCCGAGACTACAAAAGAAATCAAGTAAGGTGAAACTAGCCTCGGCTCCAAGTCATCCCTTTACCGTTGCGGTCACGTGTCTGAACATGTCTTAGGAATGTCATGTCTGTCCAGGCAAAGGGAACCAACTGCCAGAAGATGACGTTAATAAGCCCGTAATTATGGAAATGCCATCCACTTTACCGCACCCTCAGCTGGCTTTTGTGACCATGCATTTGATCAAGTCGGTCTGCAGCACTGAACCTGAGACAGAGACTCAAATGGTACCCTATTGCATACACTACATAGCACAGTAAAGTTTAATCAGAGCCCAATGGGCCCTGGTCAAAAGTAGTGCACTAGATAGGGAATAGGAATGCCGTTTGGGACGGAGGCAGAGTCAGAGCTCATATGAAGCAGGCTGAGCTATGGGGGCTATACTGACTCATCCATCCCTATTGGCATCCACAGACCAGCTGTCACACACGGTCCCCTGCTGCCTGGCTTCCTGAACCAACACAAACACTGACAGACCAACAGACAGCTCATCCAGAGAGAGCACCAACCACCCTTCAATTTCTCAACACTGAGGGCTGGTACGGGGTTAAAAGATTGAGAGAGAGGGAGGGCGAGAAAGACAGAGAGAGAGTGACAAAGAGAGAGAAAGCTTAACCCTTAAATTCCTCAACACTGAGTGATGCTGCCCATAGAGAGAACCTTGGGAAAAGAGAGAGAGAGAGAACCCTGGGAAAAGAGAGAGAGGGAGAGAACCCTGGGAAAAGAGAGAGAGGGAGAGAACCCTGGGAAAAGAGAGAGAGGGAGAGAACCCTAGGAAAAGAGAGAGAGGGAGAGAACCCTGGGAAAAGAGAGAGAGAGAACCCTGGGAAAAGCGAGAGAGGGAGAGAACCCTGGGAAAAGAGAGAGAGGGAGAGAACCCTGGGAAAAGAGAGAGAGGGAGAGAACCCTAGGAAAAGAGAGAGAGAGAACCCTGGGAAAAGAGAGAGAGGGAGAGAACCCTAGGAAAAGAGAGGGAGAGAACCCTGGGAAAAGAGAGAGAGAGAACCCTGGGAAAAGAGAGAGAGAGAACCCTGGGAAAAGAGAGAGAGGGAGAGAACCCTAGGAAAAGAGAGAGAGAGAACCCTGGGAAAAGCAGGAGAGGGAGAAAAATGCAAAGCAGACAAAAACAAGGTCAGGCCATTGTGGGAGCAGGGGTCCTCTGAGCAGTGGAGTGGAACAACCTGGACAGATTACAGAACAGAGTGAAAGGAAGGGAGAGCGAGGAGGGACAATGTTGGAGCGACAAGAGCCTCTTGGCAGTCAATTAAAAAACACTTTGAAAACAACATCTATCACTCTCTGATGTTTATGTTTTTATTGCCATTTGAGCGGTTACGGTATGGAGGGCAGGTCATTAGGGTATGGAGGGCAGGTCATTAGGGTATGGAGGGCAGGTCATTAGGGTATGGAGGATGGATTGGTGGCGGCTAGAAGACCGGTGAAGTCGACCGCCAAACGCCGCCCGAACAATCTCAGCTCGTTACTTGTATAAAAGACACCTGGGAGCCAGAAATCTTTCTGATTGAGAGGGGTCAAATACTTATTTCCCTCATTAAAATGCAAATCAATTTATAACATTTTTCACATGCGTTTTTCTGGATTTTTTTGTTGTTATTCTGTCTCTCACTGTTCAAATAAACCTACCATTAAAATTATAGACTGATCATTTCTTTGTCAGTGGGCAAACGTACAAAATCAGCAGGGGATCAAATGCTTTTTTTCCCTCACTGTATATCTAGATGGATTTCTTTCATTGATCCCTAACATTCGGAACCTGTTCTCTCCATGTATTCTAGTCTGTCGACAAAATTCGAACAAAAGGTACACCGTATTAAACATAAATGTACTGAAAACTCTGCTGAATGAAAAATCCACGAGAAAATCTGTTGGCCAGCAAGCGGGAGTTTTTTTTTCTCTCAGTTGATTTAAAATGTATTCAGTGGGAACCACGCCTGCAAAGTCCGCTATGCATCTGCATAAGGTAAATCTGAACACCAACTACTGAGAAGTACGTAGGAAAGGCGTACATCAGGCCCAAGGAGAAAAGAAGCTCCTATTCTGTACATGAATGATGATCAATAAAGAGGATGTACATCTACTTCTCCTTGTCTGTAGAGACCATCTCACAGCTGCTGTGTGGAATTCAGCACGAAGACTACGTGATTCCCAGCGGTTCCCGGTATGAGAGTTTTGAGCCATCATTTACTAGATGGGAGCGCCATCTCTTTTTAGCAGCAGCAGGTGGGAGGGAGATTCTAGAATTTTCCTTCATGAATCAGATAGGTCAATCAAGTCCCTGTGAATCATCGAATGATCTAACTACTGGAGTCAAGGACAGAGAGAGGAGAGGAGAGGAGAGGAGAGGAGAGGAGAGGGACACTACACTACTACACACTCCACTACTACACACTACACTCAGGAGTCCTGAAGTCACTAGAGTATAGATAGATAACCAGTCTGTCTGCCTGGCAGTGAATTGTCCTCTTTTTTCCATGCAGAGCCAGACAGGCTATGGAGGTCAGGCAGCACTTAGGGGAACTGGGGACACATCCACACATTAAGTGCTGCATGACCTGTCAGAGGCTGGAGGGGACTGGCTGGGGAGGAGGAAGGGGGCGGGCTATAGTGGATCCAGTAGAGAGAGAGAGAGAGAGAGAGAGAGGGGGATGGGGACAGACAGACAGACAGTGGCCTACTAAAGGTCAGGTGAGCAGTCTGCTCTCTCTAGAGGCTGATAAGACTCAAAGGTTATCTCCAGCCCCCGTGGCACCAGAGGTGAAATGTCACTGGACGCAAAAAAAAAAGCAGCTGAGAAAGTTTTTACTTGAGCTGATGGTTCTGGTACACACCCAACAACCCTTAGAGTCTTTACCTTACAGCACAGTACAAAGGGCACCCGATCACTTACCTCTAAAAGTCTTCACCTTTAGATCCGATGAACCCCACACCCAACAACCCTTAGAGTCTTTACCTTACAGCACAGTACAAAGTACAGTACTTACCTCTAAAAGTCTTCACCTTTAGATCCGATGAACCCCACACCCAACAACCCTTAGAGTCTTTACCCTTAGAGAATCCATATGGAACAAAGCCACCAGATGCCTCTACACAGGCCAGGCGGGGGGATAGGAGAGGGAGAGAGGGAGAGGAGGAAGGGAGTGGGGTGAGAGGGGGAAGGGAGTGGGGTGAGAGGGGAAGGGAGTGGGGTGAGAGGGGGAGAGGAAGAGGGGGAGAGGAGGAAAGGGAGTAGGAGAGGGGGCAGAGGAGGAAGGGGAGTGGGAGAGGGGGAGAGTGGGAAAGGGAGTAGGAGAGGGGGCAGAGGAGGAAGGGGAGTGGGAGAGGGGGAGAGGGGGAGAGGTGGAGGGAGTGGGAGAGGGGAGGGCAGAGGAGGGAGGGAGTGGGAGAGGGGAGGGAGAGGGGGAGAGGTGGAGGGGGAGTGGGAGAGGGGGAGGGGCAGAGGAGGAAGGGGAGTGGGAGAGGGGGAGAGGGGGAGAGGTGGAGGGGGAGTGGGAGAGGGGGAGGGGCAGAGGAGGAAGGGGAGTGGGAGTGGGAGAGGGGGAGAGAGGGAGAGGAGGAGAGGGAGTGGGAGAGGGGGGAATAGAGGGCAGATAATATTCCAAGAAGCCAGGTGAGATGAATAGACGAGTCGAGAGAGAGAAAGAGGGAGGGAGGAAAGAGGTTGTTAGGGGAGAAAGAGGGTGGGGGGGAAGGAGAGTGAGAGAAAGGGCGAGAGGGAGGGAAGACAGGGAGAAAGGGTGTGAGGGGGAGAGAGGGATGGAGGGAGGTAGGAGGGGGTGGGAAGGAGAGGAGGGAGAATATTCCAGCCAATCATTTAATATGCATGCTGAGCTGAATGAGGCCATCTGCTTCAACAGGTTAAAAAGAGCAGCAGTAACGATTACCTAGCTGCAGCTGGAGAGTAGTCTCACTGAGGGATGAGGACACCATCCTGTCTGTCTGTCTGTCTGTCTCTCTCTCTCTCTCTCTCTCTCTCTCTCTCTCTCTCTCTCTCTCTTGTCTCTCTTCTCTCTCTCTCTCTCTGTTTGTCTCTGTCTGTCTCTCTCTCTGCCTCTGCCTCTGTCTCTGCCTCTGTCTCTGTCTCTGTCTCTGTCTCGCTCTCTCTCGCTCTCTCAGCACAGGAGATTGAATTGAAGTGCCAGCCTGCCAAACCAATTGTCTGTCACATCTGGAGCGTGGCAGAGGTCAAGGGTCACAGAGGGTGACTGTATCATGTGACAGAGTGGCTGTGATGGGAGCATCAGCAGGCATCCTCCAGGGTAGCGTTTGTTTGTTAGAGTGTCTTCTCCTGTGCACACCCACCCACACACACACACCCCCACACACACACACACACCCACAAGTTTAAGTTAGTGTCCTGACTAGCTGCCCCTCTATTTGTCCACTCCCCCTGGGAGGGAGGGCAGCTGCCAGGGCTAGGTTATTAATCCCAAAAGGAGATTAGGAGTGTCCAGCTTGCCGGTAATATCCTCTCTCTGTCCAGGCTGTGTGTGTGTGTGTGTGTGTGTGTGTCTATGTGTGTGCAGCCATCTGCTCCCTGCCTCCACTCAGGCCAAAGTCCTGGGTGTACAGTGCTCGTTGCTATTCTGACTTCCTTTTAACTCATGAGTTGAACTTCCAATTGAATTTGGTACACCCCGCAGGATTTAAAATTTGAATTTGAAGTAGAATTCAATGTCGTACAATTCAAAGTAATTCCAATCGGTCATAGAACATGAGAGTTTCATTGAATCTGACCGCTCACACTTCCAGATACCAGAGAAAATATCACTTTTCTCTGGAAACAATGTTCATATACGATTTTTATCTAAGTGCTTAAAATAGCTTTTTGGTCAACCTGAGGGTTAAACTGGTGCATTCTAGGAAATGTAGTATTTTACCCATATTGAACAAAATGTAAGCGATCAATAAAATGTAATAATATAGGGCCTCCACAGTGGCGCAGCGGTCTATGGCTTGAGGTGTCACTACAGACCCGGGTTCGATCCCAGGCTGTGTCATAACCGGCTGTGACTGGGAGTCCCAAAGGGCGGCGCACAATTGGCCCAGCGTCGTCCGGGTTTGGCCGGGGGGGGGGGCTTCATCAAGGCAAAGGGTGGCTACTTTGGAGAATCTAAAATCTAAAATACATTTTGATTCGTTAAACACTTTTTTTTGGTTACTACATGATTCCATATGTGTTATTTCATAGTTTTGATGTCTTCACTATTTTTCTACAAAATAAATAAAGAAAGAAAAACTCTGTAATGAGTAGGTGTGTCCAAACTTTTGACTGGCACTGCATATAATGATATGTTTACTGTTGTATGTACATCATGTATATTTGTATAGACTACACCTCACTTAAAATAAAATAGGCATTTGAATCATCAAATAATATTCAAATTCAAGAATTGAAATTCATGAGGCATTCTCAATTGTGCTCAATTCTGAATTGAGCACAACCCTGACACACACACACACACACACATCACTTTAACATGGACACCCAGGAACCCAGGAAGTCGTTTGGGTAGTGAGTGTGATGCTAAAGAGAAAGGTTTAATTGCTTTATTAAATCGGCTGTGATGTGCTAGGGCCAAAACCAAAATGTACACCCCTTGGGTTCCCCAGGACTGAGTTTGGAAACTAGGAGCATACAATCCTCTCGTGGATCCTCATGTCACTAGGCTCCACTCAGCTCCCTGGACTAGGCTCCACTCAGCTCCCTGGACTAGGCTCCTCTCATCTCCCTGGACTAGGCTCCACTCAGCTCCCTGGACTAGGCTCCTCTCATCTCCCTGGACTAGGCTCCTCTCATCTCCCTGGACTAGGCTCCTCTCATCTCCCTGGACTAGGCTCCTCTCATCTCCCTGGACTAGGCTCCTCTCATCTCCCTGGACTAGGCTCCTCTCATCTCCCTGGACTAGGCTCCTCTCATCTCCCTGGACTAGGCTCCTCTCATCTCCCTGGACTAGGCTCCTCTCATCTCCCTGGACTAGGCTCCTCTCATCTCCCTGGACTAGGCTCCTCTCATCTCCCTGGACTAGGCTCCTCTCATCTCCCTGGACTAGGCTCCTCTCATCTCCCTGGACTAGGCTCCTCTCATCTCCCTGGACTAGGCTCCTCTCATCTCCCTGGACTAGGCTCCTCTCATCTCCCTGGACTAGGCTCCACTCATCTCCGTGGACTAGGCTCCACTCAGCTCCCTGGACTAGGCTCCTCTCATCTCCCTGGACTAGGCTCCTCTCATCTCCCTGGACTAGGCTCCTCTCATCTCCCTGGACTAGGCTCCTCTCATCTCCCTGGACTAGGCTCCTCTCATCTCCCTGGACTAGGCTCCTCTCATCTCCCTGGACTAGGCTCCTCTCATCTCCCTGGACTAGGCTCCTCTCATCTCCCTGGACTAGGCTCCTCTCATCTCCCTGGACTAGGCTCCACTCATCTCCCTGGACTAGGCTCCTCTCATCTCCCTGGACTAGGCTCCTCTCATCTCCCTGGACTAGGCTCCACTCATCTCCCTGGACTAGGCTCCACTCATCTCCCTGGACTAGGCTCCACTCATCTCCCTGGACTAGGCTCCACTCATCTCCCTGGACTAGGCTCCTCTCATCTCCCTGGACTAGGCTCCTCTCATCTCCCTGGACTAGGCTCCACTCATCTCCCTGGACTAGGCTCCACTCATCTCCCTGGACTAGGCTCCACTCATCTCCCTGGACTAGGCTCCACTCATCTCCCTGGACTAGGCTCCTCTCATCTCCCTGGACTAGGCTCCTCTCATCTCCCTGGACTAGGCTCCTCTCATCTCCCTGGACTAGGCTCCACTCATCTCCCTGGACTAGGCTCCTCTCATTTCCCTGGACTAGGCTAGTGTGCAGTGCAGTAAAGGTTTCTCAACAAGTCTTTCTTTGAAGAGTTTTGTATTGAAGATCAAAGTGTCTAGCACCATCCCATCAGTCAATAAAATACAGTAGATACTGTACAGATACAGAATTCTCTGTCTGTCTGTCTGTCTGTCTGTCTGTCTGTCTGTCTGTCTGTCTGTCTGTCTGTCTCTCTCTCTCTCTCTCTCTCTCTCTCTCTCTCTCTCTCTCTCTCTCTCTCTCTCTCTCTCTCTCTCTCTCTCTCTCTCTCTCTCTCTCTCTCTCTCTCTCTCTCTCTCTCTCTCTCTCTCTCTCTCTCTCTCTCTCTCTCTCTCTCTCTGTCTCTCTCTCTCTCTCTCTACGGACAGCTCAGATTGTGTAGTGGATCAGGACACAAAGGGCTGGGCGAGCTGAGCGGCCAATCAAAGCCACAGTGTTATTAACCAGGCCTGGAGGATAGATGCTACAGGCTGGGCTCAGAACGGCTGTGACCCAGGGCCAGCCATGTCCACTGGGCTGGAAAAGGTCATGTGGCCCCCTCCACCACTCTCTTCTCCGTTTTGCCACTCTGAAAGAAGGTCACCTGGAGAACACGGGCGCCAGGCTGCCCTTTCCTTCAAGCTCATTTCCCCTTGCCGTGTGCTTCAGCAGCCAGCGGAGTAGACAGGGAGGCAGTCAACACCTCCCGAGGTTAAGAAGCTAGCTACAGTAGCATCTCTTTCTCTTCTGTTTTTTCCTTCTCTTCTTCATCTCTCCCTTTCCTCTCTCTCTTTCTGTTTTCTCCCTTACCCCTCTTTATTCTTTCTCCCTCTATCTCTTTTCTCTCTTGGAGCAATGATTCAGAAAGCTGCATTCAGAAATGAAGCATCACTTATTGCAGTAACGGACGTTATTTACTGATGCAGTCGTGAGCTCATGGTCTCTGTAGGAACCAAACAAGCATATTAAACAGCAAATAGAATGACTGTGGAACATCATAAAAGACTGACAACCTAAACACTGCTGATGCTAGAAGACGGGATACAACCCTATGAAAAATCTAATAGGCCTATCCTCCTATCCTGTCTTGCTGAGAAAGCACGTCTTCAAATCGTACCCCTTTAAAAGTGAAAAGATCCACAAAAGGGGTTTAACAAGCATTGAGAATCTCACAAAGCAAAGCGAATGCTCTGCGGGCTGACTCTTTTTTTTATCAGATTGGTAACTTAACCAGGCTCCAGTGGTAATATAACCAGGATCTGGTAGTAATATAACCAGGATCTGGTAGTAATATAACCAGGATCTGGTAGTAATATAACCAGGTTCTGGTGGTAATATAACCAGGATCTGGTAGTAATATAACCAGGCTCCAGTGGTAATATAACCTGGATCTGGTAATAATATAACCAGGATCTGGTGGTAATATAACCAGGACCTGGTTGCAATATAACCAGGCGCCAGTGGTAATATAACCAGGACCTGGTTGCAATATAACCAGGCTCCAGTGGTAATATAACCAGGACCTGGTTGCAATATAACCAGGATCTAGTGGTAATATAACCAGGCTCCAGTGGTAATATAACCAGGATCTGGTAGTAATATAACCAGGATCTGGAGGTAATATAACCAGGATCTGGTGGTAATATAACCAGGATCTGGTTGTAATATAACCAGGATCTGGTAGTAATATAATCAGGATCTGGAGGTAATATAACCAGGATCTGGTAGTAATATAACCAGGCTCCGGTGGTAATATAACCAGGATCCGGTGGTAATATAACCAGGATCTGGTAGTAATATAACCAGGCTCCGGTGGTAATATAACCAGGATCCGGTGGTAATATAACCAGGATCTGGAGGTAATATAACCAGGATCTGGAGGTAATATAAACAGGATCTGGAGGTAATATAACCAGGATCTGGAGGTAATATAACCAGGATCTGGTGGTAATATAACCAGGATCTGGTGGTAATATAACCAGGATATGGTAGTAATATAACCAGGATCTGAAAGTAATATAACCAGGATCTGGTAGTAATATAACCAGGATCTGGAGGTAATATAACCAGGATCTGGTAGTAATATAATCAGGATCTGGAGGTAATATAACCAGGATCTGGTAGTAATATAACCAGGATCTGGAGGTAATATAACCAGGATCTGGAGGTAATATAACCAGGATCTGGTTGTAATATAACCAGGATCTGGAGGTAATATAACCAGGATCTGGTTGTAATATAACCAGGATCTGGAGGTAATATAACCAGGATCTGGAGGTAATATAACCAGGATCTGGAGGTAATATAAACAGGATCTGGAGGTAATATAACCAGGATCTGGAGGTAATATAACCAGGATCTGGAGGTAATATAAACAGGATCTGGAGGTAATATAACCAGGATCTGGAGGTAATATAACCAGGATCTGGAGGTAATATAACCAGGATCTGGAGGTAATATAAAGCTAATGTTCTTGCAGTTCTATACATTTTGCCATGTCTAACATGTTTTGATGTGTACAAATGCTCTGACTTCAATACAATAACAATACTAAAACGGCCCCCTTCATCTCTGTCTTCCCTCTCTGCGCCTCCATGCAGCCCCTGTTCCTGTGTGTGTGTCTGTCATTACGCCCCGTGACTAAGAGAGGCCGCAGCGCCAGCCTCAGAGGAGCGCAGCAACGTAAATGGGGCTCTCGCCTCCTACTGCCACCCACGCTACTCCCTGCCTGTCCCCTCCAACCACCTACCTTTTCCCAATTCTCTATATGTGTGTGTGTGTGTGTGTGTCTATTTCCAATTCTCTGAAAGCGGAGGAAGCAATAGGGAGCAATGAAGCCAAACGTTCCCTGTTAAAGAGAGAGAGGCAGCCAGGGACGAGGAGCAGCATTCACATTGTTTAGGCTTCCTCCTGTTTCTCTGCCTGTTTCTCTGCCTGTTTCTCTGTCTGTTTCTCTGCCTGTTTCTCTGCCTGTTTCTCTGCCTGTTTCTCTGCCTGTTTCTCTGTCTGTTTCTCTGCCTCCAATATGGTAACATGGTCTTTGCAAAATGATATGGCTTCTCTTGGAGAGAGCTGAGACGTCTCCACAGCTGAATCATAATGTCATTACTTGTACAGCAGAGCATGTAAACATCTTTATGACGGGCAACTTTGATGAGGGGGTGAGGGCCACCAAAAATTGGGAACTCATCATGTGTGTGTGTGTGTGTGTGTGTGTGTGTTGGGTTGTTGAGTTTAGCAGCAGCTGTTCACACCCTGTACCTCACCATGCTTCTTTCAGCTTCTCCATCCTCCCACACACAGGCTGGTGGGAGGAGCTATAAGGGGGACGGGCTCATTGTAATGGCTGGAACGGAATTCATGAAACGGAGTCAAACATCTGGTTTCCATACGTTTGACGTGTTTGACACCGTTCCATTTATTCCATTCCAGCCATTACAAGGAGCCCGTCTTCCTATAGCTCCTCCCACCAGCCTTCTCTGACATGCACGCACACACACACACTCAAACCAGCCTGATCACTAGAAATAGGACACCATTTCGGATGTTTGTAAAGGTCCTGAGAACGTCGATAAATGCCTTACTAAGGCTCACAAAAAAAACAAAAAAACTATCTGCCCAGCACTGGGCGCGAACTCGTGGCGCACTGCTCAGACTACCGTGACTCCGCAGTTCACAATGCCCTAGCAAGCCATGAGGACACTTGATGGTAACAGCTCGTTGTTTTGAATAATTTTGTTTTAAGCCTTCCCCAAACCATAACCCGAACCTTTTAACCTCTCAGATTTAATACCTAAACTATTAACCTTTGAGTTATTTAATTTTAACCACGCAGAATTAACCCTGTAACCACGCAAGAATTAACCCTGTAACCATGCAGAATTAACCATGTAACCATGCAGAATTAACCCTGTAACCATACAGAATTAACCCTGTCACCACGCAGAATTAACCCTGTAACCACACAGAATTAACCCTGTAACCACGCAGAATTAACCTTGTAACCACACAGAATTAACCATGTAACCACGCAGAATTAACCCTGTAACCATGCAGAATTAACCCTGTAACCATGCAGAATTAACCCTGTAACCACACAGAATTAACCCTGTAACCACACAGAATTAACCCTGTAACCATGCAGAATTAACCCTGTAACCACGCAAAATTAACCTTGTAACCACACAGAATTAACCCTGTAACCACACAGAATTAACCCTGCAACCATGCAGAATTAACCCTGTAACCACGCAGAATTAACCCTGTAACCATGCAGAATTAACCCTGTAACCACGCAGAATTAACCCTGTAACCACACAGAATTAACCCTGCAACCATGCAGAATTAACCCTGTAACCACGCAGAATTAACCCTGTAACCATGCAGAATTAACCCTGTAACCATGCAGAATTAACCCTGTAACCACACAGAATTAACTCTGTAACCATGCAGAATTAACCCTTTAACCACACAGAATTAACCCTTTAACCACACAGAATTAACCCTTTAACCACACAGAATTAACCCTTTAACCACGCAAAATGTATATCTAAAAAATAGATGTTCATCCGTAATACGTCACTTTTTGAAGGGAAACTATGAGATCTTGTTGCACACCCTGTAACCCAAGCCAGGAGAGGAGAGCCATCATCTGTTCTTCACTTTGTGAGCTCTGGAACCAGACACTCTCCTCTATTGTTCAGAGACTCTCTGGGGGGAGGTGCACCGTGCTCCACCACACTCTACAGTCCAACATAACACACTCTTTCCCCGCTGTCTCCCCTCTGCTTTTCGCCCTCTGTCTCCTCTCCTCTCTTCCCCTCTCCTCCTCTCTTCTTTCCTCCCCTCCCATCTCCTCCCTCTCTCCCTCCCCTCATCCCCTCTCCTCTCCTCCCATCTCCTCCCCTCCTTTCACTCTCCTCCCCTCCACTCCCCTCCCCTCCCCTCCTCCCCCTGCTTCCTGTAGGGGTGGGAGGGCCAAGGGACCAGAGGTGGCGGAACAGAGTGCTCGTGTTGGGTAGGGTTTGAGCATAGCCTGAAGGTAGGGAGGGACAGTCCCTCTTGCTGCTCCGTAGGCAAGAGCCAGGGTCTTGAAGATGATGTGAGCTTCGCCTGGAAGCCAGTGGAGTGTGAGGAGGAGCGGGGTGACATAGGAGAACTCAGGAATGTTGAACACCAGGCGGGCTGCAGCATTCTGGAGAAGGTGCATGGGTTTGACGGCACAAGCGTGGACCCAGCCAGTTGCAGTAGTCCAGACGGGAGATGACAAGTACATGGATTAGGACCTGTGCCACTTCCTGTGTGAAGTAGGGTCGTACTCTACGGATGTTGTAGAGCATGAACCTGCAGGAGCGAGTCACTGCTTTGATGTTTGTAGAGAATTACAGAGTGTTATCCAGGTACAGGCCAAAGTCCTTTGTACTCTGGGAGGGGGACAGCGTGGAATTGTCAACCGTGATGGACAGGTCCTGGAGTGGGCAGGCCTTCCCCAGGAGGAAGTGCAGTTCCGTTTTGTCGAGGTTGAGCTTGAGGTGGTGGGTCGACATCCAAGCTGAGATTTCTGCCAGGCACACAGAGATGCATGTCGCCACCTGGGTGTCAGAATGGGGGAAGGAGAAAAGTAGCTGAGTGTCATCCGCATAGCAATGATAGGAGAGACCATGTGAGGATATGACGGAGCTAAGTGACTTAGTGTATAGAGAGAAGAGGAGAGGGCCTAGAACCGAGCCCTGGGGGACACCAGTAGTGAGAGCACGTGGTGCAGACACAGATCTTCTCCAAGTCACCTGGTAGGAGCGACCTGCGGAGCCTGAGACGCCCAACCCTAAAAGGGTGAAGAGAAGGATCTGATGGTTCACAGTGTCGAAGGCAGTGGATAGATTTAGGAGGATGAGAACAGAGGAGAGAGAGTCAGCTTTGCCAGAGTGGAGAGCCTGCGACACAGAGGAGAGCAGACTGGTTAACGTCAAGAAGATCATTCTGAGAGCGTTAACGAGAGAGTTGGTCAGAGACGGCACGTTCAAGTGTTTTGGAAATAAAAGAAAGAAGGGATATCAGTCTGTAGTTTTTAACATCAGAGGGGTCGAGTGTTGGTTTCTTGAGGAGGGGGAGCGACTGTAGCCATCTTGAAGTCAGAGTGGACGCAGCCAGCGGTCAGGGATGAGTTGATGAGGAATGACAGAAGGTGAGGAATGAGTGAGGAATGACAGAAGGTCTCCAGAGTAGGCAAGTTGCCGGACATCATTAGTCGCAGATTTCATCTGGAGAAAGAGGTCAAGGAGTCCTGTGTGAGTGGGACCAGTGGACTCATTAGGCTGAGTGAATGAGGAGCAGATGTTGTCAACCATCTTTTCAAAGTGGTTGACAAAGTCGTCCTCAGAGGGGAAGGAGGGAGGTGAAGGATTAAGGAGGGAGGAGAAAGTGGAAAAGAGTTTCCCAGGGTTGGAGGCAGAAGCTTGACATTTTGAGTGATAGAAAACATCTCTCTCATCCCCCTCCCCTTACGACCCCTCCCCTCCTCTCCTCTCCTCTCCTAGCCCTCCCCCTCCCCATCTCCCTCTCTCCTCTTCACCTGGTTACTATGGGGAAAACTTCAAAGCAGCTCTGAAGTCAGTGGGAAAGAAGAGACAAGAAGAGACAAAGGAGATCTCTAGAGGACACACACACACAAACACACACAATCACACATACACACACTACTTTGACCAGAGACCTACTTTTGGCCAAGGCCCCTTAGGTTCTGGTCAAAAAGTAGTGCACTATGTTAGGAATAGGGTGCTAAAGTAGTGCACTATGTAGGGAATAGGATGCTATAGGGCTCTGGTCTAAAGTAGTGCACTATGTAGAGAATAGGGTGCTAAAGTAGTGCACTATGTAGTGAATAGGGTGCTAAAGTAGTGCACGATGTAGGGAATAGGGTGCTAAAGTAGTGCACTATGTAAGGAATAGGGTGCTAAAGTAGTGCACTATGTAGGGAATAGGGTCTAAAGTAGTGCACTATGTAGGGAATAAGGTGCTAAAGTAGTGCACTATATAGGGAATATGGTGCTAAAGTAATGCACTATGTAGGAAATAGGGTGCTATAGTAGTGCACTATATAGGGAATAGGGTGCTAAAGTAGTGCACTACGTAGGGAATAGGGTGGTAAAGTAGTGCACTATGTAGGCAGTAGGGCGCTAAAGTAGTGCACTATGTAGGGAATAGGGTGCTAAAGTATTGCACTATATAGGGAATAGGGTGCTAAAGTAGTGCACTATGTAGGAAATAGGGTGTTATAGTAGTGCACTATATAGGGAATAGGGTGCTAAAGTAGTGCACTATGTAGGGAACAGGGTGATAAAGTAGTGCACTATGTAGGGAATAGGATGCTAAAGTATTGCACTATATAGGGAATAGGGTGCCATAGTGGTGCACTATATAGGGAATAGGGCGCTAAAGCAGTGCACTATGTAGGGAATAGGGCGCTAAAGCAGTGCACTATATATGGAATAGGGTGCTATAGTAGTGCACTATGTAGGGAATAGGGTTCTAAAGTAGTGCACTATGTAGGGAATAGGGTGCTAAAGCAGTGCACTATGTAGGGAATAGGGCGCTAAAGCAGTGCACTATGTAGGGAATAGGGCGCTAAAGCAGTGCACTATGTAGGGAATAGGGTTCTAAAGTAGTGCACTATGTAGGGAATAGGGTTCTAAAGTAGTGCACTATGTAGGGAATAGGGCGCTAAAGTAGTGCACGATGTAGGGAATAGGGCGCTAAAGCAGTGCACTATGTAGGGAATAGGGCGCTAAAGTAGTGCACTATGTAGGGAATAGGGCGCTAAAGTAGTGCACTATGTAGGGAATAGGGCGCTAAAGTAGTGCACTATGTAGGGAATAGGGTTCTAAAGTAGTGCACTATGTAGGGAATAGGGTGCTAAAGCAGTGCACAATGTAGGGAATAGGGCGCTAAAGCAGTGCACTATATAGGGAATAGGGCGCTAAAGCAGTGCACTATGTAGGGAATAGGGTGCTAAAGTAGTGCACTATGTAGGGAATATGCTGCTATAGTAGTGCACAATATAGGGAATAGGGTGCTAAAGTAGTGCACTATCTAGGGAACAGGGCACTAAAGTAGTGCACTATGTAGGGAATAGGGCGCTAAAGTAGTGCACTATGTAGGGAATAGGGCGCTAAAGTAGTGCACTATGTAGGGAATAGGGTGCTAAAGCAGTGCACTATGTAGGGAATAGGGCGCCATACAGATGTTTTCGTTGGGAGAGTCAGATGAGACTGTATTATTGAAGTGAAAAAAAACACACAGACACACAACTCAAGACCAATCTCTGAGAAAACACAACATAAAACTGCCTGCACCAATACAAACAGATGTCAGTTTTAGTAGATTAAGTGAAGAGAACAGCAACAAAGTGGTTCATCTTAAAGCCTCTACCAGTTCAGTAGTGAGAAATATAACGACACATGGGTCTGGATTCACAAGCCCTCTTCAGTAGCATCCGCTTTGGAGGCTGAGGGCTACAGGCCAACTAATGTACAAACACACACACACAAATAACTGTTCTAAAGTACCAGATAAGGTTTCTTAGGCTTAACCGTACTGGAACCCTTTATTGGTACTATACTGTATAGAACCATGTCCATAAGGTTTTAAATGGTGCTATAAAAAAAAACATTAAAAAAGTGCTTTTATATGGTTCTTTATAGAAGGGTTCCACTATGTGGCTATATAGAACACTTTATTATGGTTCTTTATAGAACCTTTATGGAGAATGTTTCTATAAAGAACCATTAAAAAAGGGTTCCACCATCTGGCTATATAGAACACTTTATTATGGTTCTCTATAGAATCTTTCTGTAGAATGTTTATATAAAGAACCTTTCACAATCTGAAAGATTCTTTATAGATCCTTTTGGAGAACCATACAGGTTATTTTATATTCTGGTCAGCCATATTACAGTATGTTGTTAAAATGTCATAGGTTTTATTATTGTGCTCAATGACAAGTTGAATCAAGGGAAGCTACCTCAGGAACAGCTGGGGGTCCACGAGGAGAGAATTGAGAACCACTGACTAATTTAGTCAACTGTTCTCAATTGACACAAGGCCATACGTGAGTCTTTCACAAGACACCGTCACTGGCCGTAGTCTGATACAAAATGTAATGGCATAACGCAACACATTAGATAAACCGAAATGACAGTCTCACTCAAAGTTGCACAAAAATAGCTGTAAGCAAATCACACCCCAAATATTCAAATGAGCCACCTCCCCTACATTTTAATTATCACTAAAAGAGCAACAACAACAAAAAAGTTTGTGAACTGTAAAGACCCATTGATGAGCTCACTGCAGGGGAAGTATGCATTCTCCCATCTATGAGGAACAGTCCATTGGGTCCAGGACTGAGCTACTCCATACAGACAGCAGGCTTACACACAGACACAGACACGTGAGCCAGGTGACATCAACTCTCTCTCCTCTCTCTCCTCTCTCTTTCTCCTCACTCTCTCTCGCTCTCTCTCTCTTTTTTTTTCTCTCATTCACCCACACACGTGTGTGGGTGTGTGTTTGTGTGTGCTTGGAGGGGGATAGGTTGAAATATGGATGGGAACAGAGGCATTTTAATTTGGCCACCAGCACCGTGTGTGGAGTCCCTGGGCGTACAGTATGGGGCTGGCAGACGGGAGACTGGGGGCTTGTCTTTCTGTAATATTTCATATTAGTTAACCCAACTGGAAGACTGGAAGGTGCTAACTACACTCGTCTGTCTACTGAAAATGCTATACAATACAGATTGAAATCCTTTGCACCATTAGAACCAGTAAATAAAGCCCTTGATAGCACAGATCTGAAAGAGACTTCCTGGATCACACTACATGTGATCCACACAAACACACATGCACACGCACATCCACACAACCCAGCCCACCCCGGTGCTGCCTGGTGGTTCAAGGGGAATGAAGGGGAACAGTTTCTGGCTTTGTTCTCCCTGCCGTTCAGAGATAAGAACATCATTTGGAAGGAATCGCTGTCTTTGAATTAGGGAGAACTACCCCTGCCACCCGCTGTGCTCTAACATTTACCGTTTGGATTTAAAAACATGCTGATCTGCGTAGGGAGAGGTGTGTAGGGCCGTTGGGAGAGGGGAAGAAGGAGAGAGAGAGAGAGAGAGAGAGAGAGAGAGAGAGAGAGAGAGAGAGAGAGAGAGAGAGAGAGAGAGAGAGAGAGAGAGACAGAGAGACAGAGAGACAGACAGACAGACAGACAGACAGACAGACAGAGAGAGAGAGAGAGACAGACAGACAGACAGACAGACAGACAGAGAGAGAGAGAGAGAGAGAGAGAGAGAGAGAGAGAGAGAGAGAGAGAGAGAGAGAGAGAGAGAGAGAGAGAGAGATGTAGCAGACAGTGGGAAATGGCATTGCTCATTAAATAACAACGTTAATAAAACAGCAGACAGATGGTTTAAAATGGAGAGAGAAAGAGAGAAGCAGAAAGATATAGAGTACAGGAGAGACTTGTGCTTAGAGTAGTTGGTCAGTGACCAGCTTCAACATCTAGACCAACTAGGTGACTAGGGATTACTGTTGGCCAGACAGTAGGTCTCTAGTGTCCAGACTACAGACTCCAACCACGTTTCTTTCTTAGTCACCTTGTCTTCCGCTAGCAGCTAGCTTCATATTAATACACACTGATCTAATCCCTCTATCAGACTTTTAGTCTGGACTCTCTTAGTCTGGACGGGACTAGTCTGGACGGGACTAGCTGACTGACTAGCTGGCTGACTAGCTGGCTGACTAGATGGCTGACTAGCTGACTGACTAAGTGGCTGACTAGCTAGCAGACTAGCTGTCAGACTAGCTTTCTGACTAGCTGCCTGACTAGCTGGCTGACTAGCTGACTGACTAGCTGGCTGACTAGCTGACTGACTAGCTGACTGACTAGCTGGCTGACTAGCTGGCTGACTAGATGGCTGACTAGCTGACTGACTAAGTGGCTGACTAGCTAGCAGACTAGCTGCCAGACTAGCTGGCTGACTAGCTAACTAACTAGCTGGCTGACTAGCTAACTAACTAGCTGGCTGACTAGCTAACTAACTAGCTGGCTGACTAGCTGCCTGACTAGCTGGCTGACTAGCTGCCTGACTAGCTGGCTGACTATCTGACTGACTAGCTGGCTCACCAGCTGGCTCACCAGCTGACCGACTAGCTGACTGACTAGCTGGCTGACTAGCTGACTGACTAGCTGACTGACTAGCTGGCTGACTAGCTGGCTGAGTAGATGGCTGACTAGCTGACTGACTAAGTGGCTGACTAGCTAGCAGACTAGCTGCCAGACTAGCTGGCTGACTAGCTAACTAACTAGCTGGCTGACTAGCTAACTAACTAGCTGGCTGACTAGCTAACTAACTAGCTGGCTGACTAGCTGCCTGACTAGCTGGCTGACTAGCTGCCTGACTAACTGGCTGACTATCTGACTGACTAGCTGGCTCACTAGCTGGCTCACTAGCTGACTGACTAGCTGGCTGACTAGCTGACTGACTAGCTGGCTGACTAGCTGACTGACTAGCTGGCTGACTAGCTGGCTGCATAAGGGTGGCTAAGGTGAGAGCTCTACCTACATGTACATATTACCTCAATTACATCGACTAACCGGTGCCCCTGCACATTGACTCTGTACCAGAACCCCCTGTATATAGTCTCACTACTGTTATTTTATTGTTGCTCCTTAATTATTTGTTATATTTATTTCATTTATTTATTTTCTTAAAATTGCATTGTTGGTTAAGGGCATTTAGGGGCAAGTAAGCATTTCACTGTAACGTGACAAATAACATTGGATCTGATTTTGAACATTCACAGTAACATTGGATGACACTTATCAGGACACACCTAACACAACTAACTGCAACACCATGTGACAACCAACTGTTACACCGTATGACAACCAACTGTTACACCGTATGACAACCAACTGTTACACCGTATGACAACCAACTGTTACACCGTATGACAACCAACTGTTACACCGTATGACAACCAACTGTTACACCGTATGACAACCAACTGTTACACCGTATGACAACCAACTGTTACACCGTATGACAACCAATTCACAGCATGACAACCAATTCACAGTATGACAATCAATTCACAGCATGACAACCAATTCACAGTATGACAACCAATTCACAGCATGACAACCAATTCACAGCATGACAACCAATTCACAGCATGACAACCAATTCACAGCATGACAACCAATTCACAGTATGACAACCAATTCACAGTATGACAACCAATTCACAGCATGACAACCAATTCACAGCATGACAACCTATTCACAGCATGCCAATAAACAATAACGCCTTATGACAACCAATGTCTTCTGTACAACCAGTTCCTCAGCCAACAAACATGGTAAAGTTGTTTCCAGCAATAATGATTAGGATGACACAAACTCTCTGCCTGTCTTTCAATACCGCCATGTGTATGCTATATTTACTTATTTGAAATGTGTTTACCTCCATGCAGAACTATGTCAGATCCACTGCTAAACCAGAGTAAATTACATCTGGAACCATAGGGAAATGAGAGCAATTTCCCCATTGAGTTGAGAGTAGCCTACAGAACTGAAGTGGAGTCCTGTGATGCCGGTCAATTTCATTCTGTATACTGTACCGTTGTCATTTATCTCGGTGACATCAAGGACATTCATCACACTCAGTCAGGATTCATCATATGATAGTATGAAATGTAAAAGTGGGTATAATTTCAATAAGGGCTCAGGGATAGGTAGTCATAAATAGGACGATTATTATCAAACATACTACTCCATTTGGTTTAGTATCAGGTAAGATGAATGATAGTAGCACGCTATAAACACATATCCTCCAAGCATATCCAATGAACTATGTCATCCCCAAAACTCATATTAGCGCGGCTCATATTTGAGGCTAAAATGATTATGAACAACCACAGACAGTTCACTGAACGGTTACAGTAAACATATAAAAGTATGAAACCTACGAATGAAAGAAGAAGTCGCAGGCAACAGAGCTCCGGAAATCGATCAGTAACAAAAACAGGGACATCTGCAGCGCCACGATCTGTGTGGTTAACAACAATGACGGTATTTGTTTGTACACGGACATTTCTCGAACGCACAATTTACGCTAACAAAACAAGACTGTCGTGTTAACACAGAAGCAATAGTAAAATATAACTGCAAAGTTAATCTGTTCATTTCATCCAGCCTGAGTATGCTAACCGGGCTTGAGCTACCGTTCATTCTTTACTGATGCGCGAACAAGCTCTGCTGTCGCGAGCTTGTCAACTTAATTCCTCTCCCATGAATAAGCACGAGGTTTATGTGATGTTTCTTACCTTATTCGTATCCCTCTCTCCTGAATTAAGGAATTGTTGGACGTGCGACAGCGGTGAGTGTTTCTGTATTTCGGATAACGTGTGACGCTGAGGGGTGCCGTCTTTTTATGAAGGATTTGTCCGTGGTCCTGGATTCCCAATCTCGGGCTGATTTTTCTCCTGCCTGGTGCTGAAGTGGACAGCGCACTAAGCAGCAGCAAAGCAGTGCTGTAAAAACATAGCGCTCCTCGCCATCATATTGCACAGCAACATCTAACGGATGGGAGGGAACGTTGCATCAATTGAACACTACAAAAGCCTGGAAGGGTGATATTTGGCGTGTACGTTCGGATTGCGCCATCTAGCGTGCCCTTTTTGACCGCAAGCCCATGCAAATTGATTAGTGTATTTGCATAATCAGATTAATATACAATAATTAGTGTGCATGTAAAAACACACTCTGTACTTGGTCTGTAGGAAACATATGGCTCATCTATTTGCATTCAAGGCAGTATGTAAATACAGGGTTTTATTAAGCAGGGGATAGAGCGTTGTTGGGTAAAGACAATACTTCCAACATACAATGCAATAATAAACTGAGATAGACAATTAGTACAGACAAGTTAAATACACTTGGCAGCTGTGTTACCATATGTCATTTCAAAAGAGCATAGCTGAATATTTAATTCACAGTTATTGTAGCCTATGTGGATTGAAAAGCAACCCGTTCAATTGTCTCTGCCTGCATATACTCAGATTCATTTTACTGGGACAACAGAGCACGGAAAATGTAATTAAAACATTATTTCAGTGCTATAAAAACAATCCAAAAAGTCCATTATCTGAAGTAGATCATTGCTTGATTTGAGTCAGAGCTGTCCGGAGCACCATACCGGTACTTCTAATATTTAGAAATTGCTTACCAGCTCCTCTATCATTTTTTTCATTTAACTAGGCAAGATGGTTAAAAAAAAACGAATTCTTATTTACAATGACGGCCTACCCCGGTCAAAACCCGGACGACGCTGGGCCAATTGCGCTCCGCCTTTTGGGACTTCAAATCACGGCCGGATGTGATGATACAGCCTAGTACTGATATGCAGTGTCTTAGACCGCTGCACCACTCGGGAGACCACATAAAACAAAGTAGCCTACCGCCTGCCCAGATTCACACAACGAGGCGAAACAAGTTTATCACCGCGGGATGAAAGCGGGATCTGCATTGCATAGCATTTGGAGAGTGGGCAATCATTTCGTGATTCTATTTTGTTCACATTTATTTGCAGCTAGTCTGTGAATCTGTGCGTGACAGTACAAGATTGCGCAGATTGAAAATGGGCCAGCCTGAATGCGCAATAATGCCCTGATCAAAATTGTCAAATGAGGGTTTGTGAGATCATGAAAAGTTTGTTAATATAATTTTTGAAGGCACACCTTTAAATAGGATCAATCACAACAACAACAAAATCTACATATCAGCCATTATCGGAATGACCCTTCAGTGCGTGTCTGTGTGTGCCAGTGCAAGAGGGCCGTTTCCCGAGAGAGAACCCGACATTTCAGCAGCAGGTATAAACTAATGCCAGAGAAACAGACTAACTAGATAGCAAATTCAAAACATAACTTGTAGCAGTTATCTCGCTAGTTGCCTATAGATAACTAAGCATTGGTTGTCGTTGTGGCCTTTCCAACGGTAGCCATGTAATTGCGACAACGTAAAAAAATATTCTAAGAATAGCCTAATCGAAAAATGCATCTTTCTGTGCATAGATCTCCCCTTGAAACATGAATATATGAGCCTTGTATATAAACATGTCTAGTTAGATACCTTGCTCTGAAGTACCTACCTTATCCATTTGATCCCTGATTCTTTGAATGAATGGAATACTTTAATAAAGACAAAAGTATTTGATTGTAATGTTGCAATATTTTATATCAAGGGTGGCAACCATCCTCCTGGATAGCTACTGCATGGGTTTGCAGACTTTTGTTCAAGGCCCTGGTCTAACCACATTGTAGCCTAAACATCAGCTGCTAAACAGGAAGGACCTTGATAAGCAGACTTGGGTGTTTCAGGGCTGGATCAAAAGCCAAGCCTGCACACCCAGGAGCTATCCCGATGGAGGGTTGACCACATGTTGACATCATGTGACTGACAGTGTAATTCTACTTTGTGGGGGGTTAAGAGCCTTGATCAAGGGCACAACGGCAGGAGATGCACTGTACTGTACTCTATACACTGTACTCTATACCATCTACTGAATCTTGCCTATGCCGTTCGGCCATCGACTCAAATCTCTAGCCACTTTAATAGTTAAAAAGTGGATGTAATAAATGTATCACTAGCCACTTTAAACAATGCCATTTATATAATGTTTACATATCCTACATTACTTATCTCATATGTATATACTGTACTCTATACCATCTACTGCATCTTGCCTATGCCGGTCAGCCATCGCTCATCCATATATTTATATGTACATTCTCGTATTCATTCCTTTACACTTGTGTGTATAAGGTAGTTGTTGTGAAATTGTTAGATTACTTGTTAGATACTACTGCATGGTCGGAACTAGAAGCACAAGCATTTCACTACACTCGCATTAACATCTGCTAACCATGTGTATGTGACAAATAAAATTTGATTTGATTTGAGATGGAAGGCCTTCATGGGATCAGACACAGCTGTCTTCCAGTATCAATAATGCTTACTTTTTCATGTAGGCTATAGGGGTAGTTCATATGCTGCCGTTCTACTACGCATGCAATGATGTCAGAGGGGAAAACATACTTGTAAAAAGTGTTTGTTGTTTGCAGTAACTTCTTTGTTGTTGTATTATTGCAAATTGCGGTGGCAGTTCCCCTTTTAAGGATTCCAGTTTTCTTGGGGCGCAAACATGGCTGCCATAGAATGTTGTAGTGTCATGTAAATACATCATAATGCAGAAAATTCAAGGTCCCATCTCTCTAAATACATGGCTCTGGAATCAACTATCAAGTCCCTCCATGCTGAACCCCCAGTCCTTCTTATATACAGTACCAGTCAAAAGTTTGGACACCTACTAATTCAAGGATATTTATTTTATTTGTACTATTTTCTACATTGTAGAATAATAGTGAAGGCATCAAAACTATGAAATAACACATATGGAATCGTGTAGAAGAACAAAAAAGTGTTAAATCAAAATATATGTTATATTTTAGATTCTTCAAAGTAGCCACCCTTTTTCCTTGATGACAGCTTTGCACACTCTTGGCATTCCCTCAACCAGCTTCACCTGGAATGCTTTTCCAACAGTCTTGAAGGAATTCCCACATATGCTGAGCACTTGTTGGCTGCTTTTCCTTCACTCTGCGGTCCAACTCATCCCAAACCATCTCAATTGGGTTGAGGTCGGGTGATTTTGGAGGCCAGGTCATCTGATGCAGCACTCCATCACTCTCCTTCTTGGTTAAATAGCCCTTACACAGCCTGGAGGTGTGTTTTGAGTCATTCTCCTGTTAAAAAACAAATGATAGTCCCACTAAGCCCAAACCAGATGGGATGGCGTATCGCTGCAGAATGCTGTGGTAGCCATGCTGGTTAAGTGTGCCTTCAATTCTAAATAAATCACTGACAGTGTCACCAGCAAAGCACCATCACACCTCCTTCTCCGTGCTTCACGGTGGGAACCACACATGCGGAGATCATCCTTTCACCTACTCTGTGTCTCACAAAGACACAGCGGTTGGAACCAAAAATCTCAAATTTGGACTCATCAGACCAAAGGACAGATTTCCACCGGTCTAATGTCCATTGCTCGTGTTTCTTGGCCCAAGCAGGTCTCTTCTTATTATTGGTGTCCTTTAGTAGTGGTTTCTTTGCAACAGTTCCACCATGAAGGCCTGATTCACGCAGTCTCCTCTGAACAGTTGATGTTGAGATGTGTCTGTTACTTGTTACTTGAACTCTGTGAAGCATTTATTTGGGCTGCAATTTCGAGGCTGGTAACTCTAATGAATTTATCCTCTGCAGCAGATGTAACTCTGGGTCTTCCTTTCCTGTGGCAGTCCTCATGAGAGCCAGTTTCATCATAGCGCTTGATGGTTTTTGCGACTGCACTTGAAGAAACTTTAAAAGTTCTTGAAATGTTCCGTATTGACTGACCTTCATATCTTAAAGTAATGATGGACTGTCATTTCTCTTTGCTTATTTGAGCTGTTCTTGCCATAATATGGACTTGGTCTTTTACAAAATAGGGCTATCTTCTGTATACCACCCCCACCTTGTCACAACACAACTGATTGGCTCAGATGCATTTAGAAGGAAAGAAATTCCACAATTTAACTTTTAACAACGCACACTTGTTAATTGAAATGCATTCCAGGTGACTACCTCATGAAGCTGGTTGAAAGAATGCCAAGAGTCTGCAAATCTGTTATCAAGGCAAAGGGTGGCTACTTTGAAGAATCTAAAATACATTTTGATTTGTTTAACACTTTTTTTGGTTACTACATGATTCCATATGTGTTATTCCATAGTTTTGATGTCTTCACTATTATTCTACAATGTAGAAAATAATGTAGAAAATAATGTAGAAAATAGTAACAATATAGAAAAACTGAGTAGGTGTGTCCAGACCTTTGACAGGTACTGTACATAAATCCCTTTTTTAAAGGAGAGACATGTTCTGGCCCCTCCAAGGATGTACTTATTTTGGGTACTGAACCATCCGTACCGTACCTAATAGTTTTTTTGAGGTGGGTTTGGTTCAGGTTCGATTATAAAAATACTAATAACGGATTTCGGTTTCGGTCTTTTTTGGGGGGGACGACATGAAATGCACTATGCATTATTTGGGTTGAATGCTGTAACAACACAGAATATAAAAGTCCCATGACGGTAGTGACTGCCCATTACTGCTTATCACTTATTGACTATAATATATTCACATTACTTTACATTAATATAATATTACCGTTGTGTATATTATTATTATTATATTTGTTTTAGGCCTATTTGTGGACTGTATTATTTAATTCCAAGTCATCATCTCATCTCTATAGAGCTGCAGTCTACGCTGTCTGACAAAAGCACTATTTTAGTTGTTCTTCAAAAAAAAAAACAGAACGAAATGGAATTCAAATAAGTGAACTGATGTTGGTTTAAAAACTGAAAAATGACAGACATTTCAGTAAATCGCTCAACACTAGTACCTACTGTATGTGTGCTTTAAAGTAGGTTCAGCTCTGTGATCCTTTGGCACGGATAGGTTTTCCATCTATTGAAATTGTTCCATAGGTTCACTAGGCTTTGTGTTACAGGGTACCATATTGTTCCATAGGGTCACCTAGGCTGTGTGCTTTCCCTGTTGATGGGCCATGTGGAAGGGGTGTTGATGGGCCCCATGGAGGGGGAGTGGTCCTAGGGATGGGTAGGGTGGGGGAGGCACTAAGCCTGGGTGACTGCATGGGTGGCCTGTTCTGGGACCAGACTGGGGTCTGTCAGGATGGACGTGGATGTGCTGAGGAGACGGAGTGAGCTAAGGACCACTGAGGACAGAAACAGAGGGAGAGAGAGAGAATCAGGTAAGAGGGAGATGAAGAGTGAGAAAGAGCGAGACAGACAGACAGACAGAGTAACACTTGATGACTAACTGGCAGAGAGACAGACAGAAGACAGAAATACAGACACAACTAGATGATTGACTAACTGACATACAGACAGACAGACAGACAGACAAGATGACTAACTGACAGACAGAAAGACAGACTAGATGACTAACTGACAGAGAGACTAGATGAATAATTGACGGGCAGAAAGACAGACAGACTACATGACTAACTGACAGACAGACTAGATGACTAACTGACAGAGAGACTAGATGAATAATTGATGGGCAGAAAGACAGACAGACTACATGACTAACTGACAGACAGACTAGATGACTAACTGACAGACAGAAAGAAAGAATGACAGACTAGATGATTAACTGACAGACAGAAAGACAGACCAACTGACAGACAGACGACTAACTGACAGACAGAAAGACAGACTAGACGACTAACTGACAGAGAGAAAGACAGACAAGATGACTAACTGACAGACAGAAAGACAGACAGACTAGATGACTAACTGACAGACAGAAAGACAGACTAGATGACTAACTGACAGACAGAAAGACAGACTAGATGACTAACTGACAGACAGAAAGACAGACTAGATGACTAACTGACAGAGAGAAAGACAGACAGACTAGATGACTAACTGACAGAAAGACAGACAGACTAAATGACTAACTGAAAGACAGACAGATAGACTAGAAGACTAACTGAGACAGAAAGACAGACAGACTAGATAACTAACTGACAGACAGAAAAAATGACAGACTAGATGACTAATTGACAGGCAGAAAGACAGACAGACAGACTAGATTACTAACTGACAGACAGACAGAAAGGCAGACAGACTAGATGACTAACTGACAGACAGAATGACAGACCAGATGACTAACTGACAGACAGAAAGACAGACTAGACGACTAACTGACAGAGAGAAAGACAGACTAGACGACTAACTGACAGAGAGAAAGACAGACTAGACGACTAACTGACAGAGAGAAAGACAGACAGACTAGATTACTAACTGACAGAGAGAAAGACAGACTAGACGACTAACTGACAGAGAGAAAGACAGACAGACTAGATTACTAACTGACAGACAGACAGACTAACAGACAGAAAGACAGACAGACTAGATGACTAACTGAAAGACAGACATATAGACTAGAAGACTAACTGAGACAGAAAGACAGACAGACTAGATAACTAACTGACAGACAGAAAAAATGACAGACTAGATGACTAATTGACAGGCAAAAAGACAGACAGACAGACTAGATTACTAACTGACAGACAGACAGAAAGGCAGACAGACTAGATTACTAACTGACAGACAGAAAAAATGACAGTCTAGATGACTAATTGACAGGCAGAAAGACAGACGGACAGACTATACGACTAATTGACAGGCAGACAGACTAGATTACTAACTGACAGACAGACAGACTAGCTGACTAACTGACATACAGAAAGACAGACAGACAGACTAGATTACGAAATGACAGACAGACAGACTAGATGACTAGCTGACAGACAAACTAGATGACTAGCTGACAGACAGACTAGATGACTAGCTGACAGACAGACAGACTACATGATTAACTGATAGTCATTGAAGCTGGTGAAGTTGAACTCACTGGGTCTGAGGGCAGGTAGGGAGCAGTGCTGGTCCAGCCAGGACAGAGTAGTACGACACAGATCCTCTACACTGGCTGTGGACACCATCATGTTATAGGACTCAAACAGGGGCTCTACGATGATGCTGAACTGAGCTAGTGTTTAGGAAAGAACAATTTTGATTTGTATTTTATTATCTATGACAACACACACACATATACAGTACAGGACACACAATGCAAAGTACAATACAGGATATTTACATAACCATACCTGTGACTGTCTTCTGCTCTGTGAGCCCCTCCAGGAGACACAATCAAAAGGCATCCTAGCATTGTAATGAGGATCCATTTGATCTTATTTATTAAGATCTAAAAAGCCAATCCTTCCTATGTCAGAACTGCTACACCGAGACGCGTTGTTGTTGTTGTTGTTGTGAATACAGGCCCAGGTTCTAACACTGAACGGATGCTTATCCTAAAGGTCCTGTGGCCAGGGAGAGCGGAGAAGGATACGATCCAGAACTTCCAGTTCTGTAGTGTCTGTGCCCGGACGTACTTTCTGAACTTCTCCCTCATGTGGTCAAAGCGTTGGCAGGTGATGGGCATGTCGGTGGCGGGCAGCTGCAGCTGGTACACACTGCATCGGGAGAGGATTGTTATGATCACATACACACACGCACGCCACAGGAAGCTGCTGAAGGGAGGACGGCTCATATTAACGGCCGGAACAGCACTAATGATACCGTTCCACTCATTCCACTCCAGCCATTACCACGAGACTGTCCTCCCCAATTAAGGTGCCACAAGCCTCCTGTGACACACACACACACACGTATGTTATGTACAGTATGTTTAGTGTATTTCTTACTTGATGCCAGAGTTAAGGAGCAGAATCTGGCCTCTGAGTCTCTGAGCCTCCTCGTGCAGCTGAGCTCTCTCCTGCTGAATCTTACTGATGTACTTTGCTGTCTTATGTAATGTCGTAGCCTTGCTGATCTGGGACACAGAGACATACAGTATATAATGTAGATGAAATACAGAGAAATTATGTTATACACTGTAACTATGTTTCAATGCGACACCTATTATTACCAGATGCATTGCAGCTCAGTGCAGCTCCCAATCCTCGACAACACTGTGCCTTGTGCAGTGCATTCCTGCCTCAATGCCTCAGTACCTCAGGGAGATCGCTTTAGTGTCAAGTCAAAGTTAGACGTCCATCCGGGTCCGAAGAACGTCTAGAATTGCCTTCAAAAGCCACTAGGGGCAACGGTGAGCGATATTACCTTGAAGTGGGCTGGCGGCTTGCTAGGGCGTTGGAAGGGGATAATGGATGGCTGGAAGAGCCACGTGGGCTGGCGGCTTGCTAGAGCGTTGGAAGGGGATAATGGATGGCTGGAAGAGCCACGTGGGCTGGCGGCTTGCTAGGGCGTTGGAAGGGGATAATGGATGGCTGGAAGAGCCACGTGGGCTGGCGGCTTGCTAGAGCGTTGTGGAAGGGGATAATGGCTGGCTGGAAGAGCCACGTGGGCTGGCGGCTTGCTAGGGCGTTGTGGAATTTGTAATTTTTTTATTAGGATCCCCATTAGCTAACGCCGTAACGCTAGCTAATCTTCCTGGGGCCCAACACCAGTTAACAAGACATTACAAACAACCACATATCAAGACTTCACAAACATTCAACAAGTAGACAATACAGATAATTAAAATACCTGACAGGAAACACATTTAGTTGATACTTTCTATTTCCTGTCCAGTCATATGGTCTATCACATTAGATGTTCTTAAAAAATTTTGAAGGTGGATGAACTTTTTGCCTGAAAAATATGGATTGGTAAAAAGTTCCATTCAGCTATAGCTCTATATAAAACTGTAGATTTAAGGCGATTTGTCCTTGGCTTGAGTTGTTTTAGCTGCCCTGGAAGGGGATGGTGGAAAAGCCTCGTGGGCTGGCGGCTTGCTAGAGCGTTGTGGAAGGGGGATGCTGGAAGAGCCGCGTGGGCTGGCGGCTTGCTAGAGCGTTGTGGAAGGGGATGGTAGAGCCGCGTGGGCTGGCGGCTTGCTAGAGCGTTGTGGAAGGGGATGGTAGAGCCGCGTGGGCTGGCGGCTTGCTAGAGCGTTGTGGAAGGGGATGGTAGAGCCGCGTGGGCTGGCGACTTGCTAGAGCGTTGTGGAAGGGGATGGTGGATAAGCCGCGTGGGCTGGCGACTTGCTAGAGCGTTGTGGAAGGGGATGGTGGAAGAGCCGCATGGGCTGGCGGCTTGCTAGAGCGTTGTGGAAGGGGGATGCTGGAAGAGCCGCGTGGGCTGGCGGCTTGCTAGAGCGTTGTGGAAGGGGATGGTAGAGCCGCGTGGGCTGGCGACTTGCTAGAGCGTTGTGGAAGGGGATGGTGGAAGAGCCGCGTGGGCTGGCGGCTTGCTAGAGCGTTGTGGAAGGGGATGGTGGAAGAGCCACGTGGGCAGGCAGCTTGCTAGAGCGTTGTGGAAGGGGATGGTGGAAGAGCCACGTGGGTAGGCAGATTGCTAGAGCGTTGTGGAAGGGGATGGTGGATGGGTGGAAGAGCCGCGTGGGCTGGCAGCTTGCTAGAGCGTTGGAAGGGTATGGTGGATGGGTGGAAGAGCCGCGTGGGCTGGCAGCTTGCTAGAGCGTTGTGGAAGGGGATGGTGGATGGGTGGAAGAGCCGCGACAAAGGTTATGTGTTCAATCCCAGTGCTAGGCAATCGTTTTTAGTTTTTCAGTTTTAACCATTAACCCTATCCCAACCTTTAATCCTTAACCCTATCCCAACCTTTAACCCATAACCCTATCCCAACCTTTAACCTGTAACCCTTACCTAACCTTTAACCCTTAAAGCCCTATCCTAACCTTTAACCCTAACCCTATCCCAAACTTTAACCCTTAAAACCCTTTCCCAACCTTTAACCCTTAACTCTATACCAAACTTTAACCCTTAAAACCCTTTCCCAACCTTTAACCCTTAACCCTATCCCAACCATTAACCCTTAAAACCCTATCCCAACCTTTAACCCTATCCCAACCTTTAACCCTTAACCCTATTTTAAGCCTTTCCCGAAATTGAACTGTTAACGTAACCACTCAGAATGAATTCCTAAACCTCTATTTTAACGCCATCCCAAACCTTAACCCTTTTTAAAATGTATTTTTATTTAACTAGGCAAGTCAGTTAAGAACATATTTTTATTTACAATGATGGCCTCCCCCGGCCAAACCCGGACAACGCTGGGCCAATTGTGCGCCGCCCTATGGGACTCCCAATCACGGCCTTATGTGATACAACCTGGATTCCAACCAGGGTCTGTAGTGACGTCTCCTGCACTGAGATGCAGTGCCTTAGGCCGCTGCACCACTCGGGAACCCCTAACGAAATGCGAAACCCCCAGCCCGACGCAAGTGTATTTTTCTATTTCTGGAGTTAGGTAACAGTGTCTCAACTTAAAAGTGTTGGAAAAAAACGTCATGATTGCTTACCTTTATACTTGGCTGAGAGCTCATCGTGGTGACGAGACTGTGCAGAGTATCAAAGCCTAGCTTGATGTTGAAACGTCTCTTCTGCTCAGCAGAGATGTCAGTTATCCTCCTGGACTGTGTCTGCAACAAACACACGTCATAGATCAGGAACTGTGTAATTATCTACTGTATTGTATATTATTAACTGTATGGTTCTCCGTAGTTCAGTTAGTAGAACATGGTTCTCCGTAGTTCAGTTAGTAGAACATGGTCCTCTGTAGTTCAGTTAGTAGAACATGGTCCTCTGTAGATCAGTTAGTAGAGCATGGTCCTCCGTAGTTCAGTTAGTAGAACATGGTCCTCTGTAGCTCAGTTAGTAGAACATGGTCCTCTGTAGTTCAGTTAGTAGAACATGGTCCTCTGTAGATCAGTTAGTAGAACATGCTCCTCTGTAATTCAGTTAGTAGAACATGGTCCTCTGTATTTCTGTTAGTAGAACATGGTCCTCCGTAGCTCAGTTAGTAGAACATGGTCCTCTGTAGCTCAGTTAGTAAAACATGGTCCTCTGTAGTTCAGTTAGTAGAACATGGTCCTCTGTAGCTATGGTTCTCTGTAGCTCAGTTAGTAGAACACAGTTCTCTGTAGCTCAGTTAGTAGAACACGGTCCTCCGTAGTTCAGTTAGTAGAACATGGTCCTCTGTAGCTCAGTTAGTAGAACATGGTCCTCTGTATTTCTGTTAGTAGAACATGGTCCTCTGTAGCTCAGTTAGTAGAACATGGTCCTCTGTAGCTCAGTTAGTAGAACATGCTCCTCTGTAGCTCAGTTAGTAGAACATGGTCCTCTGTAGCTCAGTTAGTAGAACATAGTCCTCTGTAGCTCAGTTAGTAGAACATGGTCCTCTGTAGTTCAGTTAGTAAAACATGGTCCTCTGTAGCTCAGTTAGTAGAACATGGTCCTCTGTAGCTCAGTTAGTAGAACATGCTCCTCTGTAATTCAGTTAGTAGAACATGGTCCTCTGTATTTCTGTTAGTAGAACATGGTCCTCCGTAGCTCAGTTAGTAGAACATGGTCCTCTGTAGCTCAGTTAGTAAAACATGGTCCTCTGTAGTTCAGTTAGTAGAACATGGTCCTCTGTAGCTATGGTTCTCTGTAGCTCAGTTAGTAGAACACAGTTCTCTGTAGCTCAGTTAGTAGAACACGGTCCTCCATAGTTCAGTTAGTAGAACATGGTCCTCTGTAGCTCAGTTAGTAGAACATGGTCCTCTGTATTTCTGTTAGTAGAACATGGTCCTCTGTAGCTCAGTTAGTAGAACATGGTCCTCTGTAGTTCAGTTAGTAGAACATGGGCCTCTGTAGCTATGGTTCTCTGTAGCTCAGTTAGTAGAACATGGTCCTCTGTAGCTCAGTTAGTAGAACATGGTCCTCTGTAGTTCAGTTAGTAGAACATGGTTCTCTGTAGCTCAGTTAGTAGAGTATGGTCCTCTTTGAGTTCATTGGAGGCTCCGAGAAGGAGGAAGGGGAGGACCATCCTCCTCAGTGAATATCATAAAAACATTTAAAAAGTTATATTTTTTAGATAAAACTATACTAAATATATTCACGTCATCAAATAATTGATTAACCGTAAGAGTCTATTGACGCATCCACATCAAAATTTGTCCGTTTAAGCTAGAGATATCCCTTTTGTTGCATTGGCTACGTCCCAATCCACCGCATTCGTCTATGTCGGCCCTCCGCATCTGCGGTGGAATGTGGCCGAGCTCCTGTGGTGTTTGTCAGACCAGGAGATCGGTATTCTCACAACTGTAGCATCCGAACGGTTTTGGCCTACAAACTATCATGGCTCCTCTATGGAAACGGCTGTTATTTGTTTTGCTCTACGACCCCCACAAGTGTCAGAGGACTCGTCTGAAGGTAACCCATACAAACAAATGGAACTATGGAAGGGTTAAATATGTGTCCAAAATATATATATATTTCCTGAGCTTTCTTATATCTCTTAGATATTGGACAGATCTTTATTTTTTTGCAATTAATGAATGTCTTATTCGATCCGTTTTTATGGGCTATAGTAGTAAATACCAAATTCAATATTTTATCAAATAATTTTGTAATATTCAATATAAAATAACTAAATGATCCATGGTATGACCATCTTAAAACAATTCCATATGTTAGCTTAGTATAAATAATCAGAGCGAGGGAAACAGCGCCCCCTCTGCCTCAGTACGTGTAGCTCATGTATCTGATGCTGTCTGGAACAAAAGAGTATGACATTTTGCTGTTGTAGCATTCGATTGATGCCAGCAACTATTTGGCTTCTCTTGTTAAAAGAAAAAATCTAAAATAATTAGCCAATTAACATTGAGCTGTGTTGTCCTGGCGCAGCAGTTTGGAATTGGCTTCACGCCAATCAAATCACATCCTGATGCAAAATGGCATCATTGTCAGACAAACGTGTCTGTTTCTGGTCTGCTTGTGTTGATGTCCTACAGAAGCTAGCTTGCTAAATCAGCCCTTTCCTAAATCATGGATGGAGATGTGGATTTGGACTTGTGGTTTTGACTCAATTCTCTGTACAGGACTAACACACAGAGAGGCAGAAAACCAGTACCATGGACAAGCCACATGATATTTAGCAACATTGATTGGACTGAAATCGTTTTTGCTATCTTTAAGTTTGTTTTCGGTGTATTAAACTAAGAATATATCGCCTTGTTGATTTGATGATGTTTTAAATGTTTAAGTGTAAATGGTGCTGGAATAGCAGAGGCAGTGCTCCTGTTGTCTTTGTGCTGACTTGCGGTAACTCTGTGGTTCTAAATCAGTAGTTTAGTGAACTGTCGAAAACATGAACTTGCTTGACCATGCTGCAGGTCATATAACTGTTTGTTACGTGCAATATGTACATTGTGGCCTTCACCGGACAAATGTTTCTCTCCAGTTTTGTGATGAACGTATGTGTAGTTTAATTTATTCCGCCACTGTGTGACTGTTGTCTTTTTGTTGTCACGACCTTATTGTATTGTATTGTATTGTATTGTATTGTATTGTATTGTATCCTCTACGGGATGGGTGTCCCTAAACTGGGACGGTTGTTGCTTACACGCTAATGTGACTAGAATTACGTTGTATACAACAGCCAACATAGACATGTCTTACATGGGCAGAAAGCTTAAATTCTTGTTAATCTAACTGCAGTGTCCAATTAACAGTAGCTATTACAGTGAAATACCATGCTATTGTTTGAGTAGAGTGCACAACAACAAAACACTTTTATCACGGCAACTGGTTTGATACATTCACCTCTGAAGGTAAATAATGTACTTAAATTCAGTAATCTTGCTCTGATTTGTCATCCTGAGGGTCCCAGAGATAAAATGTAGCATAGTGTTGTTTGATCAAATCTATTTTTATATCCAAATGTAGGAACTGGGTTCCACAGTTTGACCCCACTCTTGTCTCTGGCTCCACACCCACCCCGCCAGGCCATCTAGATGTGTGAAAATGTATCTATATCCACAGTAAAATGGGTCCTATATCGACATAACCTGAAAGGCTGCTCAGCAAGGAAGAAGCCACTGCTCCAAATCCACCATAAAAAAGCCAGACTACGGTTTGCAACTGCACATGGGGACAAAGATCATACTTTTTGGAGAAATGTCCTCTGGTCTGATGAAACAAAAATAGAACTGTTTGGCCATAATGACCATAGTTATGTTTGGAGGAAAAAGGGGGAGGCTTGCAAGCCAAAGAACACCATCCCAACCGTGAAGCACAGGGGTGGCAGCATCATGTTGTGGGGGTGCTTTGCTGCAGGAGGGACTGGTGCACTTCACAAAATAGATGGCATCATGAGGAAGGGAAATGATGTGGATATATTGAAGAAACATCTCAAGACATCAGTCAGAAAGTTAAAACTTGGTTGCAAATGGGTCTTCCAAATGGACAATGACCCCAAGCATACTTCCAAAGTTGTGGCAAAATGGCTTAAGGACAACAAAGTCAAGGTCTTGGAGTGGCCATCACAAAGCCCTGACCTCAATCCCATAGACAATTTGTGGGCAGAACGGAAAAAGAATGTGCGAGCAAGGAGGCCTACAAACCTGACTCAGTTACACCAGCTCTGTCAGGAGGAATGGACCAAAATTCACCCAACTTATTGTGGGAGGCTTGTGGAAGGCTACCCGAAATGTTTGACCCAAGTTAAACAATTTAAAGGCAATGCTGCCAAATACTAATACTCTACTATTATTCTGACATTTCATATTCTTAAAATAAAGTGGTGATCCTAACTGACCTAAGACAGGGAATTTTTATTAGGATTAAATGTCAGGAATTGTGAAAAACTGAGTTTAAATGTATTTGGCTAAGGTGTATGTAAACTTACGACTTCCAACTGTATGTTGAGTAATCTCTCGTGGACAGACTACTTAACATAAATGGTAAATTACTCGAGCATCTGACCAAATTACATTGGATTTTAGTTATAGGTTAACCGAGATTATTTACCTTGTTTGACTCCATTTTGGAATGTCCAGGTGGGGACTCAGGGTTGGATTCTCTCTCTAGAAGGTTGGTTGGGGACGTCTGGCCTGAGTGTCCTGAAAAGCTCACTAGAAACAAACCAAGAAAGAGGAATGCTAACTCTTCTTTACAACCACACATGCCATGTAGACATTTTAACAATTTAACATTTATTTGTCCTTAATTACCTGTTAAACTAGTTATCTCAGAGCCGTAGATCTGTACAGGGGAGAGTTTCTCTGTCTTGGGGACGAGGAGGGGTGTGTTAGTGTGCGTTGAGTCCTGGGTGAGGAAGGCAGAGACAGCAGAACCTTGGGAGGTGCCAGTGTGGAACCCAGTGTGGCCCAGGGTGGACGTCTGGCAGTGTATTGGTCTCAGCAGTGGGATCCCTGAAGACCAGGGAGACCCAGGCTGCAGCTGAGATCCAGACCTTCCAATATGCATGCTGCTGCTAGAATGCTGAACCAAACACATTCTCTGATTAAAAGTAGAACTGTTATCTGGAGTTAAGGTTTGATTTCTGTCTTTGAAACTCAAAGTGTTAACTAAACAAATGACATTAGCCTTACTGGGGAGTTGGGAGAGCTTGACCTGTGACCTTTGGTTCCGTCTCCTTGTATGTTAGTGGTTGCCATGGAGATGGTGGCACCAGGGTAAGGCTGGTGTCCATAAGAGGGGATGGCCCCTGATACCATGTTCTGAGGATGATACTCGATGTAGTAATCCTGTTGTTGGTGACCTTTGAACTTAGGGTTGTTGATGGGGTTTAAAGTCATGTCAGAGGTCAGGGGTTGTCTGTGGTAGCCAAGGCCTGAGTTTGACGAGGAGGGCTGAGACAGGCGGTCAGATGAGAAGTTGGGCTGTAAGAGACATCCATTGAAATTTTATTAATCATGAAGAAAGCAATTTGGGGTCAAATTTCTAACACAAATTATCACTTTCACAGAAAAAAAAAGCCTCTAACGTTACAAACTATGCAATGAACACACAGGAACACAAAACGAGGAATACATAGTCCAGGCGAGATGTGATTGGATGTGAATAGTTTCCTTTTCCTCCCCTAGCAATGGAAGAACAACTTTTACAAAGCGACAAGCAGAAGTGCTTAGCTACTGTACCTGAGCTAGTTGTGTGTGGACGTTTAACAGAGGAGCGGTCACTACAGGGGTCGACACAGAGGGGAAAGGCCCGCTGGAAGAGCTCTCAAAGTCAGCATAACCAGCCTGCTGGTCCAGCCGCTCCAACGACTGTCCCCGGTAGCTCATAAAGATATCTAAGATAGGACAGGGGAAAAAAGACAATCATCGCCCTACACAACCTGTATGCCCTAGGTCTGGGAATAGAATCATGACAGAATATCTTAGTAACTTCGAAAAGGGAAGAAAATATGTTCAGAGGAGGGTCTTCTTCAGACAGACAACTCTCCCAACAAATAAAATAAAATCACATGCACTTAAATGCAGCAAACATTCAGAGAGAGTTTACTACAAGAATACTTAACAATACAAAACCTTACTTCAGTAAAAACAAAATGTGGGCAACCCCAACAACTGAGGATAATACCAACTCATACAGGGGAGAACCATCCTCCTCAGTGAATTTCATTTTTTAATTATTGTAAAACATAAAAGAAGTTATATTTTTTAGATAAAACTACACCAAATATATTCACATGGCACCAAATAATTGATTAAAACGCAATATTTTGCAATGAAAGTCTACAGTAGCCTCAACAGCACTCTTGTAGGGTAGCACCATGGTGTAGCCGGAGGACAGCTAGTTTCCGTCCTCCTCTGGGTACATTGACTTAAATACAAAACCTAGGAGGCTCAAGGTTCTCACCACCTTCTATAGACTTACACAGTAATTATGTCAACTTCCGGAGGACGTCCTCCAACATAAAATGTGTTAAAAAAATAATAATATGACTGCAGCGCACTCACACACACAGTGAGCCTACAGTTCAAGGGCCTGCAATACAGTTCAGAGGCCTACAGTACAATATAGGGACCTACAGTGCATAACAGGGGCCTACAGTACAGTACAGGGGCCTACAGTACAATACAGGTGCCTACAGTACAGGGGCCTACAGTACAGTACAGGGGCCTACAGTACAGTACAGGGGCCTACAGTACAATACAGGGGCCTACAGTACATTACAGGGGCCTACAGCACAGTACAGGGGCCTACAGTACATTACAGGGGCCTACAGTACATTACAGGGGCCTACAGTACAGGGGCCTACAGTACAGTGCAGGGGCCTACAGTACAGGGGCCTACAGTACAATACAGGGGCCTACAGTACAGTACAGGGGCCTACAGCACAGTACAGGGGCATACAGTACAATACAGGGGCCTACAGTACAATACAGGGGCCTACAGTACAGGGGCCTACAGTACAGTACAGGGCCTACAGTACAGTACAGGGGCCTACAGTACAGTACAGGGCCTACAGTACAGTACAGGGGCCTACAGTACAATACAGGGGCCTACAGTGCATTACAGGGGCCTACAGTACAGTACAGGGGCCTACAGTACAGGGGCCTACAGTACATTACAGGGGCCTACAGTACATTACAGGGGCCTACAGTACAGGGGCCTACAGTACAGTGCAGGGGCCTACAGTACAGTACAGGGGCCTACAGTACAATACAGGGGCCTACAGTACATTACAGGGGCCTACAGTACAATACAGGGGCCTACAGTACAGGGGCCTACATTACAGTACAGGGGCATACAGTACAGTACAGGGGCGTACAGTACAGTACAGGGGCCTACAGTACATTACAGGGGCCTACAGTACATTACAGGGGCCTACAGTACAGGGGCCTACAGTACAGTACAGGGCCTACAGTACAGTACAGGGGCCTACAGTACATTACAGGGGCCTACAGTGCAGTACAGGGCCTACAGTACAGTACAGGGCCTACAGTACAGTACAGGGGCCTACAGCACAGTACAGGGGCCTACAGTACAATACAGGGGCCTACAGTACAGGGGCCTACAGTACAGTACAGGGCCTACAGTACAGTACAGGGGCCTACAGTACATTACAGGGGCCTACAGTGCAGTACAGGGGCCTACAGTACAATACAGGGGCCTACAGTACAGTACAGGGGCCTACAGTACAATACAGGGGCCTACAGTACAGGGGCCTACATTACAGTACAGGGGCATACAGTACAGTACAGGGGCGTACAGTACACTACAGGGGCCTACAGCACAGTACAGGGGCCTACAGTACAATACAGGGGCCTACAGTACAGGGGCCTACAGTACAGTACAGGGCCTACAGTACAGTACAGGGGCCTACAGTACAGTACAGGGGCCTACAGCACAGTACAGGGGCCTACAGTACAATACAGGGGCCTACAGTACAGGGGCCTACAGTACAGTACAGGGCCTACAGTACAGTACAGGGGCCTACAGTACAGTACAGGGGCCTACAGTGCAGTACAGGGGCCTACAGTACAATACAGGGGCCTACAGTACAATACAGGGGCCTACAGTACATTACAGGGGCCTACAGTACAATACAGGGGACTACAGCACAATACAGGGGCCTACAGTACATTACAGGGGCCTACAGTACAATACAGGGGACTACAGCACAGGGGCCTACAGTACAGGGGCCTACAGTACAGTACAGGGGTCTACAGTACAATACAGGGGCCTACAGTACAGTACAGGGGCCTACAGTACAATACAGGGGCCTACAGTACATTACAGGGGCCTACAGTACAATACAGGGGACTACAGCACAGGGGCCTACAGTACAGGGGCCTACAGTACAGTACAGGGGTCTACAGTACAATACAGGGGCCTACAGTACAGTACAGGGGCCTACAGTACAGTACAGGGGCCTACAGTACAATACAGGGGCCTACAGTACAATACAGGGGCCTACAGTACATTACAGGGGCCTACAGTACAATACAGGGGACTACAGCACAGGGGCCTACAGTACAGGGGCCTACAGTACAGTACAGTACAGGGGTCTACAGTACAATACAGGGGCCTACAGTACAGTACAGGGGCCTACAGTACAATACAGGGGCCTACAGTACAATACAGGGGCCTACAGTACAGTACAGGGGCCTACAGTACAGGGGCCTACAGTACAGTACAGGGGCCTACAGTACAGGGGCCTACAGTGCAGTACAGGGGCCTTGAAAGGCTAGGACGTGATACATTGAAAGACTCTGTAATAAATAATGTTGTCCTCTACTTAAACCACCGGAGAAAGAAACAAAAATCTTCTCCTTTCCGGCATCTCCTCATCTCCATTTCTCCATCCTTCCATCCCTCTATTGTCTATCCCTCCATCTCCATCCCTCCATCCTGGGCCCTTTTGCCACGAGTCATGGTTAACCACATCCGCTTCCACTTCCCTATTCTATTGCGTCTCAACCCAGCCACTGACCTCCAGCTCACCCCTGACAAGGCACACACGAAGAGGACACAAAGAGCCTGGCCCAGGGGAATACCTGACTCAACAGCATAGACTCAAGGGGAATACCTGACTCAACAATACAGGCCCAGGGGAATACCTGACTCAACAACACAGGCCCAGGGGAATACCTGACTCAACAACACAGGCCCAGGGGAATACCTGACTCAACAACACAGGCCCAGGGAATACCTAACTCAACAACACAGGCCCAGGGGAATACCTGACTCAACAACACAGGCCCAGGGGAATACCTGACTCAACAACACAGGCCCAGGGGAATACCTGACTCAACAACACAGGCCCAGGGGAATACCTGACTCAACAACACAGGCCCAGTGGAATACCTAACTCAACAACACAGGCCCAGTGGAATACCTGACTCAACAACACAGGCCCAGTGGAATACCTGACTCAACAACACAGGCCCAGGGGAATACCTGACTCAACAACACAGGCCCAGGGGAATACCTGACTCAATAACACAGGCCCAGTGGAATACCTGACTCAACAACACAGGCCCAGTGGAATACCTGACTCAACAACACAGGCCCAGGGGAATACCTGACTCAACAACACAGGCCCAAAGGAATACCTGACTCAACAACACAGGCCCAGTGGAATACAGTGGGGCAAAAAAGTATTTAGTCAGCCACCAATTGTGCAAGTTCTCTCACTTAAAAAGATGAGAGAGGCCTGTAATTTTCATCATAGGTACACTTCAACTATGACAGACAAAATGAGAAAAAAAATCCAGAAAATCACATTGTAGGATTTTTAATGAATTTATTTGCAAATTATGGTGGAAAATAAGTATTTGGTCACATACAAACAAGCAAGATTTCTGGCTCTCACAGACCTGTAACTTCTTCTTTAAGAGGCTCCTCTGTCCTCCACTCGTTACCTGTATTAATGGCACCTGTTTGAATTTGTTATCAGTATAAAAGACACCTGTCCACAACCTCAAACAGTCACACTCCAAAGTTCACTATGGCCAAGACCAAAGAGCTGTCAAAGGACACCAGAAACAAAATTGTAGACCTGCACCAGGTTGGGAAGCCTGAATCTGCAATAGGTAAGCAGCTTGGTTTGAAGAAATCAACTGTGGGAGCAATTATTAGGAAATGGAAGACATACAAGACCACTGATAATCTTCCTCGATCTGGGGCTCCACGCAAGATCTCACCCCTTGGGGTCAAAAGGATCACAAGAACGGTGAGCAAAAATCCCAGAACCACACGGGGGGACCTAGTGAATGACCTGCAGAGAGCTGGGACCAAAGTAACAAAGCCTACCATCAGTAACACACTACGCCGCCAGGGACTCAAATCCTGCAGTGCCAGACGTGTCCCCCTGCTTAAGCCAGTACATGTTCAGGCCCATCTGAAGTTTGCTAGAGAGCATTTGGATGATCCAGATGAGGATTGGGAGAATGTCATATGGTCAGATGAAACCAAAATATAACTTTTTGGTAAAAACTCAACTCGTCGTGTTTGGAGGACAAAGAATGCTGAGTTGCATCCAAAGAACACCATTACCTACTGTGAAGCATGGGGGTGGAAACATCATGCTTTGGGGCTGTTTTTTCTGCAAAGGGACCAGGACGACTGATCCGTGTAAAGGAAAGAATGAATGGGGCCATGTATCGTGAGATTTTGAGTGAAAACCTCCTTCCATCAGCAAGGGCATTGAAGATGAAACGTGGCTGGGTCTTTCAGCATGACAATGATCCCAAACACACCGCCCGGGCAACGAAGGAGTGGCTTCAGAAGAAGCATTTCAAGGTCCTGGAGTGGCCTAGCCAGTCTCCAGATCTCAACCCCATAGAAAATCTTTGGAGGGAGTTGAAAGTCTGTGTTGCCCAGCGACAGCCCCAAAACATCACTGCTCTAGAGGAGATCTGCATGGAGGAATGGGCCAAAATACCAGCAACAGTGTGTGAAAACCTTGTGAAGACTTACAGAAAACGTTTGACCTCTGTCATTGCCAACAAAGGGTATATAACAAAATATTGAGATAAACTTTTGTTATTGACCAAATACTTATTTTCCACCATAATTTGCAAATAAATAAATTAAAAATCCTACAATGTGATTTTCTGGATTTCTTTTTCTCATTTCGTCTGTCATAGTTGAAGTGTACCTATGATGAAAATTACAGGCCTCTCTCATCTTTTTAAGTTGGAGAACTTGCACAATTGGTGGCTGACTAAATACTTTTTTGCCCCACTGTACCTGACTCAACAACACAGGCCCAGGGGAATACCTGACTCAACAACACAGGCCCAGGGGAATACCTGACTTAACAACACAGACTCAGATTCAGAAGAAAAACCCTAAATATATAATAGATGAACAAACCGCAGATTGAAGATGCATGTAATGCCTACCTGGCTACTTGTTTACCTGGTGGTGTTGTTGGCTACACACTGTGATACAGCACATGGTATTCATCTATTCTAGTAGCTTTAACACTCTTCAACTGAGAACATAAAGCCTAATCAACAGTAAATACACTGATAAAGAATCATTTATCGTTTCTCTTCCTCAGTCTACCAGCAAAACATCCCTGGACCAGCACCGCATCAACTCCCTACACATGGTAATAACTGTATCTGTCCCTTGTGTCAAGCATTCTATGTCTTTAGCAGGAATCATCAACATCATCATCATCTATGTAGGGCGTTGATACGTTTTGTTTTCCATGACACCTGTGCTGCGATATGTGCACAGCTCCGTGTTGCATTTTGGATTTTACTCTTAACGTTGCATGAGAGTATTATAGCCAAAATTCACAAGATATGTGAGGTGAATGTACCTGGGATATCCATGAAGTCGTCCAGATTGGGCTGCAGTGGGGTGAGACCTGGCTGGATCATGTCAGCGTTGCTGGTATACGCTGAGGAGGGAAAACACAAATATTACATACAGAGAAGAGAGAAGAGAGAGTGAGAGTGGAGAGAGGGAGAGGGGGAGATGGGTGTGTGCCTCTGTCTACATTTTCAGCCTCATATATTCTTTTGAAGTTCCTTATTTGTAGGGCGGTTTCTTTCCTGCATTATTGTCTCACATGACCATAGGTTGGATAAATAGCAAGTGAAGTTTTCTGTTATTTTCATCACCAAAGAATTTTCACTTTCATAAGAATTTACTTACAGTTTAAGTCTGAAGTTTACATACACTTAGGTTGGAGTCATTAAAACTTGTTTTTCAACCTATAGTTCAAGCTATAGTTTTGGCAAGTCGGTTAGGACATCTACTTTGTGCATGACACAAGTCATTTTTCCAACAATTGTTTACAGACATATTATTTCACTTATAATTCACTGTATCACAATTCCAGTGGGTCAGATGTTTACATACACTAAGGTGACTGTGCCTTTAAACAGCTTGGAAAATTACAGAGAATGATGTCATGGCTTTAGAAGCTTCTGATAGGCTAATTGACATAATTTGAGTCAATTGTACCTGTGGATGTATTTCAAGGCCTACCTTAAAACTCAGTTCTTCTTTACTTGACATCGTGGGAAAATCAAAAGAAATCAGCCAAGACCTCAGAAATTTTTTTTTAGACCTCCACAAGTCTGGTTCATCCTTGGGAGCAATTTCCAAACACCTGAAGGTACCATGTTCATCTGTACAAACAATAGTACGCAAGTATAAACACCATGGGACCACGCAGCCGTCATACCGCTCAGGAAGGAGACGCGTTCTGTCTCCTAGAGATGAACGTACTTTGGTGTGAAAAGTGCAAATCAATCTCAGAACAACAGCAAAGGACCTTGTGAAGATGCTAGAGGAAACAGGTACAAAAGTATCTATATCCACAGTAAAACGAGTCCTATATCGACATAACCTAATGACCATCGTTATGTTTGGAGGAAAAAGCAGAAGAACACCATCCCAACCGTGAAGCACGGGGGTGGCAGCATCATGTTGTGGGGGTGCTTTACCGCAAAATAGATGGCATCATGAGGAAGGGAAATTATGTGGATACATTGAAGCAACATCTCAAGACATCAATCAGGAAGTTAAAGCTTGGTCGCAAATGGGTCTTCCAAATGGACAATGACCCCAAGCATAATTCCAAAGTTGTGACAAAATGGATTAAGGACAACAAAGTCAAGGTATTGAAGTAGCCATCACAAAGCCCTGACCTCAATCCCATAGAAGATTTGTGGGCAGAATTGAAAAAGCGTGTGCGAGCAAGGAGGCCTACAAACCTGGCTCAGTTACACCAGCTCTGTCAGGAGGAATGGGCCAAAATTCACCCAACTTATTGTGGGAAGCTTGTGGAAGGCTACCCGATACGTTTGACCCAAGTTCAACAATTTAAAGGCAATGCTACCAAATACTAATTGAGTGTATGTAAAGTTCTGACCCACTGGGAATGTGATGAAATAAATAAAAGCTGAAATAAATAATTCTCTCTACTATTATTCTGACATTTCACATTCTTAAAATGAAGTGGTGATCCTAACTGACCAAAGACATGGAATTTTTACTAGGATTAAATGTCAAGAATTGTGAAAAACTGAGTTTAAATGTATTTGGCTAGGGTGTATGTAAACTTCCAATTTCAACTGTAAGTATCATAGACAGTATATTGAGAGAGTCTACGCATAGCCTACATCACTCACTGTTGTGGCGGTCGTTGCCCCAGGGCCAAGGCATCTGTAGACAGTTAGATCCTTTAAGTAGCCTCGGGATATCAAAGTCAAAGTCACCATTATTAGTCAGTTGTACAACCGAATGCCTTCAACCGAAATGTGTCTTCCGCATTTAACCCAACCCCTCTGAATCAGAGAGGTGCGGGGGGCTGCCTTTTAATCGACATCCACGTCTTCGGCGCCCGGGGAACAGTGGGTTAACTGCCTTGTTCAGGGGCGGAACGACAGATTTTTACCTTGTCAGCTCGGTATACTAGACTAGGTAGGTAGATAGGTTGTGTACTTGTCCACAGGTAAGTAGAGTGGACCATGTGGTGTGGTACTCACTGTTGTGTCGGTCATTGGCCCCAGGGCAGGGCTTCTGGGTCATGGTGAACAGGGTGTCGGAGATGTCGGACAGGAAGCAATCCAGGTCAAACATGTGGGCCTCCTCTGGCATGACCTCAGGCTCCTGGCACTTCTGACTGGACCCTTTCTCCAACTCCGCCGTGCAGATCTGACCCTGGGGACAGACGGGTGGGGATGACATGAAGGCTATGTTCTAATACTCAAAAATGAATCCTTAGTTCCTCTCTTCCTTGAAGACATCACTGATCTAAAAAAATCTCCATCTCAATTAATCTTTCTGCAATTCCTCCCATACTGTTGTCCCACCCTTCTTCTCAAAACCCTTTGAAGAATGTCAGAGGGGAGGGACCTTGGACCTTCCCCTCCAATAGAGTTTATAAGGAGGCGGGGAGAGAAGATGCAAGGAGAGATTGCAGAGAGATTAGTTGAGACAGACAGACTCACAGCTAAAAAACAGATCCTCCCACTAGAGGGCACTAACAACAAGACTACAGGATGTGACGAGGAGAGCAGAAGAAGAAGGAGAACATCACATTGGAATATATAGTAAGTCCAATAGAAAGTCACTGGCAGCCATGTGATTGTAACTGCTATAAAAATATGAAACAATATTTAATTGTCCAATTCTCATAATTCTAAGAAAAATTTAAAATGTGAGTCTGAAAACAGCAAAGGAATGTTCCACAGTCCTCATCTGGCCACTGAATGTACTCAACTCAGATAAACACAACTGAACATTAACAGAACTTCACTTACCTCCCTCATCATGTTCAATAATGTCCAATTCAGCTATTCAGCCACAATATTTGGAAGCGCAAAGGTTTTCCTTCATCAAATCCCCCAAGCCCATCCAATAATCTTCATATTCACGATCGTGACTGATGGTGAATATGAAGATTATTGGATGGGCTTGAGGTTTATGTAGATCCAGATGTAGATCTATCTTGCTGTCTCTATCTTTTCTCTGTGTTTAAGATGCTGTGGTCCACCCTCAGGAAGCCCTGACTGGGGTGGATATTACTTTGGATTACGTTTTACCTAATGACAGCCCTGTTTATGCCTTTTTGTCCAGAAAGGTAATTACAGTATAGGTGTGCTGAGTGTGCTGAGTGTACTGAGTATACAGTACCAGTCAAATGTTTGGACGCACCTCATTCAAGCGTTTGTCTTTATTTTTACTATTTTCTACCTTGTAGAATCATGTAGTAACCAAAACAAAAAGTGTTTTAGATTCTTCAAAGTAGCCACCCTTTGCCTTGATGACAGCTTAGCACACTCTTGGCATTCTCTCAACCAGCTTCATGAGGTAGTCACCTGGAATGCATTTCAATTAACAGGTGGGAGAGAGGGTGGGAGACTTCACCTGACCATGTTACTGCATATTGCAGAGGGTTGGAGACTTCTCCTGACCATGTTACTGCATATTGCAGAGAGGGTGGGAGACTCCACCTGACCATGTTACTGCATATTGCAGAAGGGTGGGAAACTTCACCTGACCATGTTACTGCATATTGCAGAGAGGGTGGGAGACTCCACCTGACCATGTTACTGCATATTGCAGAGAGGGGGGAGACTTCACCTGACCATGTTACTGCATATTGCAGAGAGGGTGGGAGACTCCACCTGACCATGTTACTGCATATTGCAGAGAGGGTGGGAGACTTCACCTGACCATGTTACTGCATATTGCAGAGAGGGTGGGAGACTTCACCTGACCATGTTACTGCATTATGCAGAGAGGGTGGGAGACTTCAACTGACCATGTTACTGCATATTGCAGAGAGGGTGGGAGACTTCAACTGACCATGTTACTGCATATTGCAGAGAGGGTGGGAGACTTCTCCTGACCATGTTACTGCATATTGCAGAGAGGGTGGGAGACTTCACCTGACCATGTTACTGCATATTGCAGAGAGGGTGGGAGACTTCAACTGACCATGTTACTGCATATTGCAGAGAGGGTGGGAGACTTCACCTGACCATGTTACTGCATATTGCAGAGAGGGTGGGAGACTTCACCTGACCATGTTACTGCATATTGCAGAGAGGGTTGGAGACTTCACCTGACCATGTTACTGCATATTGCAGAGAGGGTGGGAGACTTCACCTGACCATGTTACTGCATATTGCAGAGAGGGTGGGAGACTTCAACTGACCATGTTACTGCATATTGCAGAGAGGGTGGGAGACTTCACCTGACCATGTTACTGCATATTGCAGAGAGGGTGGGAGACTTCACCTGACCATGTTACTGCATATTGCAGAGAGGGTGGGAGACTTCACCTGACCATGTTACTGCATATTGCAGAGAGGGTGGGAGACTTCAACTGACCATGTTACTGCATATTGCAGAGAGGGTGGGAGACTTCACCTGACCATGTTACTGAATATTGCAGAGAGGGTGGGAGACTTCACCTGACCATGTTACTGCATATTGCAGAGAGGGTGGGAGACTTCAACTGACCATGTTACTGCATATTGCAGAGAGGGTGCGAGACTTCAACTGACCATGTTACTGCATATTGCAGAGAGGGTGGGAGACTTCACCTGACCATGTTACTGCATATTGCAGAGAGGGTGGGAGACTTCACCTGACCATGTTACTGCATATTGCAGAGAGGGTGGGAGACTTCAACTGACCATGTTACTGCATATTGCAGAGAGGGTGGGAGACTTCACCTGACCATGTTACTGCATATTGCAGAGAGGGTGGGAGACTTCACCTGACCATGTTACTGCATATTGCAGAGAGGGTGGGAGACTTCACCTGACCATGTTACTGCATATTGCAGAGAGGGTGGGAGACTTCACCTGACCATGTTACTGCATATTGCAGAGAGGGTGGGAGACTTCACCTGACCATGTTACTGCATATTGCAGAGAGGGTGGGAGACTTCACCTGACCATGTTACTGCATATTGCAGAGAGGGTGGGAGACTTCACCTGACCATGTTACTGCATATTGCAGAGAGGGTGGGAGACTTCACCTGACCATGTTACTGCATATTGCAGAGAGGGTGGGAGACTTCTCCTGACCATGTTACTACCATGTTTTCCTTTTTTCTGCCTCCCTCTGTTTTTTATTCTCAGACTGACCAGCAGAATCTGAGTGACAAACATATGGTGAGCTCCCAACCTCATGGTGAGCTCCCCTTATGGTGAGCTCCCAACCTCATGGTGAGCTCCCAACCTTATGGTGAGTTCCCAACCTTATGGTGAGCTCCCAACCTTATGGTGAGCTCCCAAACTTATGGTGAGCTCCCAACCTTATGGTGAGCTCCCAAACATATGGTGAGCTCCCAACCTCATGGTGAGCTCCCAACCTTATGGTGAGCTCCCAAACATATGGTGAGCTCCCAACCTTATGTGAGCTCCCAACCTTATGGTGAGCTCCCAACCTCATGGTGAGCTCCCAACCTTATGGTGAGCTCCCAACCTTATGGTGAGCTCCCAACCTTATGGTGAGCTCCCAACCTTATGGTGAGCTCCCAACCTTATGATGAGCTCCCAACCTACTAAGATATACACAATATCACTGGGTCATTGATCCCCTCTGTCAATATCACACACACGCACACACACATCCACATGTTTGGCTAAACTTAAAAGCACAAACAATCAGCTGTCAGAGGATGATCAGTTCTCATTCTTGACCAAACATATAATTATTGAGATGTGAAAACTCTCATCAAATTTTCAGCGTTTGACTAAGGAGTACCCAGACGGTCAAGGCCTGTTCCAAAAAGAGGGAAATTAAAAGTAGAGTTGACTATTTAAAGTCTTTAACTTACCTTCTGTAGCATTGACAAAAGATCATCTTTGTTTTTCTGAGGCTACAACGGACGAAGAAGAAACTGAATTTAGTACAATTGGAGAATAACATTAAAAAGAATGCGTATCAATGGGATTCCTTTCTATGTTCAAATTGATTACCACTCACCCTCTTCTTGTAATAGATCCTCCACTTGTGGTATTCCTTGATCACTATCTCAATCCTACGCTTCCAGTAGCTGCCTTCTAGAACTATAGCCTTACAACAGAGAACAAAAAAACCATAGGATTTATACACCCTATTCCCTATACGGTGCACTACTGTTGACCAGGCCCTACGGGGTAGCGGACAATATAGGGATATGGTACCAGTTCAGACGCAGTCAGAGAGGAAGAGGTGGAGCCAGTGGATAACTGGGAAAAGTCAGAGAGGAAGAGGCGGAGCCAGAGGGATAACTGGGAAAAGTCAGAGAGGAAGAGGTGGAGCCAGAGGGATAACTGGGGAAAGTCAGAGAGGAAGAGGCGGAGCCAGAGGGATAACTGGGAAAAGTCAGAGAGGAAGAGGCGGAGCCAGAGGGATAACTGGGAAAAGTCAGAGAGGAAGAGGCGGAGCCAGAGGGATAACTGGGAAAAGTCAGAGAGGAAGAGGCGGAGCCAGAGGGATAACTGGGGAAAGTCAGAGAGGAAGAGGCGGAGCCAGAGGGATAACTGGGGAAAGTCAGAGAGGAAGAGGCGGAGCCAGAGGGATAACTGGGGAAAGTCAGAGAGGAAGAGGCGGAGCCAGAGGGATAACTGGGGAAAGTCTTTCCAGCAGGTGCCGTAATTTCTTTATAAATTCATCGCTCACCAAGCGAGGAGTTTTGTATGGAGGTCAATGAGACAGTGTCGAATTTGGTTAACAAAAAATAGAATGGCTTATTTGATCAAATAGAAGTTTCGTAATGATTAGGTTGTTACGATTGCACTGATAATTAGGACACGTGACATCTCGGCAACTTTGAGAAGAAAAAAACACTTTGCATGGGAGTTGTGCCTGATCGTCATTAGTTACCACAGCCACAAAGTCATATACCCTTCCTATTTCTAGAATTTCTCTTCTTAAAATGTGATTTTAAACCTAACCTTAACTACACTGCTAACCGTATGCTTAACCCTAACCTTAAATTGTTATTTTCATGAATTCTTACAAGATAGCCAATTTAGATTATTTGCCTGTAACTAGTGGAAACCCTCATGCCTGTTGTTCACACACGTATCTACCCTCTCATTGGCTAGAATGGTCCCAGCTGATCTTTTCTTTCATTAACTTCCATTATTGAAGATATTTATTTTCATTGTTAGAGCGGCTACTACGGTATCAGGTCAATATAATGGATCATCTGTGAGGCAGTCAATGTGTCTTTGTGGCTGCATAGGCTACTTCCTCACTAGGCCTTGGAGAAGGGGGTCAAAGGTCACCTACTTCAGGTTTGCGGTGGGCGTCGGCCTCGGAGCCCTCCAGAGGGGTGACAAACCCACACACACGTCTGGACCATGGTGAAGTGAAACAAAAACGATCATTCAACCATGTTTACCATAATTATAATAGTTCATGACTGGGATTCATGGTTCAATGGACTCTCAATAAATCCGTCAATTCTGTTTTATTTGTTTGTTTGTTTTTTTCAAAATGTGGCTTCAACATCAAGTGCATAAAGTAATGTCATTTTCATTAGTATGTGACATAGGAAGCAGTACACTGTGTCATCTGAAAATTCCATTCAGCCCACATTAAACAGATGTTTTTGTAGGAGGGATCCCACTCAGGGCCTCAACATTTATGGCACTATTCTCTTTGTTGTGTGAGTATACTGTAGTAGAGAGTCCATGTATCAGTTCTGTTGTGTTTTTGACAAGGCTCTCCTTGTCTGTTAAGAGAGGAGGAATGGAATAGGAGGAGAGGAGAGAGGGGAGGAATGGAATAGGAGAGAGAGGAGGAATGGAATAGGAGGAGAGGAGAAGAGGAGAGGAGAGGGAGGAGGAATGGAATAGGAGGAGAGGAGAGAGAGGAGGAATGGAATAGGAGGAGAGGAGAGAGGAGGAATGGAATAGGAGGAGAGGAGAAGAGGAGAGGAGAGAGAGGAGGAATGGAATAGGAGGAGATGAGAGAGAGGAGGAATGGAATAGGAGGAGAAGAGAAGAGGAGAGGAGAGAGAGGAGGAATGGAATGAGAGGAGAAATGAGAGGAGAGGAAAGGAATGGAGAAGTCAACTCACACTGAATGAACCAAGCTCTCCAGATCCCATTATTCAGACGGATCTTGTCTCTCCAGAGCAGCCGCAGGCCTTTGAAAGACTTCCACTGAGTTACAGAGAGACTATTTTACCACTGAAAAGACATAACGTATTTTAAAGAAATGTAATAACACAATATAAAGGCTATAAGACAGACATTATAAAGGCGTATATACATGCTTATAACAAGTAACAAAGAATTATACCTGCATTTCAGTAAAGGTTTACCATACATTTTAATTCGATAACTATGAGGCATATAGATATTTACATTGCCATTTTAGTCCTTTAACCTACTCTCTTATCCAGAGTGACGTACAGTTAGTTATTGCATCCATCTTAAGGTAGAGACAACCACATATTTTACTGCTGCTTCTCTCTTTGACATCATCATTTCCACACAGCCCTGGTGGCAACCAATCAGAGAAGCCTATCCATCAGAACACTGACAAGGTCTGTGTCCAAAATCCCAATATATTATGCTTTACTTTTAATGCACTATATAGGGAATAAGGCGCCATTTCGGACAAAAGCAGTCTATTGTCGACCCTGTACCTTTCCAGTATCAGACAGACAGAAGGGGACATTTGAGAAGCCATGTGAATCATTTCCTAGGGGCTGAATGCTGGATGATTTCAAATGGCTGAAGTGAAACCCTGTCAGCATCCACGTTCAGCAAAGGAGAGGAGGCACATTGACTGGGTGCAAATTGACTTGAAATTTACCCATCTGGAATATATAGCTTTAGGGAAAGGAGGATACCTAGTCAGTTGTTTAACTGAATGAAAGGGGGATACCTAGTCAGTTGTTTAACTGAATGAAAGGGGGATACCTAGTCAGTTGTTTAACTGAATGAAAGGGGGATACCTAGTCAGTTGTTTAACTGAATGAAAGGGGGATACCTAGTCAGTTGTTTAACTGAATGAAAGGGGGATACCTAGTCAGTTGTATAACTGAATGAAAGGGGGATACCTAGTCAGTTGTTTAACTGAATGAAAGGGGGATACCTAGTCAGTTGTTTAACTGAATGAAAGGGGATACCTAGTCAGTTGTTTAACTGAATGAAAGGGGGATACCTAGTCAGTTGTTTAACTGAATGAAAGGGGATACCTGGTCAGTTGTATAACTGAATGAAAGGGGGATACCTAGTCAGTTGTTTAACTGAATGAAAGGGGGATACCTAGTCGGTTGTTTAACTGAATGAAAGGGGGATACCTGGTCAGTTGTACAACTGAATGAAAGGAAGATACCTAGTCAGTTGTATAACTGAATGAAAGGGGGATACCTAGTCAGTGGATCAACTGAATGAAAGGAGGATACCTAGTCAGTGGATCAACTGAATGAAAGGGGGATACCTAGTCAGTGGATCAACTGAATGAAAGGAGGATACCTGGTCAGTTGTACAACTGAATGAAAGGGGGATACCAAGTTTGGAACACCAAGAGCCCATGGGCCCCCCTGCACATCAAGGCTGCAGGGGTGTGTGGTACTCCACTGTGACTCTTGTCCTTTTTACTCAGTTACACTGTAATCCTCCGTAACATAAAGACTGCCAACTCAGTTACACTGTAATCCTCCATAACATAAAGACTGCCAACTCAGTTACACTGTAATCCTCCATAACATAAAGACTGCCAACTCAGTTACACTGTAATCCTCCATAACATAAAGACTGCCAACTCAGTTACACTGTAATCCTCCATAACATAAAGACTGCCAACTCAGTTACACTGTAATCCTCCATAACATAAAGACTGCCAACTCAGTTACATTGTAATCCTCCATAACATAAAGACTGCCAACTCAGTTACATTGTAATCCTCCATAACATAAAGACTGCCAACTCAGTTACATTGTAATCCTCCAAACCAAAGTATGTTTCTCTGTCAAGATCTTCAAAACAGTTTATCAAGAATAGCCAGTCCTTATCCCTCCACCCAACCACACACACATAGACAAACAGACAGACAGACACACACACGCACAGTATACACACGTACACCTTTTGAGTTTATGTAATTTCTAATTAAACCAAATCATTCTCTATAAATTACAGTATCAATCACATGTATTATGACAGTGTAATATTATAAGGTGACCAAAAATAAAATCACTTTCACAGTATAGGTCAGACAAAACTATGTTCTCTAACTGATGCAACAAATATGTTTTGAATTGATGGTACAATAGAAGTAGGTCTATAGTAGGTTAAACCCCTTTGACAAACTTGACGCACAAGTAAACAGTGACGTAATGACTTACCTGTAGGCCAGTGACATACACTCAAATAACCGGGTCAGCGTTGGGTCGATGCTGAGGCTCCCAGAACTAAGCGGACCGAATCTGTATGTCTGACACCAAGTCCTGTTCACCGTATCGAAATCATATCCCACCGTGGCTCCGCTTTTCCGTCTCCGCTGGGTGCTGTCTCTGTGGGGGGAGGACACCATGAAGTGTCCGCTATGGATGACCTGCGCACGGAAAAAAGAACCAGCAACAGCCGGTCCGGGCCCGATGGTCGTTGCATGATCTTCTTCTTGGTCCGAATCTGATTCCAAGTCGTTGAGCTGGTTCTGCTGCTTGCCTTGTCCTTGTCCCTGAGACAATTTTAGGAATATTGTTTCTGCCATTGCCATTTCATTATAGCACTCCACTTGATCCGCGCAGCAATGAACTTTCCCCCCAATTTAGGTCCAATTCTTATTTGACCAGTCACTGTGGCATTTGAATAAGCGCAACACGTGCTGAAGTTGACAGATGGAATCTGGAACGCGTGGGCTATGTCCAATCCAAAAGCATTTCTAGCCTAGTGGAGTGTGGGGCACACAGTCAGATGTGTTGTCCCATGTCATTGGAATGCCCTGTTATGGCCCCTTAAAGGAACAGCTGACCCAAGAACAGCTGAAAGGTGGCCACTCTTTCTTACAACACCTTATCTCAAACAGTGGATGATAAATTCACTAGGCTATGTTATGACATAAGAGGAGACCTATGTCCCAGACCAGCCAATGGGACTAGGCCTATGCCTGGAAGCAGGGGCGGCACATGGTTTTTCAAGTTTGGAGAAGCAAATTTTCACCATAAAAATGTAACCTTTATAATAAAACATTCCATGCATCCTTTGCAGACTTATGTAAGACTACTATTCTTAATGTGATATTTAAAATGGACAGTCATAATAATATAGCTCAAGCACTGATCGCATAAAATACTGTTCAATCCAGCGCATAGTGGCGTAGAGTAGTTCTAGGCTATAGGCTATCAGATACATTTCTTCTCATTTCTTTGCACAGGAAAATGTTGCCCTTTTATATTCACACTTAATGCAATTCTACTACACTTTATATGGCTGGAAACATTAGCAGAATCTTTTTAATACGACAACAATTACAGGATAGCCTTATCTGCTGACACTGAGACATATAATAGATCTACAAAAAAGAGGGACAAATACAATATAACGTTCATCTAACCTGGAGGGGGAAATTATTGTCCAAAAACAAACAGGAGTGTCACTGACCCAATGATAAAGACTGAATATGTACACTACTAACCGGGTATATGGTCGATGTCCTCCTCTGGTTCCAATAAGATAGGCTACAGTTCGCTCATTTAAGTTGAGCATTTTGATAACTAAAAGACAGACTGGAGTCTTCTCGTTGTCTTCTCTTTACAGCAATAGCCATTTGCTTTCCAATTCGTTTTTTTTCTCCCGTTATTGTATTTTGAAATATTGTGATATGTCTTTCTGGGTCTCTGTGCTTTTCTCTGACAGTCGCAACTCAACAATCATCTATTATTTGGTATTTGCCGTGCGAGCTGCTCAAATTGTGAGCTCTTCTGACTGTAGGCCACACGATTTAAAACAATTCAAAATTATTATTTTTAAACGCTAATGATTCTCTTTGGCCAAATCATGCTTTCTGGTGTATTAGCCTGTTTTAATTACTTTATTTATGTATAGACAGGAGTAAGTATACTTTTGGTAATTCAATTGACTTTAGGGAAAGCTCATAGCTTCGCCTAACGCTATGGACGCGCTGCCTATGCCTAGAAGTGATAGCAGACTGAATAAAGACTGCTATCGATACTAGAAAAGTACATATTCCACCACTTCTCCCACTGTGTCCATGTGAAGTCCATATGGACATTTTGTCTTTTGGTGAATATGTATATCATCATGTCTACATATACTGTGACGGCAATAACGTGCAAATGGACAACACATATATTTATCTCTGCAGAGAATTGACATTTTTTGAATGATCAATGATTAATGATTTGGAATTATATATATAAAAAAAATAAAACATAGTTTCAAATGTATTAAAAGAGTTGCTAATATTTTTGCCAAACAGGTGGTGAATTAATATCAGAGAGGAAGAGTCGCATGTAGGCAGTGAACCACTCGATGGACTACATATCCCAGGCTTAGTAACAACTTCCGGGCCATGATTTGCCGAAAAGCTTAAAACTCGATCAAAATGCGCAAGAAAAACCAGAACTGTTTGGTTTGTTGTTGTGAACTTGTAGCGATTTAGATGTGTGTTTTTATACACTAACAGTACATCCTCAAAGCTACTGATATCATGGATGCGTTACACAGACATCGTTCTCTTCACAAGGGGACGACTCCACCATGGAAGGAAACCTACAGGAAGGTAATGTTATTTATGGAATCGTATCTATATCTGGACAGTGGCTTGCTAACAAGCTAACCACGGATAGTTGATAGATTCGAGGCCAAACATTGGCACATTAGGCATAATCTTTATCTGAATCTAGCTGAAACCAGAATTGGAATCACGCTCGATATTTTAAGACTTTGCGTGGCTCACCGAGTTAATGCCAATGCTTTATCTCATCAAGTGTAACTCTGTTTGATGGTGGTTCACTTTTTTTATTTTTTTTTATAAAAATGTTTTTGTTCCTCCAGCGTTGCGTGGACAGGTTGAAGAACAGCCGATCCCGGTTACTGGAGAAGTACCGTCAGATGGGAGATGGTCAACACTGCAGCGCCAAGGGCTCCGTTTTCATCCAGGAGGTGATGGAGGAAGAGTGGAACGCGCTTCAGTCAGCCAACAGAGGGCTGCCCTCCCTGTGGTGTAAAGACGGAATGGAAGAAGTGAGGGTTTGTCAATTGCATACTAATGACTGTGCATGAGAGGTAATCGTGTAGCTAACATGACATGCGTACAACCAATCTACTGCTAATCTTGGATACTAGATCGCTACTTGGAGCTTACCCCATGTCTTCTCTACAGATGTACAGTGTCATGAAGGAGTATGATGAACTGGCAGTGTTTGAAGAAATCCAACAGGAACTTATGTCTCAAGGTAGTTTAATTCCCAAATGAGTCTTGCCTGACTGTATTATTTCACACACACACACAACTGCCCACAGCTACACACAAGTTCAGACAGGAAAACAGGATGAAACCCCTGGGCATAGATGGTTCTCTCTGAATGACATGCAACTTGTTCCCTCTCCAGAGCTCTCCATCATTGAGGAATATGAGAAAAGCATGCGGTTTGAGGAGCAGTACTTGAATTCAGTTGTGGAAGGGCTGGAAGGGGAAAGGCAACTCATATGTCCCGTATGTCATGTGTAAGTCTCTCCAAGATGTGACTTGTCATGCTATTGCTCTGATTTGTCATAGTTAAGACTCTTAAAAACCACTGACTGTGTGACTGTCTACATTTCAGACACAACTTAACTGTGAACAGCCATTTTACCTCCTGTCCTTGTGGACTTTACATCAACACAAGGGTTTGTATGATATCTCGTACATAATTCAAATTGACCACAAAAAAAAGCAATATGCCTTTTTGTTGGATTATCTGTTGTGCTGACCACTCTGTTCCTCATGATCATGTGAAGGCACTTTCTAGTTAATGTACTACGCTTTTGGCTGATTGACGTCTCATCAGTCTGTTCATCTCATCTCCAGCAAAGCAACGTGACCCTAGAGTCTCTGCAGTGTCTGTTGGAGAGGAGGGTAACTGAACACATGGAGGACTGTCTTCAGAACCCCGTCTTCTCCATGGCCTCCGACGCAGATAGCTCTCCAAACCTCATGATGAGCTGCAAGGTGACTTGACTGGCTTAAATCCCAAATGGCAATCTGTTCCCTACATGGTGCACCTCTTTTGACCTGAATTCTATGGGCCCTGGTTTAAAGTAGTGTACTGTAAAGGGAACAGTGCCAGTTGGGACATAAATTGCCTTGATCATACTTACAATCCTCTTATTCTGTCTGGGAGGTCAGGCCATAATGTAACACTTCACTAGTATCACTACTGCGCTCCCTACACATACTGTTCCTATAGTGCCTTATTATGTCAAATATTCCTAATGTATTCATCTGATAAGTCATATCATATTTTGATTAAGGGGTCCTGCATAGGTTTTATATTGTTTAATTTTAGGTGTCAAAGCATAGACTTATCATATTGTTGACTTATCACTGAATGGATCTTGTTTCTGATTTCAGGCTTGTGATTACCTGTCCATAGTTCTGTGAATCACCCATCCTACCAGGTGAAGTCTGCTTTTAATCACCCTGTGTCTGTGGGAGGATTTTTGTTCTCTGAAATAAAGACTTTATTTGTACAGTAAGATTGGGTCATTTAGTTTGAATGGTATTCAGCGCGTGTTTTAAGACTTACGTTACGAGGGTACAATCGTGTGCAAAAAGTAGTTATGGCAGTACAATGGGCTGGCTGGATGATGGGATGCTCTAGCTCTGTTCATGACAGCAGATGGTTCCTCTTACCAGTGTCTCAGATGTTGTCAATGTTTTCCTGGAGGCCTTCCTCCCTGAAAAGGTACACACTGCTGCAACCAGCTAAAAATGCCTGAAACTACGACCAGGAACAAGTAAAATCAAGTCCTTTTGATATGCTCACTGGCTATATTTAATTTGTGTACATTCACTAATTGACACATATTGGATACTCTGACACGTGTCAGCAATTAAGTCATACTAACCTGTGGCGAGACATTAATCTTGTACCATAATGTTGACAAGACCCTTAACCTTTTATATTAACCTCAGTGAAATACAGAAACATTTACATTAGCAGCAGTTCAATATGAAATTGGCTAAAAGCGGCAGAAACATCAAATGCAACAGTTCTTGTGCCTATACTTCACCCCCAAATTTAATATTTTCCATTTGTTTCCAATCTTGGAGGGATGATGTCTTACTGAAATTAAACATCTAACTTGATGGATTTTGTTTCATCTACACATTAATTGCATTTGACAAAGCCACTAAGGTCTTCCAGGAACTTGATGTATTCGTGATGCTCCATGGCAGTGCTCAGCTCAATCAGTTCATCGGCAAATGTGTTGTCAACCCCCCGGTCAGCTAGGAAGTCCATCAGGTGGTCATACAGAGCCTGAAATGAGAGATTTTCCTTATTTAGGCGCTTCAAACTGACCTGTCCCAAATTGAAAGAGCAGCCTTCCTGAAATGTCCTATTGTAGGCAGTAAAGTAATCGTAGATTAATAATGATAGCCTGGGCACCAGTCTGTTTCTGCCCTCTTGTCAACTCCTTATGAAGTAGGTAGGCAACACCACAAACAGATCAGAGACCAGGCTAGAATCATGAAGTATCAGTAATGATATTTAGCCATGCTGAGACCATGCGCATCAGCTCTCTTACCCAGTCCAGAGAGTCTGTGTTGAGTGTGTAGGCCGTCTCCTTCCACTCTCCATCTCCCTCAGGCTGGAAACTGACCTCACGTATGGAAAAGATGTCGCTCTCCTCTTCCCCTTCACCATGGCTTACCTGAGAAATCCATTTAACCCAACATTGGTAGATTTATTGCTTATTAACAAAACAAAGCCTGCTTCCCAATAACTACTCTGATAACGATGTCTTCTATTAATGTAAAATGTTTCTGGACCATATTGCCAATGATGATTCACTTATCTTACCTCATCTTCAGGATAATGGCAGTCAAACACCAAGGAATGTTTTGCGGCTGGTTTCGTCACCTCGACAACAAAGTTGGGTGTTGACACAATATCTGGCTGTTAGGAAACACATGGTTCAAAGCCTTAGCATTGTAAACAGCTGGCTGATATGGACAAATTCACATAGCGATACATGTAACTATATACACAACTAAACTAGTAAAAAAAAAAGAAACGTCAACAGGGTTTATTTTCAGCAAACATAACGTGTATGAACATAAGATTCAACAACTGAGACAAACTGAACAAGTTCCACAGACGTGACTGGTGTGGCCACCAGCTGCATTAAGTACTGCAGTGAATCTCATGGACTGCACCAGATTTGCCAGTTCTTGCTGTGAGATGTTACCCCACTTTTCCACCAAGGCACCTGCAAGTTCCCAGACATTTCTGGGGGGGGAACGGCCCTAGCCCTCACCCTCCGATCCAACAAGTCCCAGATGTGCTCAATGGGATTGAGATCCGGGCTCTTCGCTGGCCATGGCAGAACACTGACATTCCTGTCTTGCAGAAAATCACACACAAAACGAGCAGTATGGCTGGTGGCATTGTCATGCTGGAGGGTCATGTCAGGATGAGCCTGCAGAAAGGGTACCACATGAGGGAGGATGTCTTCCCTGTAACGCACAACGTTGAGATTGCCTGCAATGACAAGCTCAGTCCGACGATGCTGTGACACACCGCCCCAGACCATGACGGACCCTCCACCTCCAAATCGATCCGCTCCAGAGTACAGGCCTCGGTGTAACGCTCATTCCTTCGACAATAAACGCGAATCCGACCATCACTCATGGTGAGACAAAAACGTGACTCGTCAGTGAAGAGCACTTTTTACCAGTCCTGTCTGGTCCAGCGACGGTGGGTTTGTGCCCATAGGCGACGGTGTTGCCGGCGATGTCTGGTGAGGACCAACCTTACAAAGGCCTACAAGCCCTCAGTCCAGCCTCTCTCAGCCTGTTGCGGACAGTCTGAGCACCGATGGAGGGATTGTGCGTTCCTGGTGTAACTCGAGCAGTTGTTGCCATCTTCTACCTGTTCCGCAGGTGTGATGTTCGGCTGTACCGATCCTGTGCAGGTGTTGTTACACGTGGTCTGCCACTGCGAGGACGATCAGCTGTCCGTCCTGTCTCCCTGTAGCGCTGTCTAAAGCGTCTCACAGTACGGACATTGCAATTTATTTCCCAGGCCACATCTGCAGTCCTCATGCCTCCTTGCAGCATGCCTAAGGCACGTTCACATAGATGAGCAGGGACCCTGGGCATCTTTATTTTGGTGTTTTTTTAGAGTCAGTAGAAAGGCCTCTTAGTGTCCTAAGTTTTCATAACTGTGACCTTAATTCCCTACCATCTGTAAGCTGTTAGTGTCTTCACGACCGTTTCACAGGCACATGTTCATTCATTGTTTATGGTTCATTGAACAAGCATGGGAAACAGTATTTAAACCCTTTACAATGAAGATCTGTGAAGTTATTTGGATTTTTACCAATTATCTTTGAAAGACAGGGTCCTGAAAAAGAGAGGCTTCTTTTTTTGCTGAGTTTATATAATAAAAGTTAATGGACAGTTATTTTATATTAGCAGGAGGGTGCGAGACAATGTTTTCACCAGTGCCAAGTATTAACAGATGGTAGCCAGTAGCTATGCTTCCATTAACTAGTCCAAAGATTTTGATCTGCTAGAGTGCGTTTACATTTAATGATCGTGTCGATTAAAAATTGCTGGATATATAATTTTTTTTTACTTAATTTGTGCAAAAACCTACAGTGTTTAAAATGTTGTGGTTGAAGTTTTTCCATTAGCCATTTGGGCAAACTGCGCATTAAAGCTGCAATATGGAACATTTTGGGCGGCCTGATCAAATTCCCAGAGACTCTTGAGTTATAGATCTGTCATTCTCATTCAAAGCAAGTCTAAGAAGCGGTATATCTGTTCTAAGTGAGCTATTCTATGCATCCCGTTCTTATGTTTAATGTTTACATTTTTTCGGTGTATCATTCCAGCTCTAGGTTTACCTCACTTTCTGCCGACTTCTGTCCCTGCGCTTGTTCAGCCTCCTCTTCAAAGTTAGGGGGAACACTGTTGTTGACATTGAACGTGACGGTCACTCTGCAAGGAAGGGATCAGACAATATGCCCATAAAGAATACAATTTCTAATTATGTGAATCATGACAGGGTTAATTTTGTGCAGGTGTGTATTTACTGATAGGACATCCTAGTCAAAATACAATGTCTACGGCGACGTATGCAATCAGTAGCAGACATTTACTCAGGATGGGGAGAGGTAGATCTAAGTATTGTAATATTGGGGTAGCGTTATTTTATCGCCATTGCGCTTTACTTTTCTCCAGAAAGCGTCCTGATGAGTTTGGCTTCTGTGCCGTTCTGCTCTAGCGCCCAGCCTCCAGACATCTTGGGAAGAGTCTTGCTTTTCTGGAGCTTCTTCTCTTCTTTCATTTCATCAGACAAGAAATCTCCAAAGGCTTTGTCTCCTGAAACAGAGCAGTTATAAGATAATATAACGGAGAAAGTCATTATTAACTACACGCTAGTCCTATAGAGACTGTCCCAAAGATTCTTGCCCCCACTCATGTTCCATTTCCAAGGTCACATGTGCATTGCTCGACACAAGTCCAAGGATATCTAGCAGGAGAGCTAGCAAGCCAACATCACACTCAGTAGTTATTGATGGTTTCCTCATCAGCTTGACATTCTGCACTGCTCTGAAACATGCGGTCTTGCTTGATAAATCATCAGCTACCTTTTGACTAGAAACTATAGACATGGTTCCATACATTGGGGGACACGCATTGGTGACATATCTTGCCAATGTCGCCCCTCCAGTCAGATATTTATATAACATATATTTTATAAAAGTTCTCCATGTTTTACAAGCTGGTCCCAGCTATTCCTCCATTGTTTTACACACCACTAACTAGTTCAACAAGACCAAACAAGTGGAGGGGGTCATTTAGCTTGCTAACGTTACCATAACTAGTAGTCACACTACAGTAACTAGTTAGCTACACAATTTAACGATTAGTACCTTCCGTATGTAGCGACACGCATCCACGGGACACAGGACTCGGTCCTTTTGAACTGAAGAGTTTTGGTCTGTACCCCGATGCTGCACCAGCATCGCTCATCATCCAGAGAGACCGGGTGAAGGGCCGGACGGTTCCCGAGTTTGGAGAGCATAACGCCGATGTCCTAAGAGGGTGGAGAACACGAGTCGAGGGCGTTGTGGTTGTAGAAATACGAACTGCGCTACTCACCGCTCGGGAAAGCGTCTTTAGCATGATTATAGGTTGGTCAATTTGACTAGTAAATAAACCAATACAAAAAAATACAAATGGTTTAATAAGCCCCAAGTTCCAGTTCCCAGGTACTACCGTTAGATCACTGCCTGTCTGGAAACACGTGTGCAAGGACACCGTGACCTCAGACGTTGAACCGGAACTGATCACAAGGTCTAAACCAATGACTAGATCAGACACGTTTTGCGGTCAAATAAGTATTAATAATCAATACATACATGTCATGAAACACGTCTAATAAATCCAACAACCGTGTGTTATGATAACTCGAGGCAGAATGCAAACAAAGGGGTTGTTATTGCTCTAGGGTGTAGAGCGCCCGCCCCCTGCGTTTAAATGAATGACAAGCAGAAGACAGGATCATTGGTCAAACTGTACGTTCACGTTGATGCTTCACTATACAGTTGAAAACCATAAACATTATTGCAAATTAAACAAAACAATTGATGAGGAAAAGTTGTTTTATTTATTAGAAAAACTAGTGGACATAATAACCAGCATATATAATAAAAGGTCACCCTGTTATTTCCGCCACCATAATATTTTGATTTTCAACCAACTCAGGTCAGGTTGTTTATCATCCAATGAAACACGGCAAATATTCTGTCAACAATGACGTTTCAGTCAAACATATGACCATTGGTTATCCAGTAAACCTATCACACAAATTTTAAACTATCATTCTTGTTTTGGGACATTATTTATCTGATTATCAAATTCTCCATAAAGAAATCTTTTAGGAATGACATCTTAAGATGCACTTCAAGATCTAAATGTGTCATTAATTTAGTTTAAAGACAATATTATTTCCGTTTTTTTTACAATAGAAAGATGGGTGAAGAATGCCATGTAGGCACAACAGACACCCTGTTCAAATCCCGCCTCCACAGCTTCAATCCTCCGGTTGCTCTGAACAATACAAAGAGAAGAGCGAAGATACAATCCATTTTATATCATTCTAGACATTTTACGAGTGTATCAAAGACCTGAGTAATCAAATCAATTCCTACTATATAATCTCCATGCATTGCGTTATCAATGTACGAGTACGCCTACCTGACGTGGTTTAGCAGGAATTTGTGCAACAGTGCTCCACATTTAAAACAGGCTAACTGATGTGACCAACTTCACAATAAGCTTTGAAAGTCCATTTACCCAGAGGTCAATGCATCGGTCTTTGGAGCTGCAGTTGCTTACTGTAAGTTACTGCAGCAGGAGCATGCATCAGGTAATAGTGAGAGTGAACAGAGTTTGAAAAAGCAGGCATTTGTGAATGAAAGACATTCAATACACTCTCCTTCTACACCACATCAACTGACAGACGCCATAACGCATTAACCCTGCCACACACACACACACAACCGCCACACTATGACCGCACACCTCAAATGATGTGGACAGATGTCTCGGTACCCTTTTAGGACAAATGACAGACGAGTCATTTTTAGTCAGCAAAATCCCTTATTTCCCTGGCAGTTGATGTAGATGTGTGTGACTAAACTATGAAGACAAAAAGTCAACCTACGCCAAAGTGTTTATGTAAACTGCTGCTTAACACGTCTAATTAAATACTGTGATGTCATATCTATATACTTCAACAGAAAATATTATGTACATGGAATGGCATTTTTGTTATACATGTCCCCTGTTTTAATAAGTTAGACCAGGGGCCAGAATTTAAATATGAACAGCCAATTGAAGTCAGTTGTTGAATACATTTGTTTGAATGAAAAACCATGCCATCCCACTTCTGTGAGTTAATCTATGTCGCTAAGAAACATGCAGATATTTAGAATCAGTGTTTGAACTCAACCTCGATGAAACCTAATTTCTGGTTGTGAAGCAAAAAGAAAAAGGTCAGTCTGTAACCACAGTTACAGGAACATGAGTCTGTAACCACAGTTACATGAGTCTGTAACCACAGTTACAGGAACATGAGTCTGTAACCACAGTTACAGGAACATGAGTCTGTAACCACAGTTCTATGCCAGGGGAATCTAGCTCTTCTATGGTTCAGCAGACGTCTGCTGTAAGAAAACATGGTCACTGGTCCATGAAGAGGTAGAAGAACCAAAAGAACAGTCACCCAGACCTCCCTCTATTCGGCTGCATGTAGACAGGCAGACCCATTTCCCCTTCCCCCACTAAATTGGTCTTTTAACCAATCACATCAGATATTTTTCAGAGCTGATCTGATTATTCAAAAGATCCATTAGTGGGGGAAAAAAGTTTAGAATTGGGCTGCTTGTCTAAAACGCAGCCAAACTGGCAGACATGTCCGAATGCTAAATGTTCTGTCTTTGACTGGCGCGCGCACACACACACACACACACACAGCTGAAGAGTCTTTCTACGCTTTGTGTAAACAAAAACTGAGCGATTCAGCAAACAAGAAAGAGTAGAAAGATTATGTTCTTCCCATCATGCCTCCATCCAGGTTCTAATGACACTGTGAGGGAGATGTGGGTCAGGTGTGTCACTGGTCAGGGAGGTTTGATTCTGCTGTAGTCTCTTGTCACCCCAGAGTCCTGTCCAATCAGAGGCTAGCTCTTGGTGGGGCGTAGCTTCCGGCGGAAGTACTCCGGCGCGGCCTCGACCAGCCAATCAGCATCCACCAGACACAGGTCTCTCATGTAGCACTTCGAAGTGTGCAGGAGCTCATTGAAGACCACGTAAGCAGGCTTGGCCTGGAAGAGGACAGAGGAGGGGTGGATGGCAACAGGCTGGTGGGTATCCAGGGCCGTGTAGCTTCCATCTGGCTGCAGCTCTGCAGCGTTCACAAACAGACCGTGGGCCAGGCAGCGACGCACGCTCCCCGTGTCCGACCCACATGACTCCAGCTTCATGCTCAGCTGGTACACAGAGGGGAGAAGGAGAGGTCATTATGTGTGAAAAGAGATAAATCATATGGAAATATCATGGACTTGTTCAGGTGAAAGATATCCATGTTTGAATTCATCAGCCGATTAGAAGACCTAAGAGTTGAAATGTTGCCGCCAAAAACATTTGGAAAAATTGCAGTGTGCCGATTCCCCTCTTGCTGATGAACAGCCATGTTGAGAGAACTGGCTACTTGTGATGTTAGGGACTTGTTCTCCTACCTTGAGACAGATCTCTCGGAGCTGTGCACGGACCTCTCCAACCATGCTCATGTTCCTGCTGTTGACAAAGTTCTCCCGACACCACTCCTACAAACACACACACATCGGAGCCTGTACTGACTACACCATCTACAAACCATAACACTTCATCAATAAACACTAGCGGCTGGTGATGAACGTCTGGACAAAAAAAAACAATGCTGGGATGGAGAAGCATATTATTTAATTTACAAATATATTTCTTTTACCCCTTTTTCCTCCCCAATTTCATGGTATCCGATTGGTAGTTACAGTCTTGTCCCATCGCTGCAACCTCCGTACGGACTCGGGAGAGGTGAAGGTCGAGAGCCGTGCGTCCTCCAATACACAACCCCACCAAGCCGCACTGCTTCTTGACACAATGCCCACTTAACCCGGAAACCAGCCGCACCAATGTGTTGGAAGAAACACCCTGTACACCTGGCCACCATGTCAGTGTGCAATGTGCCTGGCCCGCCACAGGAGTCACTAGTGAGCGATGGGACACTCCCCTAACCCGGCGATGCTGGGCCAATTGTGCACCGCCCCATGGGTCTCCCGGTCGCGGCCGGCCGCAACAGGTCCTGGACTCGAACCCAGAATCTCTAGTGGCACAGCTAGCACTGTGATGCAGTGCCTTAGACCACTGCGCCACTCGGGAGGCCTGGAGAAGCATTTTAGTTTGGTGACCAGACCCTCTATGTCCAGAGATATTGTACAGACTGTATGAAGACTCCTAAAGGCTTCTTCTTTCTAGGAGAGATCCACTGACCTTGTTGGCGTTCACTTTCTTAAAGGCTCTGTAGATGTTGAGCAGGGTCAAGTGATCTCCCCTCGCTGGTGGTGAACTTCTTGCGTGCGGCGAGACACTCCTCTCGGCGTGCGGGCGGGTTGTAGAGCACCGTGTCCACCGACAGCAGAGACACGATGGTCAGCACCTCCTCAGAACACTGGAAGTCTGGTGACAGCAAGATGGTCTGTAGACACACACGAGAGAGACAGAAATAGAAAGACAGAGAGAGAGAGAGAAAGACCGTGAGAATGAGAGAGAGACACAGTCAGGAAGAATGTTTTAATACAGTATTTGTTGTCATGGCTCCTTATAAACAAAGGAAAGGGGGATGCCTAGTCAGTTGCACAACTGAAGGCCCATTTCCTGTGTGTCTGTCTTACCTTGGCATAGCGTGGCTCCAGGGGGAAGCTGGCCATCTTCTTGCCCAGAGGAGTGAGGGTGACCTGCTCACCTTTCTTCCCTACAGCCCCTAGCAGATCCAGCTGCTCCACCGCCGAACGCATCGCCTCTGAACAGTCACATTGCGTTATTACAACCAACTCTGACCAGTCACATCACACCCACAACATTACAACACATTCTGACAAAACACATCAACAACACGACAGCAGTGCAACTAACTCTTATCTGAGCCTACAACGCAGTGGAATAATACCCGTTTTAATGGATTCTAACACGTCTGATGCCTTTAACAGCACAGCGAAGACACAGCAGGCCTGGGACTGGAAGACACACTGCTTACCAGGAGAAGGCTTAGACATGAAGTCAAAATTCATCACGTCAGGAATCCCCAGAGCCAGAAGCTGTAGCATGACACTGGCCAGGTTACACCTGCAGAGAGAACACAAGAGCAGAACACTCAATCACGACAGAGAGAACGACACCGCAGCAACAACTGGGTCGTGTTCATTAGAGCACACTGTAGCAAAACCTTTCGCAACGGAGAATTAAAAGCATTTCTTATTGGACATGTTGAGATAGACGCCAACCGGAGAAGTACTATTGAAAATAGTTATGTTCTCTTCCAACAGGTCAACAGTGATTACACTTGCAACGGTTGCTCATGTACTCTATACACATCTGTCCATCTGATCCAACTCCAGCCATGGTGGTCCTACCTCCATCACATGCATGGGGATCGAACTGTGTGTGTGTGTGTGTGTGTGTGTCCTACCTTTGTATCTCAGGCACGGTCATGGGGATGAGGTTGTCAAACTCGTCCTCGGTGTAGAGACGGTAGACAGAGCCGGAGTCCTCTCTGCCAGCCCTGCCCGCCCTCTGCCACGCCTGGGCTTTAGAAACCCGCTGTACTGCCAACACCTCCAGACCGCTCTCTGAGGGGCGGATACAAGCGTACATTACAATGGAAATAAGCCAAAACATTTTTTTTTTGTAATCTTCAATCCTTTTTATATATATATATATATATATATAGTGTGTGTGTGTGTGTGTGTAGTTGTTTTTTCAAAGTTGGAAAACGTTAATTATCAGATAAAAATGAATTCATTAATTCACACCAGGGCCATAGAACTGAGTGACTGACAAGTAGAGAAACAGTTAGGAAAAGAGGTCAAACCGCTTTGTGTATCGTCACAGTGAGAAGTCTCACCTGGGTTGAAGCGTTTTGCTTTCACCATGCCTGTATCAATGACGTATTTGATCCCTGAGATGGTGATCGACGTCTCTGCAATGTTGGTTGACAGGATTACCTTCCTACAACCCTGGCAAAGCAAAAACACAGAGGAGAAGAAATATATGAAGTTCAACAGTCCAGTATTCCCAGATTAATATGAAATATGACCTAGAATGAATTACAATATGAGGCCACAAGTACGAGTAACATTATTCAGGTAGGATTTAATAGAATATTCACTTTTAAAACAGATTTTCACTGGACAGTTACTTTAATATGAAGCTTTAGTTGCTTGAGGAGACGCATCACAATTAAATGACTGCAGGATATTGTACTTGGCCCTCTAAAGGGGATGTAGGTGTATCCTACCTTAGGTGCAGGCTGGAAGACCCTGAGCTGCTGTGCAGGGGGTAAGGAGGCGTAGAGAGGGATGACAGTCATGGGACCACAGCTGTCAGGGAGGTGCTTGGCGATGTCACGGCAGGTACGAGCCAGCGCCTCTATCTCCTCCTGTCCCGTCATGAACACCAGGATGTCATGTGACGCAGGGGCTTCCTGTTCAGGATGGACGCATCACAACCACATCTTGTCTGTCATCATATGTTGATTTGGAATCATGTCTAACTTGTGTTTCCAGAAAGGTATGATTCATGTCATGTTATGAGGTTGAGTAGTTATAGGAGGGTGTCTGGTAGCCTGGTTAAAGAAGACTAAACTAGTGAAGGATAACAATGGGGGGGTTCAGTCTGGTTGAACCAGGCTAGGTGTCCGGGCCTCAGAAATGTATTTATTCGACTATTCTGATTATTTGAACAGGGACAATGTAACAACACAAACAGAAGTGTCAGAAATTAGAAGCGCTGCACCAGATTTAGCAAACAGCTAATGTACATCTGCAGTCCCCGGGCAGGTGGAGATGTATATACTGTACCAGTCAAACATTTGGACACACCTACTCATTCAAGGGTTTGTCTTTATTTGTACTATTTTCTACATTATAGAATAATAGTGAAGACATCAACATTATGAAATAACACATATGGAATCAAGTAATAACCAAAAAAGTGTTAAACAAATCAAAATATATTTTTGATTCTCCAAAGTAGCCGCCCTTTGCCTTGATGACAGCTTTGCGCACACTTGACATTCTCTCAACCAATTCAGATGGTTTGGTTGGACCGCAGAGTGAAGGAAAAGCAGCCAACTAGTGCTCAACATGTGGGAACTCCTTCAAAGACTGTTGGAAAAGCATTCCAGGTGAAGCTGGTTGAGAGAATGCCAAGAGAGTGTGCAAAGCTGGGCGGCTACTTTGAAGAATCTAAAATCTATTTTGATTTGTTTAACACTTTTTGGGTTACTACATGATCCATGTGTTATTTCGTAGTTTTGATGTATTCACTATTATTCGACAATGTAGAAAATAGTAAAAAAATAAAGAATAACCCTTGAATGAGTAGGTGTCCAAACTTTTGACTGGTACTGTAAGTGAAAAACGATATGGGATGCTGGGCTGAAGGGAGATACACACAGACCCCATACACCGCCTGCTACGTTAGGTTAGATACACAGACCCCATACACCGCCTGCTACGTTAGGTTAGATACACACAGACCCCATACACCGCCTGCTAGGGTGGTTAGATACACAGACCCCATACCCCTCTTTGTATATAGATTTGTTTTTTTTCTACTGTATTATTGACTGTATGTTTGTTTTACTCCATGTGTAACTCTGTGTTGTTGTACGTGTCGAACTGCTTTGCTTTATCTTGGCCAGGTCACAGTTGTAAATGAGAACTTGTTCTCAACTTGCCTACCTGGTTAAATAAAGGTGAAATAAAATTTTAAAAAAAATAAAATACACCACCTGCTGCAGTAGTTTTCATTAAGCAAATATTCAACCTAGTTCACTGCACAAACGTGGTAATTAACTGCAATGCCCATAATTGCTACGTTAAGTCACATGTCCATACCTGATGGATCTGGAAGACTGAGACCAGTGCAGCCTGCAGGTAGTCCGACTGGGGCTGCTTGGTGTAGTACATCTGGATGGGGTGCTGCCTGCCCTCCAGGTACAGCACAGGAGACTTGTTGAAGTACTGAGAGAACAGATCCACGTCCATGGTGGCTGACATCACAATCACCTAGAACAGTACATTGAAGAGGCAATATATCAGATTTATTTATAAAGCAATTTTTCTTTTTACACCAGTCTTGAAGTGGTCTTGGGAGAGCATATTTGCCTTTTTACATTTGGTGCTTTGACAATGGAACACCAGATCAGGGGTACACACACACTATTCTATGTAGCCTACAGTTAGTGACCTAGCCTGGAATTCAAAGTGATATGTTCTATTTCATCATTGTTCAGATCATATCACTGTGGATTCCAGGCTACTGAGCCTAGCAATGACCTACCTTGAGGGGGATCTTGTTCTGTTCTCTGCGTTTGCGCTGGGCAGCCTTCACCACTCCAAAAAGCACGTCAGTGTGCACGGTGCGCTCGTGGGCCTCATCCAGCACCACCACGGTGTAGCGTAGCAGTAAGGGGTCTCCTATGGCCTCACGCAGGAGCATACCGTCTGTCATAAACTTCAGTTTTGTCTCTGAGGAGGTGACATCCTCAAATCGCACCGTGTAGCCAACCTGAAAAGCATGATTGGATTTCCCGATTTGATTGTTTGGTAACAGTCCACATACATCCTAGCTTTAGAGAGTTTACAAGACTGAAGTTTGTACAAGACTCATAAACTACAAGACAAGGATTGTCGTTGGGTACATGCAGCCACTGATGATGATAATCAAGGTAACAACCACCACCACATTGATATTGATTGAATTACAAAAGCACGTGTGTTCTACTCGAGTTTGAAGACCACAGATTGTAAAAAATATCTTTACGCACCAGCTTCCCCAGCTGAGTTCTCTTCTCCTCTGCCACCCTCGTTGCCAGGGAGATAGCTGCCACTCGGCGGGGCTGTGTCACAGCGACGATGCCCTGTCGAGCGATGCCAGCTTCATACAGGTACTGAGGAATCTGGGTGGTCTTCCCAGAACCCGTCTCACCTGAGGGACAGGGCATCGGAAGACACAATGGTTTGTCAGCCAACGTTACAATAGTTGAAGGCAAAATGTACAGTATATATGATGATTGCAACCACATGAACAATCAACATTGGTCCTCAGATGAACAGGGGTGTATTCACTAGGAACAAAACAAGGAGAGACCTCGGAATTTTTTATTTATTTTTTTAAAACACCAGTTTCCGTTGCAAAACGTTTTTTCGACTAATGCTTACACCCCAGGTGAGTCCTGGGGTATGTTCACTAGGATCCACACAGAAGCCAACAAATCAATCAAATAAAATGTTATTTTTCACATGCTTTGTAAACAACAGGTGTAGACTAAAGGCATGCGCATGCTTCCCAGCTGAAACACTTCTGTGGAGTGTATATTCTGACAGCGGTTTTTTTTATTTGGGGGGGTGGTTTCGGTGAGGGGTTTTTCAGGCATTCGGGCACACAAAAACAAAGTTCCAGAGCCGAAGTAAAATGCTTATGGGCCCTTCCCAACACGGCAGAGAGAAAAAGAATAAAACTGAGGAATAAATACACAAGGAGTAACGTTAACTTACGGCAGGTAGCCTAGTGGTTAGAGCGTTGGACTAGTAACCGAAAGGTTGCAAGATCGAATCCCTGAGCTGACAAGGTAAAAATCTGTCATTCTGCCCCTGAACAAGGCAGTTAACCCACTGTTCCTAGGCCGTCATTGTAAATAAGAATTTGTTCTGAACTGACTTGCCTAGCTAAAAAAAAGGCTAAAGAAAATTATAACAATAACAACTTGGCTATATACACAGGGTAAGTACCGAGTCGACGTACGAGGTAATTGAGGTAGATATATACAGGGATGTGAAAAAGTATTTGCCCCTTTCTAATTTTGCATATTTTTGATACTGAATGTTAAAATCAGAGCTTCAACCAAAACCTAATATTAGATAAAAGGGAACCTGAGTGAACAAATAAATTTAAATAAGTATGTAATTGTTGTTATTTCATAAACAAAGTTATGTAACACCCAAACAGGTAATTGTCCCCTTACACTCAATAACTGGTTGTGCCACTTTTAGCTGCAATGATTCCAACCAAATGCCAAAACATCTCAATTGGAATTAGGACTTTGACTAGACCCTTCCAAAACTTCAAATGTGTTGCTTTTTTTTTAGACATTTTCATGTAGACTTGATTGTGTGTTTTGGATCATTGTCTTGCTGCATGACCCAGCTACACTTCAGCTTCAGCCTGACAAAAGGTTCTTCAACAAAGTACTGAGTAAAGGGTCTGAATACTTATGTAAATGTGATATCATTTTTTTCCCCTTAATAAATTAGCAAAACATTCTAAAAACCTGTTTTTGTTTTGTCATTATGGGGTATTGTGTGTAGAAAACAATTTAATCCATTGTAGAATAAGGCTGTAATTTAACAACATGTGGGAAAAGTCAAAGGGTCTGAAAACTTTCAGATGGCACTGTATATCATTGGGGTGGAAGCTGTTCAGGGTCCTGTTGGTTCCAGACTTGCAGTAGCAGAGAAAACAGTCTATGATTTGGGTGGCTGGAGTCGTTGACAAGTTTTAGGGCCTTCCTCCGACACCGCCTGGTATAGAGGTCCTGGATGACAGGGAGCTCGGCCCCACTGATGTACTGGGCCGTACTCACTACCCTCTGTAGCACCTTGCGGTCGGATGCCAAGCAGTTGCCGTACCAGGTGGTGATGCAGCCAGTCAAGATGCTCTCAACGGTGCAGCTGTAGAACTTCTTTTGAAGATATCAGGGCCCATGCTGAATCTTTTCCGCCTCATGAGAGGGAAGAAGCATTGTCGTGCCTTCATGACTATGTTAGTGTGTGGACCATGATAATTCCATAGTGATGTGGACACGGAAGAACCTGAAACTCTCAACCTGTTCCACTAGAGCCCAGGAACACTTTTGGGGTAAACATTTTTAATTGCAAAACGTTTTGCTACGATATGCGACTGTTGTACCACTGACAGCTGGCCATTAAGATCACTAGCTGTTGATCAGTCATGATTTGACCTCACATTTTCCCAAGTACCCAGTTGTCTTGAATGCACCATGGGAAAAAAAACGGAGGTCAAATCATGACGTCAATGATCTCTTTGGGAGCCTTATGGGACTCCCAATCACAGCCTGATGTGATACAGTCTGATTTCGAACCAGGGTCTGTAGTGACGCCTCTTGCACCGAGATGCAGTGCTTTGGACCGCTGTGGCCATGTGTGTGCGTTAACTATTTAATTGTACTAGAATGCTTCAAAGGCCGCTAAAATTTTAAATATCGGTATTGTTTTTTTGGGGCAAGGAAAATATCGGACATCGGTATTGGCCAAAAATGTCGGTGCATCACTACAATTAACTTTCAACCGATGCAAAACACGCCTACCTAGTCTCCGGGCCAGACTAATCGAATCCCCTCCACGAGGCGAGTCAAACTCTTTGTGTATGAGCCATTTTGGCCTACTGACGTGGTTGTTGTTTTGTAGTTTGTCTGTCTTTGTATATAATAAACTAAAACGTGTAGCTATATCGCCACAGGTGACCGGGAAAGTAGCCTATGGTGGTAGAGGTATGGAAAGCATACGGTTTGGAACTATTACATCTGCCTGTATGGAATTCTTGCAAAAAAAATAAATAATTTAATCTTTGCTGCTAATAAATTGGCAAAATATCCAACCGAAGATCTGCGTCAGGAAACCGGTTCTTTGGCAAGCGTTTATGAACATTTGCAATCCCACCTGTGCTGTGCTACAATGGCTATTGCATGACCTTTTGACTAGGTTAAGCCAACTTACCTATCAATACAGCATTATGAAGCTGTCTAAGCTGGTTAATGAGTTGAGACTTCGCCTGGTAAATGGGAAGATTTTTCCTTTGCACGTCTATTGGTACCGATGCATTTTCCTTTCTAGGTAGCAGCATCCCAGGCTTCTTGTCAAGACGGAAAAAAGGAGACCCCGGCTTAAATTTCTTCGCCGGAGGATGATCGGGGTTGTGGGGCATGGTCTAGAGAGAACCGATTTACAAAGCAAAACTTAAGGCTTGTTCAAAATGAAATAGAGATAGATTTTTATGGACAAATACAGCCAAGCTTCACTGCGGTTGTTTACCTCATCGACCCAGCTAAATCCTTCCCACGTGGTAAGTTCCGTCGCAGGAGTTAGACGTCGGATTGCCCCTACCGGTGAGAATGTGCCTCCACGCGTCACCTCACCTTCAACACGGGAGCCGAAAACCCAAACCAGTATCACAGGTAGAACAATGAGCCAGATATTTCACCGCATGTAGAAATGTGAAGCACCTGGTTGGCATTTCCACTCGCTATCAAATATGGTGATAAGAGGAAGTGGACGGCAGTGGGAGAACATGGAGCTAGATGGATTTTGGCCCACATTCTGCTCATTTTCTCCATGCAGTTTCCAAAACTAGAAACTGTAACACACAGAGTGGACTGAATTCAAAAAGACTTTACCCTTTGTCAAATATGTAAAAAAGTGTGTTGTTTAGAAGGAGTGCAAGGGCAAATTGAGTTATTTTAAAATGTAACCTTTATTTAACTCGGCAAGTCAGTTAAGAACAAATTCTTAATTACAATGATGGCCTACCGGGGAACAGTGGGTTAACTGCCTTGTTCAGGGGCAGAACGACATATTTTTATCTCATCAGCTCAGATCCAGCAACCTTTCAGTTACTGGCCCAACGCTCTAACCACTAGGCTACCTGTGCCCCAAACACTTCACAGAGTAGGCGTTCCCTAATGGAAATATCCAAATAAATGCGCCAATAGGATCGCACTAGCTCGTGCTTGACTCTGCCCACTATGATTAATTTGCTCCTATTGAAAACGACAGGCTCGGTCTACCTTGGGTTAGTTATAAACAAATATATCATGCATGACCAAACTGCAGAGTGAAACAGCACAAACACCAAGTGAAAGGTCATATAATTCAAGAGATTATGTACAGAATGTCCACAGGTAGAGCTGGACTAATTACTTAAACATATAGTTTTGTTTGATTATGAATACATATAACTAGGTATGTGTTGATCTATTGGTCTCATGATCGGACCAAAAAATATCAATTATAGAGACAAAAAAAAGGTCAAATAAGACTCTGTGTCCGTGCCAAATGTCACCCTATAGGCCCTGGTCAAAAGAAGTACATTATAAAGACAATAGGGTTCCACTTGGGACAGCGCCTAGGATCATAACCTGACCTTTTATGATGCCATGCAGTAAACCAGTGTTTCCCAACCCTGGTTATCAAGTACGCTCAACAGTACACATTTTTATTGTAACCCTGGACATGCACACCTGATTCAACTTGTCAATTAATCATCAAGCCCTCAATGAGTTGAATGAGGTGTGTTTGTCCAGGGATACAACACAAAATGTGAACTGTTGGGGGTACTGGAGGAGTTCGCTGTTGGGGGCACTGGAAGAGCTTGCTGTTGGGGGCACTGGAGGACTGGAGTTGGGCTGTTGGGGGTACTGGAGGACTAGGGTTGGGCTGACGAGTTGGGCTGTTGGGGGTACTGGAGGACTGGAGTTGGGCTGTTGGGGGTACTGGAGGACTAGGGTTGGGCTGACTGGAGTTGGGCTGTTGGGGGTACTGGAGGACTGGAGTTGGGCTGACTGGAGTTGGGCTGTTGGGCTGACTGGAGGACTTGGGCTGTTGTGGGTACTGGAGGACTGGAGTTGGGCTGTTGGGGGTACTGGAGGACTGGAGTTGGGGGTACTGGAGGACTTGGGCTGTTGGGGGTACTGGAGGACTTGGGCTGTTGGGGGTACTGGAGGACTTGGGCTGTTGTGGGTACTGGAGGACTGGAGTTGGGCTGTTGGGGGTACTGGAGGACTGGAGTTGGGCTGTTGGGGGTACTGGAGGACTGGAGTTGGGCTGTTGGGGGTACTGGAGGACTGGAGTTGGGCTGTTGGGGGTACTGGAGGACTGGAGGTGGGCTGTTGGGGGTACTGGAGGACTGGAGTTGGGCTGTTGGGGGTACTGGAGGACTGGAGGTGGGAAACAATGCAGCAAACCCTCAAGAGCAGGGCTTTTCAGTTCCGGTCCTCCACAGCCGAAACGCTTCTGTTCTTTTTTTCTACCTGGTAGTTAATTGCACAAACCTGGTTTCCCAGGTCTGAGTCAGTCCCTGATTTAGAATGAGAGGATGAAAACCAGAAGTGTTTTGGCCCTCCAGGACTGACATTGAAAAGCCCTGCTCCAGAGCGTCCTTCATATGTCATATGTTGTCACGAATGACGCTTGAATTCACAGGCTTTAGAAAAGGAAAGGGGAAAGGGGCAAAGTAGTTACTGTGTATTGTGTGGCTATTTATCCATTGTGACCTCTAATTGTGAACCCATACAATTACATTGGTCTGTTAAATCTGCAGTATTTTCTTGTGAAACGGAATCTCTAAATGAGTTTGTTAGTTGTATATCAGCATTTAATAAATTAATCAAACGTTGCATTGTTCATCTTTTTATTTGTTTTATATGTAAAGCCCTTTTCTCTTCAACAGTTTCAAAGTTGTGTTTTACAGTAATCTGTGTTTTACAGTAATCTGTGTTTTACAGTAATCTGTGTGTCACAGTAATCTGTGTGTCACAGTAATCTGTGTTTTACAGTAATCTGTGTTTTACAGTGCCTTCAGAAAGTATTGAAGTCTTTATCTTTTTTTAAAATATTTTTTTTTACATTTTGTTGTGTTACAACCTGAATTTAAAATGGATTAAATTGAGATGTTGTGTCACTGGCCCCCTACACACTACCCCATAATGTCAAAGTGGAATTATACTTTGAGAAATGAAAAGCTGACATATCTTGAGTTAATAAGTATTCAACCCCTTTGTTATGTCAAGCCTAAATAAGTTCAGGAGTAGAAATTTTCTTAACAAGTCACATAATAAGTTGCATGGACTCTGTATGCAATAATAGTGTTTAACATGATTTTTGAATGACTACCTCAACTCTGTACCCCACACATACAATTATGTGTGGGGGGGGCGGCAGGTAGCCTAGGGGGGGCGGCAGGTAGCCTAGTGGTTAGAGCGTTGGACTTGTAACCGGAGGGTTGCAAGTTCGAATCCCCGAGCTGACAAGGTAAAAAAATCTGTTGTTCTGCCCCTGAACAAGGCAGTTAACCCACTGTTCCCCGGGTGCCGTGGATGTCGATTAAGGCAGCCCCCCGCACCTCTCTGATTCAGAAAGGTTGGGTTAAATGCGGAAGACACATTTCGGTTGAAGGCATTTGGTTGTACAACTGACTAATAATGGTGACTTTGACTTTATCTGTAAAGTCCCTCAGTTGAGCACAGAATTTCAAACACAGATTCACAAAGGCCAAGGAGGTTTTCCACTGCCTACAATGTAAAGAAGGGCACCTATTGGTAGATGGGTAAGAAAAAGCAGACATTGAATATCCCTTTGAGCATGGTGGTGTATCTTGGGGTGCAACTTTCACTGGGGACGGGGACAATATGAAATTGCATTTTTGTCTCCCCTAGTTTTAGACAAAACGAGGCATCGATGTGCTTTAGGACCATGCGGACGCCTCCGAGCGGTCGTGTAGGCTGTTTGAAGTGTTTATCCGACTGAGTTATGTCCCTAACCACTTCTAAAACCAAAGTTGCGCCCCTGGGTGTATCAATACATCCAGTTACTACAAAGATACAGGCTTCTTTCCTAACTCAGTTACCGGAGAGGAAGGAAACCGCTCAGGGATTTAACCATGAGGCCAATGGTGACTTTAAAACAGTTACAGAGTTTAAGCTAGAAAGATATTTTTTTTTGCATGGGCTGCATCTCAATCCACCACATCCTCCGATGTCGCACTTCCGCAACTGCTGTGGAAAGTGGCAGTGCTACAGCGCTGTTTGTCAGACCAGGAGACATCCCGAAAATCGATCTGTGGCATGGCGGGATTTTCCATGCAGCGGCAGAACAGAGAAGCTACATCTGGTAAGATGAGAGGTGGGGGTGGTGCGCGATGTCTAATATTAAAGAAGTCTCGAGGTATTGCTCGCCTAGCCATGAAATGCTTTGAAAGGCTGGTCATGGCTCACGTCAACAGCATCCTCCCGGATGTCCCAGACCCCACTCCAATTTGCATCCCGCCCCAACAGATCCACAGATGACGCAATCTCAATCGCACTCCACACTGCCCTTTCCCACCTGGACAAAAGGAACACCTATGTGAGAATGCTGTTCATTGACTACAGCTCAGCGTTCAACACCATAGTGCCCACAAAGCTCATCACTAAGCTAAGGAACCTGGGACTTAACACCGCCCTCTGCAACTGGATCCTGGACTTCCTGACAGGCCGCCCCCAGGTGGTAAGGGTAGGCAACAACACATCTGCCCTGCTGATCCTCAACACTGGGCCCCTCAGGGGTGTGTACTTAGTCCCCTCCTGTACTCCCTGTTCATCCATGACTGCGTGGCCAAACACGACTCCAACACCCTCATTAAGTTTGCTGATGACATAACAGTGGTAGGCCTGATCACGACAACGATGAGACAGCCTATAGGGAGGAGGTCAGAGAACTGGAAGTGTGGTGCCAGGGCAACAACCTCTCCCTCAATGTGAACAAGACAGAGGAGCTGATTGTAGACTACAGGAAAAGGCGGGCCGAACAGGCCCCCTTAACATCAACAGGGCTGTTGTGGAGCAGGCAGAGAGTTTCAAGTTCCTTGGTGTCCACATCACCAACAACCTCTCATGGTCCAAACACACCAAGACAGTCGTGAAGAGGGCACGACAAAACCTATTCCCCCTCAGGAGTCTGAAAAGATTTGTCATGGGTCCTCAGATCCTCAAAAAGTTATACAGCTGCACCATTGAGAGCATCCTGACCGGTTGTATCACCGCCTGGTATGGCAACTGCTCGGCATCTGACCGTAAGGTGCTACGGAGGGTAATGCGTACAGCTCAGTACATCACTGGTGCCAAGCTTCCTGCCATCCAGGACCTATATAGGCAGTGTCAAAGGAAAGCCCATACAATTGTCAGAGACTCCAGTCACCCAAGTCATAGACTGTTTTCTCTGCCATAAGACTGCTGAACAATTAATCAAATGGCCTCAGGACTATTTACATTGACACCCCCACCCCACCCTGCTGCTGCAACTCGCTGTTTATTATCTATGCATAGTCACTTGACCCCTACCTTCATGTACAAATTACCTCAACTAACCTGTACCCCCCGCATACTGACTCGGTACTGGTACCCCCTGTATATGGCCTCGTTATTATTATTTTATTGTGTTACTTTTTATATTTTTTTTACTTTAGTTTATTTGGTAAATATTTTCTTAACTCTTCTTCAACTGCACTGTTGGTTAAGGGCTTGTAAGTAAGCATTTCACAGTAAGGTCTACACTTGTCACATAAAGTTTGATTTGATTTGTATATCCTCCAAACACTGGGTTCAAGGGGCTTTTTCACTTAAATGTAGCCTCTTACTTTGAAGGGGTGAGCAGGGTATACTCTAGAGCAGGGATGGACAACTTTGATAGGCCACAAAAACCTATTCAAATAATATTTTTAATGTTTTCATTTTTTCTAATACTATTTCATCTGTTGGGGGTTACCCTGGGGGTCAGGTGTGGGGCTACACCAGTGCCATTATTACTGTATATATGTGCTAACCTTTAGATGCGTGCAATGCGCAATGATGGAAAAATACTGGGTAAATGGAGATGTACTGCTTTAGTTCTCTGGCTGAGAATTGTCTGCACCGAGATAGTAGAGTGAGAAACCACAGCCTAGACATGTTTTTCTCATCTTAGATACTTTGTATCTAATCCAATGCAACAATGTTAAGATATGATTGACGGTAGGTTGTATAAAGAATGCGGTCTCTTGTTTCAACACAGATCTTTACTATTGAATACTGAGGTACTCTGCATGTGAGTCTCTGTCTGCAATTGCATTTTATTACTAAAGAGTTTTATACCAAGGTTCCTGTGTCATCTATCTGGAAGACTGATTGTTAAAGGAAACTTACATCACCCCATGCAAAGGACCACCTAACACATCCTTCCACAAGATATAGTCCCGAAAACTAGGGTTGCTGCTATCCAAGCCGGCTGGTAGTTTGTTCTATCGGTACGGTTGCCAGAGACGCGACCCAGTCTAAGTATTTTTGTTCTAAATCTATAGTTGTTCGTTCTAGATGTTCCATTGCCATGATGGCTGTCAACGTTCTTATCCCGTGCTTGCTAACTAGCCAACTTCGGCTAACATAGTCACGTCAAACAGTGCAGCCAGAATAACCGTAAAGTAGCTGCATTTGTGTTTGTTTATGCTGTTTTCTAGTGATTTTTTTTGGGGGGGGGAGATGCATCCATAACAATGAGCTAATAATGCGCAATTTGGCCTGGTATAGAACATTTGCTCTCTCGCCAGGCCACTGTTCAGAAGAGATAGCCAACAACACAGCTAACGCAATCACTTTAAACTGAAGCTGGATTTTGTGATTTTTCTATTGACATTTCTTTGTTTTTTTTAATGCATAAGAATGATGCCGATTTTATGATTTCCACAGGCTAAGAAAAGCTGCCAGCCTGTCTGTCTTGTCCCGACTCCCGACACTTTCATTACTATGGGACAGCTGGAGATTGAATTTCAGTATTGAAACAATGTTGCAAATGTTGGAGAAACAGACAGCAAGTTTAATACAAATCTCAGCTGTTGAAAACCAAATGCTAGTGTATTAGAAATGGGAGATAATGTCTAGATGCTTTTTATGGTGTATATCTAGTAGTCTATATTTCAATTGACCTTTATTTAACTAGGCAAGTCAGTCAGGAAGAAATTCTTATTTACAATGACGACCTACCCCAGCCAAACCCTCCTCTCACCCAGAAGACGCTGGGCCAATTGTGCGCTGCCCTATGGGACTCCCGATCACAGCCGGTTGTGATACAGCCTGGGATTGAACCAGGGTCTGTAGTGACGCCTCTTTCACCTGCGCCACTCGGGAGCCTTCTAATTATAAATTGCCTGGCTGGGCTGATGAGACAGTGGATTGCGCAGTCAGATGAAACAGAGTAAATAGGCATTTCAACGTCATATATTTAGTCAATGGGAAGTTGTGGAATAGACACCGGCTGGAATGCATTTTTAACCAATCAGCATCCAGGATTAGACCCACCCGTTGTATAAATGCAATTATTAACTGGGTGGTTCGAGCCCCGAATGCTGATTGGCTGACAGCCGTGGTATATCAGACCGTATACCATGGGTATGACAAAACATATCTTTTTACAGCTCTAATTACATTGGTGACCAGTTTATAATAGCAATGAGGCACCTCAGGGGTTTGTGGTATATGGCCAATATACCATGGCTAAGGGCTGTATCCAGGCACTCCATGCTGCGTTGTGCATAAGAACAGCCCTTAGATGTGGTATATTGGCCATATACCACACCCCCTCAGACCTTATTGCTTAAATAAAAGATGACTGGTCATTGGTCAGAATAATCACATCAGATTGTGATGTCATGTGCTGGGCCAAAAACTCCATCCCACCTGAACAGCCTGAAATTCCTTCCATTTTTTTCAAACAACAAACAAACGACATCATCATTTTCACAATTTAGTGTTATTTTGACCTCATAGTGTGGAAATCTAATTTAAAAAAAAAAAAAGAAATCGTTTTTGACTGCTCTGCAAATGTTCTTTGAATGGTTCCAGCTTAGCCTACTTCAACTAGTCTATCACAGTCATATCCTGTGATATATTTAATCAATAAGGCACGAGGGTGTGGTACATGGCCAAATACCACGGCTAAGGGCTGTTCTTAGGTACGACGCATCGCGGAGTGCCTGGACACAACCCTTAGCCGTGGTATATTGGCCATATACCACAAACCCCCGAGGTGCCCTATTGCTATTATCAACGTAATTAGAGCAGTAAAAATAAATGTTTTGTCATACCCGTGGTATACGGCCTGATATATCACGGCTGTCAGCCAATCAATATTCAGGGCTCGAACCACCCAGTTTATAATAAACTATAACACATTGATATACTGAACTACTTTCTCCAGTAGCTTAGAGTTCAGTAGTCAGTACACAGACACGGTTGTCCAGGATAAGACTCAGAACATCAGTATCTACAGTATCGTTATTGGAATGACACAAATCACTATTGAACTGTTTCAAGTTCTGTCATGCAAATACACACACACACTGAATAAATTCTCTGGAAGTAAACAGACCTTTTTGAAGTAGGCCTAAGGCCAAGTATTTGAGACACTCTTGATTTAGCTTGGACACTACAAACTACAGTAAGTAAGACTTTGTTCTTAACTGACATGGTAAATAAAAAATCTAACAAATAAATAGGCCTAGGGCCAAGTATTTGAGACACGCTGGATTTAGCTTGTACACTGAAAACTACAGTAAGTCAATCAGTACAGCTGAAGTATTTAATATGCATTTGACCAACCCCAAGTTTTTTTTTTCATCTCAACTGGCTCTGCCGTCGCAACGTCCCCTAAATGCCGCGGCCCCCTAGCTGTCCTGAGCACATCGGACTGTTAACTTAAGAGGCCCATCGGACAAACTATTTGGCCACTATACCTATTTTGCCAATTGGCCTGGTTTACTATACGGAGCCCTGCTGATCCGTATGCCGACGGAACAGCACGAGGGGGCCACAACAGACTTTCTTCCGTCACGACGTCCCTCCAAGGTCTTTCTGCTAGCTTACTAGCCCTGGCCCGCTAGCTGCTTGAAGCCACTCACTGGACTCCAATGACCACTCGGCTACGCATGCCTCTCGCTAATGTCAATATGCCTTGTCCATTGTTGTTTTGGTTAGTAATTATTGCCTTATTTCACTGTAGAGCCTCTAGCCCTGCTCAGTATGCCTTAGTTAACACTTTAGTTCCACCTCCCACACATGCGGTGACATCACCTGGTTTAAATGATATTTCTAGAGACAATATCTCTTTCATCGTCACTCTATGCACCAGTTTACCCCCACTGTATTCACATCCTACCATACCTTTGTCTGTACATTATGTCTTGAATCTATTCTACCGTACCCAGAAACCTGCTCCTTTTACTCTCTGTTCTTAACGTACTAGACGACCAGTCCTTTTAGCCCGTATCCTACTCCTCCTCTGTTCCTCTGGTGATGTGGAGGTTAATCCAGGCCCTGCTGTGCCTAGCTCCACTCCTATTCCACAGGCGCTATCATTTGTTGACTTCTGTAACCATAAAAGCCTTGGTTTCATGCATGTTAACATTAAAAGCCTCCTCCCTAAGTTTGTTTTATTCTCTGCCCTAGCACACTCTGCCAACCCGGATGTCCTAGCCGTGTCTGAATCCTGGTTTAGGAAGACCACCAAAAACCCTGAAATTTCCATCCCTAACAATAACATTTTCCGACAAGATAGAACTGCCAAAGGGGGTGGTGTTGCAATCTACTGCAGAGATAGCCTGCAGAGTTCTGTCTTACTATCCAGGTCTGTACCCAAACAATTTGAGCTTCTACTCTTAAAAATCCACCTTTCCAGAAACAAGTCTCTCACCGTTGCCGCTTGCTATAGACCACCCTCTGCCCCAGCTGTGCCCTTGACACTATATGTGAACTGATTGCCCTCCATCTATCCTCAGAACTCGTGCTGCTAGGTGACCTAAACTGGGACATGCTTAACACCCCGGACATCCTACAATCTAACCTTGATGCCCTCAATCTCACACAAATTATCAATGAACCCACCAGGTACAACCCCAAATCCGTAAACACGGGCACCCTCATAGATATCATCCTAACCAACTTGCCCTCCAAATACACCTCTGCTGATTTCCTCACCATCTTAAATAAGCATGCCCCTTTCAAAAAATGTAGAACTAGGAACAGATATAGCCCTTGGTTCTCTCCAGACCTGACTGCCCTTGACCAGCACAAAAACATCCTGTGGCGTTCTGCATTAGCATCGAATAGCCCACGCGATATGCAACTTTTCAGGAAGTTAGGAACCAATGACCAATACAACAGGCAGTTAGGAAAGCTAAGGCTAGCTTTTTCAAGCAGAAATTTGCATCCTGTAGCACAAACTCAAAAAGGTTCTGGGACACTGTAAAGTCCATGGAGAATAAGAGCACCTCCTGCCAGCTGCCCACTGCACTGAGGCTAGGAAACACTGTCACCACTGACAAATCCACTATAATTGAGAACTTCAATAAGCATTTTTATACGGCTGGCCATGCTTTCCACCTGGCTACCCCTAACCCGGTCAACAGCCCTTCACTCCCCACAGCAACTCGCCCTATCCTCCTCCATTTCTTCTTCACCCAAATCCAGAAAGATGATGTTCTGAAAGAGCTGCAAAATCTGGACCCTACAAATTAGATGGGCTAGACAATCTGGACCCTCTCTTTCTAAAATTATCTGCCAAAATTGTTGCAACCCATATTACTAGCCTGTTCAACCTCTCTTTTGTATCGTCTGAGATTCACAAAGATTGGAAAGCTGCCGCTCTTCAAAGGGGAGACACTCTAGACACAAACTTCTACAGACCTATATCTATCCTACCCTGCCTTTCTAAGGTCTTCCGAAAGCCAAGTTAACAAACAGATTACCGACCATTTCGAATCCCACTGTACCTTCTCCGCTATGCAATCTGGTTTCAGAGCTGGTCATGGGTGCACCTCAGCCACGCTCAAGGTCCTAAACGATATCATAACCGCCATCGATAAGAGACATTACTGTGCAGCCGTATTCATCGACCTGGCCAAGGCTTTCGACTCTGTCAATCACCACATTCTTATTGGCAGACTCAACAGCCTTGGTTTCTCAAATGATTGCCTCGCCTGGTAAACCAACTACTTCTCTGATAGAGTTCAGTGTGTCAAATCGGACGGCCTGTTGTCCAGACCTCTGGCAAGTCTCTATGGGGGGTGCCACAGGGTTCAATTCTCGGGCTGACTCTCTTCTCTGTATACATCAATGATGTCGCTCTTGCTGCCGGTGATACTCTGATCCACCTCTACGCATACGACATCATTCTGTATACTTCCTTCTTTGGACAATGTGTTAACTAACCTCCAGTCGAGCTTCAATGCCATACAACTCTTCTTCTGTGGCCTCCAACTGCTCTTAAATGCAAGTAAAACTAGATGCATGTGCTTCAACCGATCACTGCCCGCACCTGCCTGCCCATCCAGCATCACTACTCTGAACGGTTCTGACTTAGAATATGTGGACAACTACAAATACCTAGGTGTCTGGTTAGACTGTAAACTCTCCTTCCAGACTCACATTAAGCATCTCCAATCCAAAATTAAATCTAGAATCGGCTTCCTATTTCGCAACAAAGCATCCTTCACTCATGCTGCCAAACATACCCTCGTAAAACTGACCATCCTACCGATCCTCAACTTCGGCGATGTCATTTATAAAATAGCCTCCAACACTCTACTCAACAAATTGGATGCAGTCTATCACAGTGCCATCCGTTTTGTCACCAAAGCCCCATATACTACCCACCACTGCGACCTGTACGCTCTCGTTGACTGGCCCTCGCTTCATACTCGTCGCCAAACCCACTGGCTCCAGGTCATCTACAAGTCTTTGCTAGGTAAACCCCTGCCTTATCTCAGCTCACTGGTCACCATAGCAGCACCCACCCGTAGCACGCGCTCCAGCAGGTATATCTCACTGGTCACCCCCAAAGCCAATTCCTCCTTTGGCCGCCTTCCCTTCCAGTTCTCTGCTGCCAATGACTGGAATGAACTACAAAAATCACTGAAGCTGGAGACTCATATTTCCCTCGCTAGCTTTAAGCACCAGCTGTCAGTGCAGCTCACAGATCTCTGCACCTGCACGTAGCTCATCTGTAAACAGCCCATCCTACTACCCCATCCCCATACTGTATTTATTTATTTATCTTGCTCCTTTGCACCCCAGTATCTCTACTTGCACATTCAACTTCTGCACATCTACCATTCCAGTGTTTATTTGCTATATTGTAATTACTTCGCCACCATTACCTATTTATTGCCATACCTCCCTTATCTTGCCTCATTTGCACTCACTGTATAGAGACTTATTTTTTTCTTTTTTCTACTGTGTTACTGACTGTATGTTTGTTTATTCCTTTTGTAACTCTGTGTTGTTGTATGTGTCGAACTGCTGTGCTTTATCTTGGCCAGGTCGCAGTTGTAAATGAGAACTTGTTCTCAACTTGCCTACCTGTATTATGACATCAGATAGAACTACCTGGTTAAATAAAAGTGTATTATGACATCAGATAGAACTACCTGGTTAAATAAAGGTGTATTATGACATCAGATAGAACTACCTGGTTAAATAAAGGTGTATTATGACATCAGATAGAACTACCTGGTTAAATAAAAGTGTATTATGACATCAGATAGAACTACCTGGTTAAATAAAGGTGTATTATGACATCAGATAGAACTACCTGGTTAAATAAAGGTGTATTATGACATCAGATAGAACTGCCTGGTTAAATAAAGGTGTATTATGACATCAGATAGAACTGCCTGGTTAAATAAAGGTGTATTATGACATCAGATAGAACTACCTGGTTAAATAAAGGTGTATTATGACATCAGATAGAACTACCTGGTTAAATAAAGGTGTATTATGACATCAGATAGAACTACCTGGTTAAATAAAGGTGTATTATGACATCAGATAGAACTACCTGGTTAAATAAAGGTGTATTATGACATCAGATAGAACTACCTGGTTAAATAAAGGGGAAATAAAAAGGCTATACAGCTGTAACAACCACGTTTAAATAGGGCTAATTGTGTGGTCATTTTGAAGTGGTCATTTTTAAATGCTAGCTAATTTGCTATTCGAAAAGTTGGGATAAATTACACATTTAAATTATACTTTCCATTGCTGGCCAGAGATATGAGTTCATAGATTCTATTTTAAATCAACATGGCAACATATTTGTGCTGTGCTGTTGTGTTGAACTCATTCCGAATTGCATTCGTTCAACAATTCTGTGTTGATCAAACAGACGCAGTTTAATTACATTCAGAACGGAAGATTTCCTTATTAATGTATTAATTTCTGTCTCTTGCTCATACTTTGTGTTGGCTACCCTTACCAAAAACAAATGGCATTACTGTATATAACATCTGTAATGAATAGCTGATGAAGCAGGCAACATAGTTAAAGTTCATAAAATACATTCACATAGCCAGAATGCATTGACATTTTAATTGCGTGATGAACAACAAACAAAACATGCAATATACATTTAGGGAGCTGTTGTTGTCGCCTAAGTTTAGATCAAGCGTGTCCCTGCTATCTCTGTACACCAGGAAGACAGAGTCAGGAGGATGGTGTGAGAAGGATGTCTGTGACAGATGTTGAATGATCTGATCAGTGAAGTCATTATTTGTTTTAAAGGACTGGGGATCAGTAACACCTTGGTTTACGGCAAGATTCAATAGTATTTGTTTGTTTTGGAGTGAGGGAAGGAGAGAGAGAGAGAGAGAGAGAGAGAGAGGGAGGTAGTAGAGAGAGAGAGAGAGAGAGGGAGGTAGTAGAGAGAAAAGAGGAAGAGATTTGATAGGGTAGTGAATGAGGACGTGTGAGAGAGGGAAGGGTGACGGGGAGGAGGACCGCCTGTGAGAAGAGAGAGAGAGAGGGAGAAAGTCCAACACTGCTACTGAAACGTGTCAGCTGTTGGTAAAGGGAGGCTGAAAATTAATTAAGGGAGGCTGAAGGAGAGAGAGAGAGAGAGAGAGAGAGAGAGAGAGAGAGAATGTATACCAGCGGGGTTGAGAGACCTTCCTCTCTCCAGCGGAGCAGCAAGATGAAGAGCTGCATCACAAACACCCTCTCCGACTTCTTCTTCGAGTACGAGACCCCCCGTCAGGTGTTGGTACGGAGCAGGAGGGTGGGGGTCGTGTGCCGATTGATCCAGCTGGGGGTCCTGGCTTACATCATTGGGTAAGCCCCCCCTTTTTAAAGGATTCTACAAACTTAGAGTGGACTGCATGTAGAAGTAGTGTTAGAGCTTGTCGGTTAACATCATGTTTCAGCATGTCTATGACTAAGAAATTCCTCAACTGCAGTCCATGACCCAGCTTTTCTTATTTACATGGCTTATTAAATGGCTTGTGGTAATGGCAATATGCACTAAGTACAACACTACTGTTAATGAATTAAGAGACCTCTAACCAAATCAATGTGTGATATTAAAGGGTGATGACTTTATAATGCAATTTGGCAAAAAATGAATGCATACAGGAGGGGATGTATGTATGGTATGGAACTATCTTGTGGACGAATGTAGTGACATCTGGACTAATTCAGGTCTGATAATTAAGTGTGATGAGTCAAATTACTTACTCTAAATGCAAACAGAAACAATTTTTGTTGCATACAAGATGAATGGATGTGAACAGGAACTACCTATTGAGTGTCTGTTGTGGCAGCTGAAGTACACTGAAAAAAATATATAAACATAACATGCAAAGTGTTTCATGTTTCATTCAAAAATGTTGGGCACAAATTTGTTTACATTCCTGTTAGTGAGTGTTTCTCCTTTGTCAAGATAATCCATTGACCTGACAGGTGTGGCATATCAAGAAGCTGATTAAACAACATAATCATTACACAGGTGCAACTTGTGCTGGGCACAATAAACGGGCACTTTAAAATGTGCAGTTTTGTCACAAAACACAATGCCACAGATTTCTCAAGTTTTGAGGGAGCATGGAATTGGCATGCTGACTGCAGTAATGTCCACCAGAGATGTTGCCAGAGAATTTAATTTCTCTACCATAAGCCGCCTCCAACGTTGTTTTAGAGAATTTGGCAGTGCATCCAACTGGCCTCACAACCACAGATTTCTGTCTGTAATAAGGCTTTTGTGTGGAAATACTCATTCTGTTTGGCTGGACCTGGCTCCCCAGTGGGTGGGCCTGGCTGCCAAGTGGGTGGGCCTGGCTGCCAAGTGGGTGGGCCTAGCTGCCAAGTGGGTGGGCCTATGCCCTCCCAGGCCCACCAATGGCTGCATCCAGTCATGTGAAATCCATAGATTAGGGCCTAATTTATTTATTTCAATTGACTGATTTCCTTTTATATTGATCTGTAACTATGTAAAATCTTTGAAATTGCTGCGTGTTGCGTTTATATTTTTTGTTGTTAAGTATATTTATCTGGAGGAATAGTGAGGAATGATGGGACAACAGCTGGCATGTTATAAAGTTTACTGTAAGCATGGGAGCTAGAGATGAGCTCCAACCAGGGACATCCCTCTTGTCACCAATCTGGGGTAATAACAAATTAGTCATAGTGGGTAGAACAAGAAAGGAGGTGGGCAGAGCCAGGCACAAGCTAGCGAGATCCTATTGGTGCATTCTAGTAAATATTTGCATGTTTCGGTTAGAGAGCGCTTATTCTATGAAGTGTGCGTGTGCAATAACTGAATTTGCCTTTGCACTCCTTCTAAACAACACATTTTTTTTTTTTACAACTTTGGCAAAGGGTCTTCAAAACTTAGTCTACAAAACTTAGTTCGTCCTGTTCATAACAGAATATAGTTTTAAGAACAGAAAAAAACGTTTGAGATCAAATGTTTCATCGATGAGTACGTCAGCCAAACTCCATCTCCCACTGCCTTTCACTGGGCTTCCTTTCAATACCATATTTGGTAGTGAGTGGAAACATGAAGCCGATGTTTCACATTTACATCCGGTGAAATATCTGTTTCATCGTTTTAACTGTGGTAATGCCCTTTCCAGCTCGTAGAGATTCGTGTCAAGACAACATAACTGCATTTTGGGCAACTTGCTCAGATAGATAGTCACATTGGACCAAACCTCTTAGCTTGCAGACTTGCTACCACATGTAGGTTTGCAAATAGTGTGATGATTCATGTAGGATGAATTCATTCTTTGGAAAGAACAGTGCTTTTTCATTTTGTACTTTGTAAATGTAATGTTGTACTTTGTTCTATCTTAATGGAGACTGACTGTGTTATGTCTCAACAAAACAAATGACTTGTTAACACTTTCTGTGTGTGCATGCCTGCGTGTGTATTCTGTCTGTATACATCTTCATGTAGCCAGACTTTAGGACCTACAGGATGTGAACAGGCTTTGGCTCACACAGATAACAATCACACTTGGGTACACACACAGCTAAGTTGCTTTTTCTCACAGATTTCCCTCCTTGGATAATGCCCGGAAAGTCAAGTGACAATGACATGTCATAAGTCGATTGTCTGATGAAAACACATCAGAGAAACGTACAGTACATGCACTCAGCTCTGCAGATTAAGTCATACCAGAATTATAGCACCTCAGATGTTTGCTCTTCCTACAGTGTCACGTCAAAGTGACCTCAGAGATGCACATTTCTTGGTAAATTTTTCAGGACAGGTTTCTCAGAGAGAGTCCACTCAACGGCTTCTTGAACAACAAGCTTTACCTTTTATAAGGGGACAGGACGTTGTTGTTATGATGCTAATCAGAGTTCATCTTTCTCTTCATCATTGGTCCTAAATTTTCTTTTATCAGGGGCGAAATTCCAAACCACATTCAAGGTTGAACATTATCACCACCAAAAAAATGCAGAAAAGTTCTCTTTGACTATAAAGTAAAAGTTTAATGGATTTGTCCCTGAAAGTTAGGTGGTTATCTCCAGTCTCTGTTGATATTAGTGACCCCTGAGCACAACAGCTTTTCTGTCAGCGTGAAACTGTTTCCCACCTACCTCCCCTCCATCCTCTCTACCTTCCTCCCTCCATCTCTACCTCTCTCCCTACCTCCCCTCCATCCTCTCTACCATCCTCCCTCCATCCCTACCTCCTCTCCATCCTCTCTACCATCCTCCCTCCATCCCTACCTCCTCTCCATCCTCTCTACCATCCTCCCTCCATCCCTTCCTCCCCTCCATTCTCTCTACCATCCTCCATCCATCCCTACCTCTCTCCCTTCCTCCCTCCATCCCTACCTCTCTCCCTTCCTCCTCCATCCCTACCTCTCTCCTTTCCTCCCTCCATCCCTACCTCTCTCCCCCGTGCCACAGCTTTCAGGCCACATTAGCTCAGGCCGTGATGAACATGGAGCGAGATGTGATTAAGGAGCCTGTCTAGGACTCTCTTCATCAGGTCCCTGCAAGACTTTGACAGCTCAGAGAACAAAAAAAAATCACTGGGCTTTCAGCCATGGATCAGACAGCTATGGGCCTTAATCGAAGTACGAAGACTCAAAGGAGCTGTAAAACACAATGCGCTCAGAAAGAACCACAAAAGACAATCACACATCAGAAAGATCTGTCGCTCGGTCTGTCGGACTTTGTCGCTCTCTCTCTGTCTGTCTATCTGTCGCTCCACCAGTACTTGGGATGCAGAACAGATACAGATCTTACTTGGATTGTCATTTCATGTTTTGGTTTCCACTAATGTAATTGTTCTGACTGTTCTCTCTATGTGGACTTCCATTCTAATTCAGAGACAACCGCAGCAATGGGATTTATAGTCATAGCTTGATGCAGACATCCAGTTGAAATGTACCAGTTTCTTTTTGAAAAGTTGAATTACATCCAAACATGTGAGTGCGTGTGTGCGTGTGTGTGTCAGCAACCATCACTACTGTGTTCCAATGGCACGTTGTGTTAGCTAATCCAAGTTTATCATTTTAAAAGACTATTTGATCTTTAGAAAACCCTTTTGCAATTATGTTAGCACACCTGAAAACTGTTGTTCTGATTAAAGAAGCAATAAAACTGGCCTTCTTTAGACTAGTTGAGTATCTGGAGCCTCAGCATTTGTGGGTTCGATTACAGCCTCAAAATGGCCAGAAACAAATAACTTTCTTCTGAAACTCGGCAGTCTATTCTTGTTCTGAGAAATGAAAGCTATTCCATGCGAGAAATTGCCAAGAAACTTAAGATCTCATACAACGCTGTGTACTACTCCCTTCACAGAACAGAGCAAACTGGCTCTAACCAGAATAGGAAGAGGAGTGGGAGGCCCCGGTGCACAACTGAGCAAGAGGACAAGTACATTAGAGTGTCTAGTTTGAGAAACAGACGCCTCACAAGTCCTCAACTGGCAGCTTCATTAAATAGTACCTGCACAAAACGTCAACAATGAAGAGGCGACTCCTGGATGGGTAGGGTAGTGCGTACGGCCAAGTACATCACCGGGGCCAAGCTTCCTGCCATCCAGGACCTCTATGCCAGGCGGTGTCAGAAGAAGGCATAAACATTGTCAAAGACTCCAGCCACTCTAGTCATAGACAGTTCTGCTACCGCACGGCAAGTGGTATCGGAGCGCCACGTCTAGGCCCAAGAGGCTTCTAAACAGCTTCTACCCCCAAGCCATGAGACTGCTGAACAGTACACATCCTGGTAATCCTTCTGGCCCAGCGGCTTTGTGAATGTTGACCTGTTTAAAGGTTCTGTTCACATCGGCTACCGAGAGCGTTTTCACACAGTCATCCAGAACAGCTGGTGCTCTCTTGCATGCTTCAGTGTTTCTTGCCTTGAAACGAGCATAAAAGGCATTTAGCTCGTCTGGTAGGCTCACGTCACTGGGCAGCACTGGGTTTCCCTTTGTAGTTCTTAATCATTTTCAAGCCCTGCCACATCTGTCGAGCGTCAGAGCTGGTGTAGTAGGATTCAGCCTTAATCCTGGATTGACGCTTTGTTTGTTTGATGGTTCGTCTGAGGGCATAGCAGGATTTCTTATAAGTGTCCGGATTAGTCTTCCGCTCCTTGAAAGCGGCAGCTATAGCCCTTAGCTCGATGCGGATGTTGCCTGTAATCCATGGCTTCTGGTTGGGATATGTACGTTCAGTCACTGTGGGGACGACGTCATCGATGTACTTATTGATGACCACTTCATCTGACCACTTGCGTCATTATACATAAAGACAGCTAGGATGGCCAGAGGTAGATTCTAAAATGTATTGAGCAGTGGGTGTTGACAGAAGTCTTCATCAGTAATCACTGTTCAAATGGAAGAGGTGACACATTGACCATTTTTTATTGAACTTGCAACACCTGTGTTTGATAAAGATGTCAGAGATAAGTTGAAGTCATAGCATTCTCAAAGGTTAAAACAGGTATTTGTTACTTAGGATAGTCTGTGATGACATTCCTTTACCTTTCATTGCCAGTATCCAACATCAAAGGTCTAGCTGTCTTTATGTATGATGGATAGTTCTGTTTGGGTCTAGCTGTCTTGATGCATGTTGGACTGTTAGGGCCTAGTTGTCTTGATGTATGTTGGACTGTTAGGGACTAGCTGTCTTGATGCATGTTGGACTGTTAGGGTCTAGCTGTCTTGATGCATGTTGGACTGTTAGGGTCTAGCTGTCTTGATGCATGTTGGACTGTTAGGGCCTAGCTGTCTTGATGCATGTTGGACTGTTAGGGCCTAGCTGTCTTGATGCATGTTGGACTGTTAGGGCCTAGCTGTCTTGATGCATGTTGGACTGTTATGGTCTAGCTGTCTTGATGCATGTTGGACTGTTATAGTCTAGCTGTCTTGATGCATGTTGGACTGTTAGGGTCTAGCTGTCTTGATGCATGTTGGACTGTTATAGTCTAGCTGTCTTGATGCATGTTGGACTCTTAGGGTCTAGCTGTCTTGATGCATGTTGGACTGTTAGGGCCTAGCTGTCTTGATGCATGTTGGACTGTTAGGGCCTAGCTGTCTTGATGCATGTTGGACTGTTATGGTCTAGCTGTCTTGATGCATGTTGGACTGTTATAGTCTAGCTGTCTTGATGCATGTTGGACTGTTAGGGCCTAGCTGTCTTGATGCATGTTGGACTGTTATGGTCTAGCTGTCTTGATGCATGTTGGACTGTTATAGTCTAGCTGTCTTGATGCATATTGGACTCTTAGGGTCTAGCTGTCTTGATGCATGTTGGACTGTTATGGCCTAGCTGTCTTGATGCATGTTGGACTGTTAGGGCCTAGCTGTCTTGATGCATGTTGGACTGTTATGGTCTAGCTGTCTTGATGCATGTTGGACTGTTATAGTCTAGCTGTCTTGATGCATGTTGGACTGTTAGGGCCTAGTTGTCTTGATGCATGTTGGACTGTTATGGTCTAGCTGTCTTGATGCATGTTGGACTGTTATAGTCTAGCTGTCTTGATGCATATTGGACTCTTAGGGTCTAGCTGTCTTGATGCATGTTGGACTGTTATGGCCTAGCTGTCTTGATGCATGTTGGACTGTTAGGGTCTAGCTGTCTTGATGCATGTCGGACTGTTAGGGCCTAGCTGTCTTGATGCATGTTGGACTGTTAGGGTCTAGCTGTCTTGATGCATGTTGGACTGTTAGGGTCTAGCTGTCTTTATGTATACTGATAGTTCTGTTAGGGCCTAGCTGTCTTGATGCATGTTGGACTGTTAGGGTCTAGCTGTCTTTATCTATACTGATAGTTCTGTTAGGGTCTAGCTGTCTTGATGCATGTAGGACTGTTAGGGTCTATCTGTCTCTATGCTACTAATAGCCACTCTGTATACCAGGAAAAGGTACTTTATTTCAGGGCTTATCTATAGTGGTGCAATATTGAATCCCAAGGCCTCCATGTGAATAGGATGAGAATAGGGACCTTGTATTTTTAGATGGTGTATTATTGTGAAGTCCCCCCCCTCATTAACACTTAGGATACATTTTCTGTTCATCTGGATCTAGGTTATGTTTATCTCAACTGGTTACTAGCTATATTGCTTTGTATTTCTCAGGCTTCATTTTCACATTCTGATTAGTCACACTTTGAGGATTTTGCATTGTCTATTTCCTCTTTCTGTAGAAATATACAAAGCAACCAGCGCGACCTGAAACAAGAATCTGCAACACAATGTCACAACCATCCAGGAAGTTCTTCAGATAGAGAAAAGGACTGTTGTACTTCCCTGTCTGTTGTTTGCAACAGCCTCTACTCTTATTTAGTATGTTTAACTTAAACACCTGTCTGTAAACTTTAATAATATAACACTTTAATAGTGAAAAATGTGTATATTAAGAATTCAAATGTTAAGATTTGTTTTTCAGTAAATTAACCTCTTATGGATTAATGTGTTCACCTTGCCTCTGAGGGCTGTCTGCTAATGCTGATGTTGACATTCTAACTTTTAGTAGCCCTCCCGAGTCCCTACACAACTCCAGTTATCCAGTACCCCAACAGCACAACTCCAGTCCTCCAGTACCCCCAACAGCACAACTCCAGTCCTCCAGTACCACAACAGCACAACTCCAGTCCTCCAGTACCCCCAACAGCACAACTCCAGTCCTCCAGTACCCCAACAGCACAACTCCAGTACTCCAGTACCCCCAACAGCACAACTCCAGTCCTCCAGTACCCCAACAGCACAACTCCAGTCCTCCAGTACCCCAACAGCACAACTCCAGTCCTCCAGTACCCCAACAGCACAACTCCAGTCCTCCAGTACCCCAACAGCACAACTCCAGTACTCCAGTACCCCCAACAGCACAACTCCAGTCCTCCAGTACCCCAACAGCACAACTCCAGTACTCCAGTACCCCAACAGCACATCCCTAGTCCTCCAGTACCCCCAACAGCACAACTCCAGTCCTCCAGTACCCCAACAGCACAACTCCAGTACTCCAGTACCCCAACAGCACAACTCCAGTCCTCCAGTACCCCAACAGCACAACTCCAGTCCTCCAGTACCCCCAACAGCACAACTCCAGTACTCCAGTACCCCAACAACACAACTCCAGTCCTCCAGTACCCCAACAGCACAACTCCAGTACTCCATATGAATTAACTTCATGATACTGAGGAAGCTGAAGTGCCATAACTTCCGTACCAGTATTATTCTCATATTGGTTTTCAAGATCACCATGTAGTTCAATTAGGATTCTTCTGCAATTTAAATCATCTAATTTAATCATTCTGGGCTCCCGAGTGGCACAGTGGTCTAAGGTACTGCATCTCAGGCGTCACTACAGACCCTGGTTCAATTCCATGCTGTATCACAACCGGCCGTGATTGGGAGTCCCATAGGGCGGCGCACAATTGGCCCAGCGTCGTCCGGGTTAGGGTTTGGCCGGGGTAGGCCGTCATTGTAAATAATAATTTGTTCTCAACTGACTTGCCTAGTTAAATAAAATAAATAAATATTGTGAAGTGGAAACGTCTACGAGCAACAACGACTCAGCCGCGAAGTGGTAGGCCACACAAGCTCACAGAATGGGACAGCGAGTGCTGAAGTGTGTAGCGTGTAAAAATCACCTGTCATTGATTGCAACACTCACTACCGAGTTCCAAACTGCCTCTGGAAGCAGCATCAGCACAATAACTGTTCGTTGGGAGCTTCATGAAATGGGTTTCCATGACCGAGCAGCCGCACACAAGCCTAAGATCACCATGCTCAACGCCAAGCGCCGTCTGGAGTGTTGTAAAGCTCAACGCCATTGGACTCTGGAGCGGACTAATCTATGCATTGGTGGAGGAGGGATAATGGTCTGGGGCTGTTTTTCATTGTTTGGGCTAATCCCCTTAGTTCCAGTGAAGGGAAATCTTAATGCTACAGCATACAATTACATTCTAGATGATTCTGTGCTTTCAACTTCATGGCAACAGTTTGGGAAGGCCCTTTCCCTTTTCAACGTGACAATGCCCCCGTGCACAAAGCGAGGTCCTTACAGAAATGGTTTGTCGAGATTGGTGTGTATGAACTTGACTGGTCTTCACAGAGCCCTGACCTCAACCCGATCGAACAACTTTGGGATGAACTGGTACACAGACTGCGAGCCAAGCCTAAACGCCCAACATCAGTTCCCGACCTCACTAATACTCTTGTGGCTGAATGGAAGCAAGTCCCCCGGAGCAATGTTCCTACATCTAGTAGAAAGCCTTCCCAGAAGAGTGGAGGCTGTTGTAGCAGCAAAGGGGGGACCGACTCCTTATTGATGTCCATGATTTTGGAATGAGATGTTCGACAAGCAGGTGTCCAGATACTTTTAGTCATGTAGTGTATCTCTGATGCTGAAACCACTAGTATGAGTCTGGTTCCTCTCAAAGTTTCTGCCCTCCAGGGATTTTTTCATCACCGCTGCTCTTCTGCTTTTTAGGGTCTGTTGGGCCTTTATGAAAATGTTTGATTGACTGGTGGTATCCTCTGTCCTGTCCAGGTGGGTGTTCATCTATGAGAAAGGCTACCAGTCGTCAGACACGGCCGTGGGTTCTGTCTTGACTAAGATGAAGGGGGTTGGTTACACCAACGTGGCCGGAGAGGAGGAGAGGATCTGGGACGTGGCCGACTATGTCTTCCCTGTACAGGTTGGTCATTGGCTGAGTGTGGACCTACTAAGGTAGTTTTGTTATAAGAGGGACATTTTACTGAATGAATGAATGACCTGAAAGGTCACAGATCTCTAGAACCTTTAGGAACTGAGCTTCACAGTACATCTACCAGTGTTCTGTAATAGTAGTGTAGCAGTAGTGTGTTAGTAGTGTAGTAAGGTAATAGTAGTGTAATATAAGTGTTATATTAGTGTAGTAGTGTAGTAGTAGTGTAATAAGGTAATAGTGTAATAGTAGTGTAGTATGGTAATAGTAGTGTTGTAGTAGTGTAATAGTAGTGTGGTAGTATTGTAGTAAGGTATTGTGTAGTAGTAAAGTAGTAGTGTAGTAAGGTAATAGTAGTATAGTAGTGTAATAGTAGTGTAGTAAGGTAAGAGTCGTGTATTATTGTAGTAGTGTAATAGTTGTGTGGTAGTATTGTAATAGTAGTGTAGTAAGGTAATTGTAGTGTGGTATTATAGTAGTGTAATAGTAGTATAGTAGTGTAATAGTGGTGTAGTAAGCTAATAGTAGTGTAGTAAGGTAATAGTCGTGTATTATTGTAGTAGCGTAATAGTCTTGTGGTAGTATAGTAATAATAGTGTAGTAAGGTAATAGTCGTGTAGTAAGCTAATAGTAGTATAGTAGTGTAGTAAGGTAATAGTTGTGTAATAGTAGTGTAGTAAGGTAATTGTCGTGTTGTATTGTAGTAGCTTAATAGCAGTGTTGTAGTATAGTAATAATAGTGTAGTAAGGTAATAGTCGTGTAGTAAGTTAATAGTAGTATAGTAGTGTAATAGTCATGTAGTAAGGTAATAGTAGTATAGTATTGTAATAGCAGTGTAGTAAGGTAATAGTCGTGTTGTATTGTAATAGTAGTGTAATAGTAGTGTGGTAGTATTATAATGGTAGTGTAATAGTAGTGTAATAGTAGTGTAGTAAGGTAATAGTCATGTAGTATTGTAGTAGTGTGGTAGTATTGTAATAGTAGTGTAGTAAGGTAATAGTCGTTTAGTATTGTAGTAGTGTAATAGTAGTGTGGTAGTTTTGCAATTTTAGTAGTAGTGTAGTAGTGTAGTAAGGTAATAGTATTGTAATAGTAGTGTAGTTGTAGTGTAGTAAGGTAGTAGTATTGTAATAGTAGTGTAGTTGTAGTGTAGTAAGGTAGTAGTATTGTAATAGTAGTGTAGCAGTGTAGTAAGGTAAACATAGTGTAGTAGTATTGTATTAGTAGTGTAGTAAGGTAATAGTATTGTAATAGTAGTGTAGTAGTATTGTATTAGTAGTGTAGTAAGGTAATAGTATTGTAATAGTAGTGTAGTAGTATTGTAATAGTAGTGTAGTAGAATTGTAATAGTAGTGCAATAGTGTAATAATAAGGTAATAGTAGTGTGGTAGTAGTGTTGTAGTTGTTTAGTGTTATTGTAGTAGTAGTGTAGAAGTATTGTAATAGTAGTGTAGTAGTGTTGTAGTTGTTTATTGGTATTGAAGTAGTAGTGTAGAAGTATTGTAATTGTAGTGTAGTAGTAGTGTAGTAAGGTAAAAGTAGTGTAGTAGTGTCGTAATAGTATAGTAGTGTAGACGTATTTCAGTAGTAGTGTAGTAGTGTAGACGTATTGTAATAGTAGTGTAGTATAAAGTACTACAGAGAGATTAATCTGCAGAAGTCAGAAGGTGTCTGACAGACTGAAGAAGATGAGGATTACTGAGACAGGAGTTTCAAAACACTCAGCTGATTGTCAACAAACAGGCGTTGAGAGAGAGAAACTGTACCTGACTTTCACGAGTGGTTTCTTTTGTACGCATCCTGATCCTGCACACACACGTTGGACAAATACAGAGACAAACAAGAGACTCTCTGTAAACAAAGTGACAGTCCATTGTTTGCCCAAGTCTAAGCCATAAAGAAGACACTGATGTGTGCTCTGAGAGGTGTGGCCACGGTTGGTCTATTTAATTCGGGAACTGGTTCGACTGATGGTCAGGAGGGAGATCAAATGCCAAACTGTAAGCCGATAAAACACAGATTACACAGCCTGTCATCTGATGTCCGTATCTATTTACCTATAATATTCAAGGTATCTACCTGAAGATGACTTTGTCTGTTATAATGATACATGGTATTTGTTTATCTATTGAAGTTTCTACCTGAGTGCCATGGTGATTTCCAAAACAATTACATTGATACTGGTTATATAGTTCTTGATTCAGTGATTCAATATTGTGTTACACCCAAAGGCATTTCTTTTATAGACTATAAAAATAGGTAGTACATTGAGCATTTACAGTAGTAGCAGTAGCAGTAGCAGAAGTAGCAGTAGCAGTAGCAGCAGTAGCAGTAGTAGTAGTAGCGGTAGTAGTAGCAGTAGCAGTAGTAGTAGCAGCAGTAGCAGTAGCAGCAGTAGCAGTAGCAGTAGTAGCAGTAGCAGCAGTAGCAGTAGCAGTAGCAGTAGCAGTAGCAGCAGTAGCATGCTGTTAGCGCTGGGGGAGGAGAGAGAGTAACTTTGCGTTCAAAACAACTGGGAACTCCGGAAATCTCTGACTTCAGTGCTGTTCAAAACAACAAGCAACATTTTTTTAAATAAATAAAGATTTCAACAGTCATCCAATTCAGAATTCCAACTCGAGAACTCTGGCCTCTTTCTAGACCTCCGAATGTCTGACCTGAAGCCCACTGACGTCGTATTTTTCGAGTTCCCAGTTGTTTTGAATGTGGCATCTGTTTGTGACCTAGAATTCGGAAGGTTCTAGAGAATTTAATCTGTAAAGTGTTTTTTTTAGATCTCTGTTAGGTATCTGGAATAAGCGTAAAGCATTACCGTTCCAGTGCGCCTCTCCAAACAGTGGATTGATTGATTGATTAAAACAGAGATGCTGAACAATTGAAAGCAACCGGTTTTAAGGGGGATCACTTACCTCACGGTGAGATCAATCTTTTTTTCCTTGCTATTTTCTGTTGCCACGCCGATATTTCTTTCATTTTTAAGGCTGGTGAAGTTCTTCTTCTTCTATGGTATAATGACGTTTAGTCCTTGCAGTGCTTCTGCCGGGATGTCTTGGAGCCCCAAAAACTTCTCAGCTGCAGATATAATGATATTCTGCTTCTTGGACTCCTTACACAGTTGTGCTGTACAATTAATTAATCACTGTGGCTATACAGTGCCTTCAGAAAGTATTCAGACCCCTTGACTTTTTCCACATTTTGTTAGGTTACAGCTTGATTCTAAAATGTATTAAATGTTTTTTCCCCTCATCAATCTACACACAATACCCCATAACGACAAAGCTGGCTGGGCCACTCAAGGACATTCAGAGACTTGTCCCAAAGCCACTCCTGCATTGTCTTGGCTGGGTGCTTGGGGTTGTTGTGCTGTTGGAAGATGAACCAGTCGGAGGTCCTGAGCGTTCTGGAGCAGGTTTTTATCAAGGATCTCTCTGTACTTTGACCGTTCATCTTTCCCTCGATCCTGACAAGTTTCCCAGTCCCTGCCGCTGAAATACATCCCCACAGCATGATGCTGCCACTGCCATGCTTCAATGTAGGGATGGTGCCAGGTTTCCTCCAGACGTGACGCTTGGCATTCAGACCTTTAGGTGCCTTTTGGCAAACTCCAATTGGGCTGTTATGTGCCTTTTCCTGAAGAATGGCTTCCATCTGGCCACTCTACCATAAAGCCCTGATTGATGGAGTTCTGCAGAGATGGTTGTCTTCTGGAAGGTTCTCCCATCTCCACAGAGGAACGCTAGAGCTCTGTCAGAGTGACCATCGGGTTCCTGGTCACCTCCCTGACCAAGGCCCGTCTCCCCCGATTGCTAGCAAGAGTCTTGGTGGTTCCAAACTTCTTCCATTTAACAATGATGGAGATCACTGTGTTCTTGGGGACCTTCAATGCTGCAGAAATGTTTTGTTACCCTTCCCCAGATCTGTGCCTCGACACAATCCTGTCTCAGAGCTCTACGAACAATTCCTTCGACCTCATGGCTTGGTTTTTGCTCTGACATGCACTGTCAACTGTGGGACCTTATATAGACAGGTGTGTGTGCCTTTCCAAATCATGTCCAATCAATTGTATTTACAACAGGTGGACTCCAAACAAGTTGTAGAAACATCTCAAGGATGATCAATGGGAAAAGGATGCACCTGAGCTCAATTTAAAGTCTCATAGCAAAGTGTTTGAATACTTATGTAAATATTGTATTTATTATTAGATTTGACAACATTTCTAAAAACCTGTTTTCGCTTTGTCATCATGTGTTATTGTGTGTAGATTACTGAGGATTTTTATTGATTTAATCAATTTTTGAATAAGTCTGTAACGTAAAAGAATGTGAAAAAAGTCAAGGGGTCTGAATACTTTCCGAAAGCACTGTAAATGCCACAACATCCACCTTCTTCACAATGTGTGTATCCAGATCACTCGATTGACTTAAAACACCAGCAACTGGTCACAATGCATCCACGGCCACATCTGCAACACTGTTGTGCCTCTTTCCCCTTCGACTCTCTTCACCGCCTCCACATAGGAGATCTACTGCACAGCCCTGATCCTTCACACCTAGACCTCCTTCACCCGAACAGGGCACTCAAGGAAGTCCGGAGTATCATCCACATCACAGTTTCAACATTTTCCATTCACGGATTATTCAATATCATACTTCTACCATCTGCAAACATTTGACATGTGACTATATCCTTTACAATTCCCACACTGTAGTGGTTTGGACACAAATGCTCTCCCCGCATACCTCACATATCCAAGCTTCACATATTCAGGTAGAGTCTCCCTCAAACAACAATAATATCAACAGGCTTTTCTCCTTCCTTCCATTTACCATACGGGTCAGGTGACGTGACTAAGGTACTCGTCATCTATATCCAAGGAGACTCCAGCTATACCTCCTTTGGCAGGGGCCCTGCTCCGAAGATCAATACATGTTACTCCTGACGTGGACAATTTAGCCAGATCCAGAAATGCATTATTGGACCAGTCCTTGTCTTCTACTACAATGTTTTTGCTTGTTTTGTTCCATTCTTTGATTTCACTATTTTCCATTCATTGTCACAGACTTCACATGACACACTTTCAGATTCAAGCACAGTTGCCATTTCCTCTCGCTATCATCAACTGTTGGCTGGTGAAGTTTTTTTTCATTTGAAGATAATGTTCTCATCCCTCCCTCCCTCCCTCCCTATGTCTCCCTCTCTCTGTCTCTCTCTCTCTCTCTCTCCATCTACCTCTCCCTCCCTCCCTCCCTATGTCTCCCCCTCTCTCTCTCTCTCTCATACCTCAGGGGACTCTTCTTTTGTGGTGATGACCAACTACATTATGACCAAAGGTCAGAAAATTGAAAAATGTTCTGAGGTAAGTCAACTCCTCTCAAAAGTCTTTCTTCATTCTTTGTATGTCCTTGCTTTTCCTAAATTTGCACAGTGATCATGATTCAGGAGTGTACAAAAAAGTAGGAACACTTGCTCTTTTCGTGACATAGACTGACCAGGCGAATCCAGGTGAAATCGATGATCCCTTATTGATGTCACCTGTTTGAGTGTGTCATGAACTGCAATACTGCTGGGGTTTTTCATGCTCAACAGTTTCCAGTGTGTATCAAGAATGATCCATCACCCAAAGGACATCCAGCCAACTTGACACAACTGTGGGACGACATGGGGTCAACATGGACCAGCATCCCTGTGGAACGCTTTCGATGCCTTGTGGTCAATGCCCCAACGAATTGAGTCTGTTCTGAAGGCAAAAGCATCTGCAGCTCAATATTAGGAAGGTGTTCCTAATGTTTTGTACACTTAGACTGTGTGTATATAACTATATCAGTGGAGGCTGCTGAGGTGAGAACGTCTCATAATAATGTCCGGAACGGAGCAAATGGAATGGCATCAAACACCTGGAAACCACGTGTTTGATGTATTTAATACCATTCCACTGATTTCCCAATTAAGGTGCCACCAACCTCCTGTGATATATACATATATATATATATACAGTGCATTCGGAAAGTTTTCAGACCCCTTGACTTTTTCCACATTTTGTTACGTTACAGCCTTATTCTAGAATGGATTAAATATTTTTTTCCCTCATCAATCTAAACAAGATACCCCATAATGACAAAGCAAAACATGTTTTTAGATATTTTTGCAAATGTATAAAAATAAAAAAGAGTATTCAGACCATTTACTTTGTTGAAGCACATTTGGCAGCAAGTCTTCTTGGGTATGACACTACAAGCTTGGCACACCTGTACTTGGGGAGTTTCTCCCATTCTTCTCTGCAGATCTTCTCCAGCTCTGTCAGGTTGGATGGGGAGCGTCGCTGCACAGCTATTTTCAGCCATTACGGCCAGGAATACAACTTTCCCGAATTTAATCCTTTGTTCATACCCCCCAGGGCAATTTAACTTATCCCAGAGGCTGAGGGCGGAGAAGAGGTATTCGAAGTGAACTTCTAGTCCGACTCAGGAGGCGGGCACACCATCCACCGCTTCCGAGTATATTACTTGCTAATGTTCAGTCTCTGGACAATAAATTAGATGAGCTCAGGGCGAGGATCTCTTTCCAGAGAGACATCAGTGACTGTAACATACTCTGTTTCACTGAATCATGGCTCTCTCGGGATATACTGTCCCCGTCCATACAGCCAGCTGGGTTCTCAGTTCATCACGCAGACGGGAATAAAGATTTTAACAAAGCAAATTTGAGGAAAACGCTACCGAAGTTCTATCAACACATTGACTGTTGTACTCGCTTAGGATAAATACTAGATCACTGCTACTCACCTTTTCAAGATGCCTACAAGGCCCTCCCCTGCCATCCCTTTGGCAAATTAGATCACAACTACATTTTCCTCCTTCCTTCCTATAGGCAGAAATTCAAAAAGGAAATACCTGTGCTAAGGTCTATTCAACACCGGTCTGACCAATCGGAATCCATGCTTCAAGATTGTTTTGATCACGCGGACTGGGATATGTTCTGGGTAGTCTTTGAGAATAACATTGCTGCGTACACGGACAGAGTGTCTGAGTTCATCAGGAAGTGTATATTGGATGTTGTTCCCACATTGACTATTAAAACCTACCCAAACCAGAAACCATGGATAGATGGCGGCATTCACGCAAAACTGAAAGCACGAACCACCGCATTTAACCATGGGAAGATGACTGGGAATATGGTTGAATACAAACGGTGTAGTTATTCCCTCCATAAGGCAATCAAACAGACAAAACATCAGTACAGAGACAAAGTGGAGTCGCAATTCAACGGCTCAGACACGAGACATATGTGGCAGGGTCTACAGAATCATGGATTACAAAGGGAAAACCAGTCACGTTGCGGACACCAACACAGTGCCACCGATGCGGCCCGCTCCCAAGGACTGTGGCTGTGGGCTCTCGTTCTCCGTGGCCGACGTGAGTAAGACATTTAAGCGTGTTAACCCTTGCAGACGGCATGCATAGCAGCGTCCTCAAAGCATGTGCAGACCAGCTGGCTGGAGTGTTTACGGACATATTCAATCTCTCACTATACCAGTCTGCTGTCCCCACTTGCTTCAAGATGTCCACAATTGTTCCTGTACCCAAGAAAGCTAAGGTAACTGAACTAAATGACTATCGCCCCGTAGTGCTCATAGGCTAGTTAATAAGGATCATATCACCTCTACTTTACCTGACACTCTAGACCCACTTCAATTTGCTTACCGCCCCAATAGATCCACAGATGATGCAATCGCCATCGCACTGCACACTGCTCTATCCCATCTGGACAAGAGCAATACCTATGCTGTTCATTGACTATAGCTCAGCCTTCAACACCATAGTACCCCCCAAGCTCATCATTAAGCTCGGGGCCCTGGGTCTGAACACTGCCCTGTGCAACTGGGTCCTGGACTTCCTGAAGGGGCGTCCCCACGTGGTGAAGGTAGGAAACAACAGCTCCACTTTGCTGATCCACAACACTGGGGCCCCACAAGGGTGCGTGCTCAGCCCCCTCCTGTACTCCCTGTTACTGTCATCAGGTTTGCAGACGATACAACAGTAGTAGCCCTGTAGGCTGTCTCATCAACAATGATGAGACAGCCTATAGGGAGGAGGTGAGGGCCTTGGCAGAATGGTGCCAGGAAAAAAAAACTCTCCCTCAACGTCAACAAAACGAAGGAGCCGATTGTGGACATCAGGAAACAGCAGAGGGAGCACGCCCCTATCCACATCAATGGGACTGCAGGGGAGAAGGTGGAAAGCTTCAAGTTCCTCGGCGTACACATCACTGACAATCTGAAATGGTCTACCCACGCAGACAGCGTGGTGAAGAAGGTGCAACAGTGCCTCTTCAATCTCAGGAGGCTGAAGAAATTTGGCTTGACCCCTAAGACCCTCAGAAATGTTTACAGATACACAATTGAGAGCATCCTGTTGGGCTGTATCACCGCCTGGTACGGCAACTGCACCGCCCGCAACCACATGGCTCTCCAGAGGGTGGTACGGTCTGCCCAGGGCATCACCGAGGACAAAATGCCTGCGCTCCAGGACACCTACACCACCCGATGTCACAGGAAGGCCAAAAAGATAATCAAGGACATCAACCACCTGAGCCATGGCCTGTTCACCCCACGATCATCCAGAAGGCGAGGTCAGTACAGGTGGATCGAAGCTGGGACCGAGAGACTGGAAAACAGTTTCTATCTCAAGGCCATCAGACTGTTAAATAGCCATCACTAGCCGGCTACCACCCAGTTACTGAACCCTGCACCTTAGAGGCTGCTGCCCTATATACATAGACATGGAATCACTGGCCACTTTAATAATGGAACACTAGTCACTTCAATAATGTTTAGATACTGCTTTACTCACCTCATATGTATATACTGTATTCTATTCTTAGTCAATGGCACTCCGACATTGTTCGTCTTAAAATGTATATATTTCTTAATTCTATTCTTTTACTTTTAGATTTGTGTATTGTTTTAAATTGTTCGATACGACTGTACTGTTGGAGCTAGGAACACAAGCATTTCGCTACACCCTCAATAACATCTCCTAAATATGTGTATGTGACCAATAAAATTTGATTTGATTTGGCATTCAAATCATGCCTTTCCAAATCATGTCCAATCGATTGAATTTACCACAGGTGGACCCAATCGAGTTGTAGAAACAGAATCTCAAGGATGATCAATGGAAACAGGATGCACCTGAGCTCAATTTTGAGTCTCATAGCAAAGGGTCTGAATAATTATGTAAATAAGGTATTTCCGTTTTTTATTTTTAATACATTTGCACACAAAAAAAGGGCTATTGTGTGTAGATATTTAATCCATTTTAGAATAGGGCTGTTACGTAACAAAATGTGGAAAAAGGGAAGGGGTCTGAATACTTTCAGAATACACTGTACACTCACTCCAACTCTTGTCTTTCAGCCCCCAAACTCAAAGAATCAATGCAGCTCCGACGCAGACTGTGAAGGGAGATCAGAACGTACGGGAGATGGTAAAGTCCGGACGGCATGGCAGTGTGACAGTGTGGCACAGTCCCCTTCCCTAACTCAGTGTTTCTCAACCTCTGGTTCGTGGACCAGCGCCAGTCTATGGCAAATCGCCGGCCAGTCCCTGAGATAGTTAACGGACACTAATGTCATCCGTTCTACAATGCTAGTTCGAATGGAAGTTGCCCCCAAGGAGGAAAACACATGGCTTGTTTGCTCCTGGTATGAAAAAGGTTGAGAAACACTGCGACTAACTAACTCTCCTCACTACCTTCCGCATTGGCAAATCTAGTCGTCCGTTACTACCACTACGCCCTCCCTACCTGACTACTCACACTAGCCATCGTCTCTGTGACTACGTTATGAGGGATAAACAACGAGGGGCTGGGAGTTCTGTGGAAATAATGAGCCCTTTGTTGTCTATCCCTTACTTTCTTAAATTATTACTATATACAGGATTCTCATTATACATATTTCTATCCACTAGTGTCTCTGTCCTGATAACTGAAATTAAATGTTATTTATCAGAAATTAAAATGGCACATGATTTCACTTGTCAGAGAGCAACAAAAGAAAAACCCAATCAGGTGTTTATTTTGTCCAGTTGTCTCATCGACTGTTTTAGGATTAAGTTTGTTGATCGTTGGTAAACTTTCTCAGCGGTTCTTTGGTCAGTTTCAGTTCACAATCCTGAGACATTAGAGGATGGGAGGAAGAGACAGATGATCCCATTCCCTTTTTTTGGGGAGGAGATTAATGGTGGACTGTAGGAAGGTCAGAGCAGTGTATTGTGTGTATTCTGTACTTTGGGGCTTCTATGAGCTAATGTACAATACACTAGTCAGACAAAACAAAGCCACCAAGATAAACATTTTGACTAGTCAGGAATTTCCCTGCCCGAAGTCATGCATTCAAGAAGAAAAAGTATGCTTGTTTTAGATCAGAAACTTTGCATGTTCTTAGCAGCCAGATCCAGGATGGTTGAGTGCCTTGGCTTATCATTCTATTGAAGCATGCAAACAGACACAGTCAGAGACATAGTCACACAGTCAGAGACATAGTCACACAGTCAGAGAGAGGCAGACAGTCAGAAACAGGCAGACAAATAGTAGAGTAGTAGCAGCGGATCCAATAATAATTCTAAGCCTATATAACATAGGCAGTTGAAAGGGTTGGTTGTGTATTTTGTAACAGTCCTTATGTGACCCTGGGTTACACCCAAGCCTCTTCAACCTCTCAGAACCACATCAGCCCTTACAGTTTCAATCAGAAAGCTGTTGGCAGATGCTTTAGATCTGTTGACGTCACCACTGCCATGTTGACTTGGGGGCATCTATATATCCTTGCTGGTTAATGGTTAGACTGTGGTTGTGACTAGAGGCAAGCAAACAGAACAGAAGCTGTTGTTAAAGCCCTCCGGGTGAACCGGTCTTATGATCATGTCCTGTTGGGTGGCTCACTTTACTGTGTCTGTGAATCTTTTTCACACTTCTCTGCCAATCCAGCTAGGGCCAGAGAGACAGAACCAGAGAGACGTGATCAGAAAGACGGGACCAGAAAGACAGGACCAGAGAGACAGAACCAGAGAGACGTGATCAGAAAGACGGGACCAGAGAGACAGGACAGACAAGATATGGAGAGACAGGACAGAGAGAGACAGGACAGGGAGAGACAGGACCAGGGAGAGACAGGACCAGGGAGACAGGGCCAGAGAGACAGGGCCAGAGAGACAGGACAGACAAGATAGGGAGAGACAGGACCAGAGAGACAGGACAGGGAGAGACAAGGCCAGAGAGACAGGAGAGGGAGAGACAAGGCCAGAGAGACAGGGCCAGAGAGACAGGACAGACAAGATAGGGAGAGACAGGACAGGGAGAGACAAGGCCAGAGAGACAGGCCAGGAAGAGACAAGGCCAGAGAGACAGGACCAGAGAGACAGGGCCAGGGAGACTGGACCAGGGAGGCAGGACCAGGGAGACAGGACCAGGGAGACAGGACCAGGGAGACAGGACCAGAGAGACAGGACCACACACAGATAATAGCCATGCTTATCATGCAGAAAGAAATGATACTTACAATATAAGATCAGTAATAGATGAAAGAGATACATCGCTCACTTAACGATTTCCTTCGGTGTTCTGTAATGAGACACATTTTAGTCGAGATTTTAAGAAGTTTGGATGAGTGGATGATTGAAACAGCAATTCTATTTCTGTAAAGTAGAAGTCATTTCTTCGAGTTAAAAGGCATCCTCATCTGTGGTAGGGTTGTCACTGATACCAGTATCACGATACTACGACACCTGGTTTTCCCTGGCAACAAGGAAAACGCCAAGTAGACTAAACTCTTTGATTCTTTAAAAACCTGCTGTATGCAACATAATGTGATATAACTTGTTCAAGAAACATGTGATTCTGGGTGACAACATCAGGCTGTTTGTTTCCAACATTAGGACTGTTTTCCTCAGGAAATTCAGTCAGCTTCATGTTTTGTTTCCTTGTCACGATAACCTCTTGAATTATTGCGATACTGTTATGGTGACAACCCTAATCTGTGGGCTCATAGTTGTTACTCCAAGTTGAAAAGCTATATCCCACGTGTCTCTGTCCCACCCCCCACCCCAAGGACATACGACGGGGAAGTGTTTGGTGAACACAACCAATATGTGTGAGGTGCTAGCCTGGTGTCCTGTGGAAGATGACAGCAACATCCCAGAGTATGTAAGATCACTGAGAATTATGTTAACACTTTACAAGTATAATGTTTCATTACTCCTCAGAAGTTATATGTACTGAATGATACTGAACATACTTTGACTCTACCGAGTGATTTGTAGGCTGATGAAATGAAAAACGGTCTCTTCCAATTTCTTGTTATGACCTTTCCGTGTGTCTATGTGTTGTATGATGTGTTTATGCTTTGTGGGGTCTTTGTTGGTCTTTTGTTTTCATATGTTCTACTGTTTTCTGTGCAGTCCTGCGCTGCTGATGTCGGCAGAGAACTACACACTGTTCATCAAAAACACAATCAGCTTTCCAGCCTATGGTGTTACGAGGTAAGACCCCTGTTTGATACACAACGTGCATCCTTTCATCAACGCCTATTGAAAAACAAGGAGAGTAACCATAGATTCGGTCTATAATACTCATAAAAGCATCAAATAGTTGCTTCTTCTTCACCAAGATCATTAGTATTTGCATATGCGATAAGCTGTGCTGGACGCAGGTGGTGTCTGGCTCTCTGGACCTACACGATCCTGCCAAACATTATGCAGCAAAATAACCATACTATTACCACACCATTGCCAATTACCATAGCAACAACACGAGGACATCTCTCCCCTCCTGCTTCCCTGACAGTGAGCTGAGGTCAGGTAAGGCAGGGTATCCAGTAACTCCCTGACAGTGAGCTGAGGTCAGGTAAGGCAGGGTATCCAGTAACTCCCTGACAGTGAGCTGAGGTCAGGTAAGGCAGGGTATCCAGTAACTCCCTGACAGTGAGCTGAGGTCAGGTTAGTGGCAGGGTATCCAGTAACTCCCTGACAGTGAGCTGAGGTCAGGTAAGGCAGGGTATCCAGTAACTCCTGACAGTGAGCTGAGGTCAGGTTAGTGGCAGGGTATCCAGTAACTCCTGACAGTGAGCTGAGGTCAGGTTAGTGGCAGGGTATCCAGTAACTCCTGACAGTGAGCTGAGGTCAGGTAAGGCAGGGTATCCAGTAACTCCTGACAGTGAGCTGAGGTCAGGTTAGTGGCAGGGTATCCAGTAACTCCTGACAGCGAGCTGAGGTCAGGTAAGGCAGGGTATCCAGTAACTCCCTGACAGTGAGCTGAGGTCAGGTTAGTGGCAGGGTATCCAGTAACTCCCTGACAGTGAGCTGAGGTCAGGTAAGGCAGGGTATCCAGTAACTCCCTGACAGTGAGCTGAGGTCAGGTTAGTGGCAGGGTATCCAGTAACTCCCTGACAGTGAGCTGAGGTCAGGTTAGTGGCAGGGTATCCAGTAACTCCCTGACAGTGAGCTGAGGTCAGGTAAGGCAGGGTATCCAGTAACTCCCTGACAGTGAGCTGAGGTCAGGTAAGGCAGGGTATCCAGTAACTCCCTGACAGCGAGCTGAGGTCAGGTAAGGCAGGGTATCCAGTAACTCCCTGACAGCGAGCTGAGGTCAGGTAAGGCAGGGTATCCAGTAACTCCCTGACAGCGAGCTGAGGTCAGGTAAGGCAGGGTATCCAGTAACTCCCTGACAGCGAGCTGAGGTCAGGTAAGGCAGGGTATCCAGTAACTCCCTGACAGTGAGCTGAGGTCAGGTTAGTGGCAGGTCATCCAGTAACTCCCTGACAGCGAGCTGAGGTCAGGTAAGGCAGGGTATCCAGTAACTCCCTGACAGTGAGCTGAGGTCAGGTAAGGCAGGGTATCCAGTAACTCCCTGACAGCGAGCTGAGGTCAGGTAAGGCAGGGTATCCAGTAACTCCCTGACAGTGAGCTGAGGTCAGGTAAGGCAGGGTATCCAGTAACTCCCTGACAGCGAGCTGAGGTCAGGTTAGTGGCAGGTCATCCAGTAACTCTCCAAGGATCATGAGAGGCAACATAAGTCAACATGAGAAGGGCCAGATTCTATAGGTTAACATGAGAAGGGCCAGATAATATAGGTTAACATGAGAAGAGCCAGATTCTGTAGGTTAACATGAGAAGAGACAGATTCTATAGGCTAACATGAGAAGAGACAGATTCTATAGGTTAACATGAGAAGGGCCAAATTCTATAGGTTAACATGAGAAGAGACAGATTCTATAGGTTAAAATCATATAGACATATACACTACCCAATGGGGAAAAAATGGTTGAATCAATGCTTTTTCCACATCATTTCAACAAAAAATATTAAATTTGATCAAAACAGGAACGGAGGGCATAACCAGATTACTTTGAATCACCGTGGAAAACTGATTGGATTTGCAAAAGTCATCAACGTAAGACAATTCCGTCAGATTTTCACCCAACTTTTAACCTAAATCCAATGGTGACATTTTTGGTTAATGTTAGTTGACAACTTAACCAAATGTAAATCAAAATAGACGTTGAACTGCCGTCTGTGTCCAGTGGGTAGGTTTTCCGCTGAGTGTACCTTTCTGAAGATAGATAAACAGGACAGTAATGGCTTGGTGAATACACATTTAACACAAACACAGTTTCATAATTCATGATGTATATATACATTAGATGACTGACAGGGGGCGCTGTTTTGAAGCCATCATGCCTCCATCTTGGCACTCCCTCACCACTGTAAAAAGAAATACAGTATTTAGGAGATGGAAATGCATGTATTAATGTCTACATATTTTTTGACAATTCTTGACATTTAATCCTAGTAAAAAATTCCCTGCCTTAGGTCAGTTAGGATCACCACTTTATTTTAAGAATGTGAAATGTCAGAATAGTAGTAGAGAGAATGATTTATTTCAGATTTTATTTCTTTCCTCACATTCCCAGTGGGTCAGAAGTTTACATACACTCAATTAGTATTGGGTAGCATTGCCTTTAAATTGTTGAACTTGGGTCAAACGTTTCGGGTAGCCTTCCACAAGCTTCCCACAATAAGTTGGGTGAATTTTGGCCCATTCCTCCTGACAGAGCTGGTGTAACTGAGTCAGGTTTGTAGGCCTCCTTGCTCGCACACGCTTTTTCAGTTCTGCCCACAAATTTTGTATAGGATTGAGGACACGGCTTTGTGATGGCCACTCCAATACCTTGACTTTGTTGTCTTCATTTTGCCACAACTTTGGAAGTATGCTTGGGGTCATTGTCCATTTGGAAAACCCATTTGCGACCAAGCTTTAACTTAACACATATGGAATAATGTAGTAACCAAAAAAGTGTTAAACAAATATATTTTATAATTGAGATTCTTCAAAGTAGCCACCCTTTGCCCTGATGACAGCTTTGCACACGCTTGGCATTCTCTCAACCAGCTTCATGAGGTAGTCACCTGGAATGCATTTCAATTAACTGGTGTGCCTTCTTAAAAGTTAATTTGTGCAATTTCTTTCCTTCTTAATGCGTTTGAGCCAATCAGTTGTGTTGTGACAAGGTAGGGGTGGTACACAGAAGATAGCCCTATTTGGTAAAAGACCAAGTCCATATTATGGCAAGAACAGCTCAAATAAGCAAAGAGAAACGACAGTCCATCATTACTTTAAGACATGAAGGTCAGTCAATACAGAAAATGTCAAGAACTTTTAAAGTTTCTTCAAGTGCAGTCGCACAAACCATCAAGCGCTATGATGAAACTGGCTCTCATGAGGATCGCTACAGGAAAGGAAGAACCAGAGTTACCTCTGCTGCAGAGGATAAGTTCATTAGAGTTAACTGGACCTCAGAAATTGCAGCCCAAATAAATGCTTCACAGAGTTCAAGTAACAGACATCTCAACACCAACTTTTCAGAGGAGACTGCGTGAATTAGGGCTTCATGGTCAAATTGCTGCAAAGAAACCACTACTAAAGGACACCAATAAGATGAAGAGACTTGCTTGGGCCAAGAAACACAGGCAATAGACATTAGACCGTTGGAAATCTGTCCTTTGGTCTGATCAGTCCAAATTTGAGATTTTTCGGTCCAACTGCTGTGTCTTTGTGAGACACAGAGTATGTGAACGGTTGATCTCCGCATGTGTGGTTCCCACCGTGAAGCATGGAGGAGGAGGTGTGATGGTGTGGGGGTGCTTTGCTGGTGACACTGTCAATTATTTATTTAGAATTCAAGGCACACTTAACCAGCATGGCTACCACAGCATTCTGCAGCGATACGCCATCCCATCTGGTTTGCGCTTAGTGGGATTATTATGTGTTTTTCAACAGGACAATGACCCAACACACCTCCAGGCTGTATAAAGGCTATTTGACCAAGAAGGAGAGTGATGGAGTGCTTCATCAGATGACCTGGCCTCCACAATCACCCGACCTCAACCCAATTGAGATGGTTTGGGATGAGTTGGACCGCAGAGTGAAGGAAAAGCAGCAAACAAGTGCTCAGCATATGTGGGAACTCTGTCAATACTGTTGGAAAAGCATTCCAGGTGAAGGTGGTTGAGAGAATGCCAAGAGTGTGCAAAGCTCTCATCAAGGCAAAGGGTGGCTACTTTGAAGAATCTCAAATATAAAATATATTTTGATTTGTTTAACACTTTTTTGGTTACTACAGGATTCCATATGTGTTATTTCATAGATCTGATGTCTTCACTACTATTCTACAATGTAGAAATTAATAAGAATTAAGAAAAACCCAAAGGTCCAAACTTTGACTGGTACTGTATATATAAAAAAAATCATTCAAGTATAATGTTTTAGATTACCGATGTTACTGTCCCCACTACAAGAACAAGAAATACTTAAAGACATGTAATTTTGTTCTTGAAACATTTAATTGAAATACTGTAGAATTCCATTCATTCCTATGGAGGAATGTTGCCACTGGGGAGTGGCAATATGGCCGACCGGTGGCTTCAAAGCCTCTCAATGGCCGATACATAGTATCAGCAATCCAGGGTTTATATACATCATTGTTAATAATGCTGCCCCCTCTCTGCTCTTCTGTGGGGGAGCAGAACATTGAGGCCTCAGACCGTATATTAGGCTCCCAAGTGGCGCAGCGGTCTAAGGCACTGTATCTCAGTGCATAGAGGTGTCACTGCAGTCCCTGGTGTGAATCCAGGCTGCATCACGTACAGCTGTGATTGGAAGTCCCATAAGGCGGTGCGCAATTGGCCCAGCGTCGTCCGGATTTGGCCAGGGTAGGCCGTCATTGTAAATAAGAATTTGTTCTTAACTGACTTGCCTAGTTAAACAAAGGTGACATTTTTTTTTTATACACTGCTCAAAAAAATAAAGGGAACACTTAAACAACACAATGTAACTCCAAGTCAATCACACTTCTGTGAAATCAAACTGTCCACTTAGGAAGCAACACTGATTGACAATAAATTTCACATGCTGTTGTGCAAATGGAATAGACAACAGGTGTAAATTATAGGCAATTAGCAAGACACCCCCAATAAAGGAGTGGTTCTGCAGGTGGTGACCACAGACCACTTCTCAGTTCCTATGCTTCCTGGCTGATGTTTTGGTCACTTTTGAATGCTGGCGGTGCTTTCACTCTAGTGGTAGCATGAGACGGAGTCTACAACCCACACAAGTGGCTCAGGTAGTGCAGCTCATCCAGGATGGCACATCAATGCGAGCTGTGGCAAGAAGGTTTGCTGTGTCTGTCAGCGTAGTGTCCAGAGCATGGAGGCGCTACCAGGAGACAGGCCAGTACATCAGGAGATGTGGAGGAGGCCGTAGGAGGGCAACAACCCAGCAGCAGGACCGCTACCTCCGCCTTTGTGCAAGGAGGAGCAGGAGGAGCACTGCTAGAGCCCTGCAAAATGACCTCCAGCAGGCCACAAATGTGCATGTGTCTGCTCAAATGGTCAGAAACAGACTCCATGAGGGTGGTATGAGGGCCCGACGTCCACAGGTGGGGGTTGTGCTTACAGCCCAACACCGTGCAGGACGTTTGGCATTTGCCAGAGAACACCAAGATTGGCAAATTTGCCATTGGCGCCCTGTGCTCTTCACAGATGAAAGCAGGTTCACACTGAGCACATGTGACAGACGTGACAGAGTCTGGAGACGCCGTGGAGAACGTTCTGCTGCCTGCAACATCCTCCAGCATGACCAGTTTGGCGGTGGGTCAGTCATGGTGTGGGGTGGCATTTCTTTGGGGGGTCGCACAGCCCTCCATGTGCTCGCCAGAGGTAGCCTGACTGCCATTAGGTACCGAGATGAGATCCTCAGACCCCTTGCGATATGCTGGTGCGGTTGGCCCTGGGTTCCTCCTAATGCAAGACAATGCTAGACCTCATGTGGCTGGAGTGTGTCAGCAGTTCCTGCAAGAGGAAGGCATTGATGCTATGGACTGGCCCGCCCGTTCCCCAGACCTGAATCCAATTGAGCACATCTGGGACATCATGTCTCGCTCCATCCATCAACGCCACGTTGCACCACAGACTGTCCAGGAGTTGGCGGATGCTTTAGTCCAGGTCTGGGAGTAGATCCCTCAGGAGACCATCCGCCACCTCATCAGGAGCATGCCCAGGCGTTGTAGGGAGGTCATACAGGCACGTGGAGGCCACACACACTACTGAGCCTCATTTTGACTTGTTTTAAGGACATTACATCAAAGTTGGATCAGCCTGTAGTGTGGTTTTCCACTTTAATTTTGAGTGTGACTCCAAATCCAGACCTCCATGGGTTGATACATTTGATTTCCATTGATAATTTTTGTGTAATTTTGTTGTCAGCACATTCAACTATGTAAAGAAAAAAGTATTGAATAAGATTATTTCATTCATTCAGATCTAGGATGTGTTATTTTAGTGTTCCCTTTATTTTTTTGAGCAGTGTATATAAGAGCAGGCCGACAGCTCATCCACCAGCCTGTACTCTTAGAAAAAGGGGTTCCAAAAAGGGTTTTACCTGGAACCAAAAAGGGTTCTTCAAATGGTTCTCCTATGGGAACAGCCAAATAACGCTTTAAGGTTCTAGATCAGGGATAGACAACCGTGGTCCTGGAGTGCCGCAGGCACTTCATGTTTTTGATTTAACCAACCTGGAAGACCAGGTGTTGAATTTAGGCAATCACTGAAGTGATCAATGAGCCCAGTTGGTCAGGTGTGGTGCCTAGTCAGAACAACATCCTGCAGTACCTGAGGCACTCCAGGAACAGGGTTCTAGATGGCACATTGTTTTCTATGAGTGAAGTGACCAGAGACCACTTCTTTAGCCTCATCAGCCTAGTAACCATTAAGGAGCCTCAGGCAATGGTTGATACATGCATTACATCACACGCATATTGTGTATGTAGCTATCCACTGAATATGGAGGATGTCCCAAATGTGATATTGATTCAAATATCTATTTTTCTACATAACCAGTACAGTATGATATAAACTTGCCATCTTTTTTAACAATGATCCTTTCCTGTTCTCACTCCAGGTGTAACCTCGTAGAAGGTATCGACAATCAGTACGTCAAAAGTTGCCTGTATGACCCAAAGACGTCCCCACTGTGTCCCATTTTCCGACTGGGCGACTTGGTACAGCTGTCTGGCTTCAACTTCGCCGCCATAGCCAAAGTGGTGAGCAATATGCTATTCAATTTATTGGTAAAGGGGGTTTTCAAGTACTTGTCAGTCCGTGTATGGCTGTGTGTTTTTTTGGTGTAATGAGGTATGATGGTAACGAGGTATGATGGTGGTGTTATTGGTAATGAGGTATGATGATGGTGGTGTTATTGGTAATGAGGTATGATGATGGTGGTGTAATTGGTAATGAGGTATGATGATGGTGGTGTAATTGGTAATGAGGTATGATGATGGTGGTGTTATTGGTAATGAGGTATGATCGTGGTGTTATTGTTAACAAGGTATGATGATCGTGGTGTTATTGGGAGCGAGGTATGATGGTGGTGTTATTGGTAACGAGGTATGATGGTGGTGGTGTTATTGGGAGCGAGGTATGATGGTGGTGGTGTTATTGGGAGCGAGGTATGGTGGCGGTGTTATTGGTAACGAGGTATGGTGGCGGTGTTATTGGTAACGAGGTATGATGATGGTGGTGTTATTGGGAGCGAGGTATGGTGGCGGTTTTGTTGGTAACGAGGTATGGTGGCGGTGTTATTGGTAACGAGGTATGATGGTGGCGGTGTTATTGGTAACGAGGTATGATGGTGGCGGTGTTATTGGTAACGAGGTATGATGGTGGCGGTGTTATTGGTAACGAGGTATGATGGTGGCGGTGTTATTGGTAACGAGGTATGATGGTGGTGGTGTTATTGGTAACGAGGTATGGTGGCGGTGTTATTGGGAGCGAGGTATGATGGTGGCGGTGTTATTGGGAGCGAGGTATGATGATGGCGGTGTTATTGGGAGCGAGGTATGATGATGTTATTGGGAGCGAGGTATGATGGTGGTGGTGTTATTGGGAGCGAGGTATGATGGTGGCGGTGTTATTGGTAACGAGGTATGATGGTGGCGGTGTTATTGGTAACGAGGTATGATGGCGGTGGTGTTATTGGTAACGAGGTATGGTGGCGGTGGTGTTATTGGGAGCGAGATATGATGATGGCGGTGTTATTGGGAGCGAGGTATGATGGTGTTATTGGGAGCGAGGTATGATGGTGGTGGTGTTATTGGGAGCGAGGTATGATGGTGGTGGTGGTGTTATTGGTAACGAGGTATGATGGTGGTGGTGGTGTTATTGGTAACGAGGTATGATGATGGTGGTGTTATTGGGAGCGAGGTATGATGGTGGTGGTGTTATTGGGAGCGAGGTATGATGGTGGCGGTGTTATTGGGAGCGAGGTATGCTGGTGGCGGTGTTATTGGGAGCGAGGTATGATGCTGGTGGCGGTGTTATTGGGAGCGAGGTATGATGATGGTGGCGGTGTTATTGGGAGCGAGGTATGATGATGGTGGCGGTGTTATTGGGAGCGAGGTATGATGATGGTGGCGGTGTTATTGGGAGCGAGGTATGATGATGGTGGCGGTGTTATTGGGAGCGAGGTATGATGATGGTGGCGGTGTTATTGGGAGCGAGGTATGATGATGGTGGCGGTGTTATTGGGAGCGAGGTATGATGATGATGGTGGCGGTGTTATTGGGAGCGAGGTATGATGATGATGGTGGCGGTGTTATTGGGAGCGAGGTATGATGATGATGGTGGCGGTGTTATTGGGAGCGAGGTATGATGATGATGGTGGCGGTGTTATTGGGAGCGAGGTATGATGATGATGGTGGCGGTGTTATTGGGAGCGAGGTATGATGATGATGGTGGCGGTGTTATTGGGAGCGAGGTATGATGATGGTGGTGGTGTTATTGGTAACGAGGTATGATGATGGTGGTGGTGTTATTGGTAACGAGGTATGATGATGGTGGTGGTGTTATTGGTAACGAGGTATGATGATGGTAGTTGTCAAGTCCTACTCTTGTTCAACTTCCAAAGGACAACTCAATTTTCCAACTCAATCACTTTTATTTTGGCTTTGTCAGTTGATTGGTCTGTTCAGTGAAATAGGTTGTAAACCTTTAAAGACAGAGAACAAAAGTTACCATTTTAATTCAACATTTTTAAATGAATTCTTTGAATTAACCACTTAAGCCTTTTACATTCAATAAAGCAAAAGATAATTTCATGAATTTCCGAATTTGTTAGTAAAAGTTAACATTTAATAGAATTTTTACATTTAACTTTGTACCATCCTTTTCTTTTCAACTCAAAATTAAATATTATTCTAGCACAAACCCATTTAACACAAATCAATGAAGACAATGCTTCAATGTGTTCCTTAACCAATCTACACAGCAGTTAACATAGCTCAAACATATTAAACAGCATTTCAATCACCATGAACGTAAATAAACATTCCACTGACCATTGGCGTCTCTGGACTGAACCTACGAGTGAACTTGGAGCGTCTTCTCTCTGAAGTTTGTTTCCCTAAATGACTGAGGACCTCCAGGTTTGCACAGGTGCTCCAAATCAGTGAAACTGACTGATCAGGTGACAAGCAGCCAGTTTGCTGCTGCTGCACTCTGGGAAGTGTAGTTATTTAACACTCATGAGATTCAGCTCAACAGTGGTGTTATTGGTAACGAGGTATGATGATGGTGGTGGTGTTATTGTTAACAAGGTATGATGGTGGTGTTATTGGTAACGAGGTATGATGGTGGTGGTGTTATTGGTAACGAGGTATGATGGTGGTGGTGTTATTGGTAACGAGGTATGATGGTGGTGGTGTTGTTATTGGTAACGAGGTATGATGATGGTGGTGTTATTGGGAGCAAGGTATGATGATGATGGTGGTGTTATTGGGAGCAAGGTATGGTGGTGGTGGTGTTATTGGTAACGAGGTATGATGGTGGTGGTGTTATTGGTAACGAGGTATGATGATGGTGGTGTTATTGGTAACGAGGTATGATGATGGTGGTGTTATTGGGAGCAAGGTATGATGGTGGTGGTGTTATTGGTAACGAGGTATGATGGTGGTGGTGTTATTGGTAACGAGGTATGATGATGGTGGTGTTATTGGGAGCAAGGTATGGTGGTGGTGTTATTGGTAACGAGGTATGATGATGGTGGTGGTGTTATTGGTAACGAGGTATGGTGGTGGTGTTATTGGTAACGAGGTATGATGGTGGTGGTGTTATTGGTAACGAGGTATGATGGTGGTGGTGTTATTGGGAGCGAGGTATGATGATGGTGGTATTGGGAGCGAGGTATGATGATGGTGGTGTTGGTAACGAGGTGTGATGATGATGGTGGTGTTGGTAACGAGGTATGATGGTGGTGGTGTTATTGGGAGCGAGGTATGATGATGGTGGTGTTGGTAACGAGGTATGATGATGGTGGTGTTATTGGTAACGAGGTATGATGATGGTGGTATTGGTAACGAGGTATGATGGTGGTGTTATTGGGAGCGAGGTATGATGATGATGGTGGTGTTGGTAACGAGGTGTGATGGTGGTGGTGTTATTGGGAGCGAGGTATGATGATGGTGGTGTTGGTAACGAGGTATGATGATGGTGGTGTTGGTAACGAGGTATGATGATGGTGGTGTTATTGGTAACGAGGTATGATGATGGTGGTGTTATTGGTAACGAGGTATGATGATGATGGTGGTATTGGAGAAACGAGGTATGCTCTGTCAAAGGTAATTTCTGAGTGAAAGCTTAGTAGAACACTGAAATTGCAACTGATTTAAAAAGTGTTCGAAGACACTTTGGTGTTATTGGCGCCTCCATTGATTGCTGATGTTGTTGATGGTATCGTGCTGTTTGGGGTTAGTGGTAACATCATTGACTGGATGTATTGATGTTGTTGATGGTATCGTGCTGTTTGGGGTTAGTGGTAACATCATTGACTGGATGTATTGATGTTGTTGATGGTATCGTGCTGTTTGGGGTTAGTGGTAACATCATTGACTGGATGTATTGATGTTGTTGATGGTATCGTGCTGTTTGGGGTTAGTGGTAACATCATTGACTGGATGTATTGATTGATCTGACAGGGTGGGGCGATTGGTATCATCATTGACTGGACCTGTAACCTGGACTATGACCAGTCAGACTGTAAACCGATCTACTCCTTCCACGGTCTCTATGGAAACCCTAAAGAGACAGACACGGCCAGAGCATCTGTGGGATACAACTTCAGGTACATAAAGCATCTGCCACGTACGGGCTGTATGGTCTCGTGGTTAGTACTGCAGACCCTGGCACAAATGTGTAACGGAGTCAGCATGGGTTTGGAAATCCAACTTACTGCCCTGCTGACTCGCAATCTCTTCTACATTTTCTACATTTCAATAAATCATTAACAAAGTATTTATTGATAATTCTTGTAAGGGCCACTTTCTTATTGTAAATTGAAAAAGTATTTTCTGAGTTAAGATTTTAAATAAATGAAAGAAAAACACTTAGAAAGGGGGCGTGTTAACCATAGGGGTCGTGTTATCCTTTGGGGGTCGTGTTAACCATGGGGTCATGTTAACCGTGGGGGTCGTGTTAACAATGGGGGTCGTGTTAACCGTGGGGGTCGTGTTATCCATGGGGGTTGTCTTAACGGCGGCAGGTAGCCTAGTAGATAGAGCATTGGACTTGTAACCGGAAGGTTGCAAGGTCAAATCCCCGAGCTGACAAGGTAAAAATCTGTCGTTCTGCCCCTGAACAAGGCAGTTAACCGACTGTTCCCCTGAAGACGTGGATGTCGATTAAGGCAGGCCCCCGCACCTCTCTGATTCAGAGGGGTTAAAGCCCCCCCCGCACCTCTCTGATTCAGAGGTGTTGGGTTGAATGCGGAAGACAAATTTCAGTTGAAGGCATTCAATTGTACAACTGACTAGGTATCCCCCATGGGGGTCGTGTTATCCTTGGGGGTCCTGTTATCCATGGGGGTTGTCTTGTTAGCCATGGGGTCGTGTTAACCATTGAGGGTCGTGATAACCATGCGACTAAGGAAATTACACTTCATTTTTCATTATACTCTTCTTAGTTGCATGGCTAGGGTCATGTGAAAGACAGAAGAGAGATACAGATCTGAACACTAGCCTAGAGGCTGAAAAGTGTGTCTACATTTTGTGCTTTAGGTATGCAAAGCATTATATGGAGGACACGAAGGAGAAAAGAACACTTCTGAAAGTGTTTGGGATTCGATTTGACATCATTGTTCGTTCAGTGGTAAGTTCATGAAGTTCATGATTGCGATCCTTGTAATGTTCCAGACAGTATTTTTGAATTCCTCCCTTATGACTGTAGATTAAAACGTTTAAAGATTGTTGATGTTATTGTTATTTTCCAGGCCAGAAAATTTGATATCATTCCAACACTAACAGCTATAGGATCTGGTGTTGGAATCTTTGGAGTGGTGAGTCTTTCAATACTACACATCCTACCTAATACTACACATCCCATATAATACTACACATTCTACCTAATACTACACATTCTACCTAATACTACACATCCTACCTAATACTACACATCCTACCTAATACTACACATCCCATATAATACTACACATTCTACCTAATACTACACATCCGACCTAATACTACACATCCCATATAATACTACACATTCTACCTAATACTACACATCCTACCTAATACTACACATCCTACCTAATACTACACATCCTACCTAATACTACACATCCTACCTAATACTACACATCCTACCTAATACTACACATCCTACCTAATACTACACATCCTACCTAATACTACACATCCTACCTAATACTACACATCCTACCTAATACTACACATCCCATATAATACTACACATCCTACCTAATACTACACATCCTACCTAATACTACACATCCTACCTAATACTACACATCCTACCTAATACTACACATCCCATATAATACTACACATCCCATATAATACTACACATCCTACCTAATACTACACATCCTACCTCATCCTACCTAATACTACACATTCTACCTAATACTACACATCCCATCTGATACTACACATCCCGTCTGATACTACACATCCCGTCTGATACTACACATCCCGTCTGATACTACACATCCCGTCTAATACTACACATCCCGTCTGATACTACACATTCTACCTAAAACAACACATTCTGCCTAAAACAACACATCCCGTCAATACTACACATCCCGTCAATACTACACATCCCGTCTGATACGACACATCCCGTCTGATACGACACATCCCGTCTGATACGACACATCCCATCTGATACTTCACATCTGATACCTCACATCACTACACATCCTGTCTGATACGACACATCCTGTCTGATACTACACATCCCGTCTGATACTACACATCCCGTCTGATACTACACATCCCGTCTGATACTACACATCCCGTCTAATACTACACATCCCGTCTGATACTACACATTCTACCTAAAACAACACATTCTGCCTAAAACAACACATCCCGTCAATACTACACATCCCGTCTGATACGACACATCCCATCTGATACGACACATCACGTCTGATACGACACATCTGATACCTCACATCACTACACATCCTGTCTGATACGACACATCCCGTCTGATACGACACATCCCGTCTGATACGACACATCCCATCTGATACGACACATCCCGTCTGATACGACACATCTGATACCTCACATCACTACACATCCGTCTGATACGACACATCCGTCTGATACGACACATCCCGTCTGATACGACACATCCCATCTGATACTTCACATCTGATACCTCACATCACGACACATCCTGTCTGATACGACACATCCTGTCTGATACTACACATTCTACCTAATACTACACATTCTACCTAATACTACACATCCCGTCTGATACTACACATCCCGTCTAATACTACACATTCTACCTAATACTACACATCCCGTCTAATACTACACATCCCGTCTGATACTACACATCCCGTCTGATACTACACATCCTACCTGATACGACACATCCCGTCTGATACTACACATCCCGTCTGATACTACACATCCCGTCTAATTCTACACATCCTATCTGATACTTCACATCTGATACCTCACATCACTACACATCCTATCTGATACGACGCATCCCGTCTGATACTACACATCCCGTCTAATACTACACATTCTACCTAAAACAACACATCCGTTCTAATACTACACATCCCGTCTGATACTACACATCCCGTCTGATACTACACATCCCGTCTAATACTACACATCCCGTCTGATACTACACATTCTACCTAAAACAACACATTCTGCCTAAAACAACACATCCCGTCAATACTACACATCCCGTCTGATACGACACATCCCATCTGATACGACACATCCCGTCTGATACGACACATCTGATACCTCACATCACTACACATCCCGTCTGATACGACACATCCCGTCTGATACGACACATCCCGTCTGATACGACACATCCCATCTGATACTTCACATCTGATACCTCACATCACGACACATCCTGTCTGATACGACACATCCTGTCTGACACGACACATCCTGTCTGATACTACACATTCTACCTAATACTACACATTCTACCTAATACTACACATCCCGTCTGATACTACACATCCCGTCTAATACTACACATTCTACCTAAAACAACACATCCCGTCTAATACTACACATCCCGTCTGATACTACACATCCCGTCTGATACTACACATCCCGTCTGATACTACACATCCTACCTGATACGACACATCCCGTCTGATACTACACATCCCGTCTAATACTACACATTCTACCTAAAACAACACATCCGTTCTAATACTACACATCCCGTCTGATACTACACATCCCGTCTGATACTACACATCCCGTCTAATTCTACACATCCTATCTGATACTTCACATCTGATACCTCACATCACTACACATCCTGTCTGATACGACACATCCTGTCTGATACGACACATCCTGTCTGATACTACACATCCCGACTGATACTACACATTCTACCTAATACTACACATTCTACCTAATACTACACATCCCGTCTAATACTACACATCCCGTCTAATACTACACATTCTACCTAAAACAACACATCCCGTCTAATACTACACATTCTACCTAAAACAACACATCCCGTCTAATACTACACATCCCGTCTAATACTACACATCCCGTCTGATACTACACATCCCGTCTGATACTACACATCCCGTCTGATACTACACATCCTACCTGATACGACACATCCCGTCTGATACTACACATCCCGTCTGATACTACACATCCCGTCTAATTCTACACATCCTATCTGATACTTCACATCTGATACCTCACATCACTACACATCCTGTCTGATACGACACATCCTGTCTGATACGACACATCCTGTCTGATACTGCAAAACATACAGAATCTCCAGTAGCCTACTATATATCTCTTAAACATCTTGTATAGAAATAGACTAAACAAATATGTTTATCTATTAAATAATGTGATGGAGGTAGTTGTGATCACAGAATTACATTTATATCATATTTCTATGGCTCTATTTGTGCTCTAATTGTGCTGTTTCCAAAGGCAACTGTAGTATGTGATCTGATTCTCCTGTATCTACTACCCAAGAGGGAATTCTACAACAACATGAAATTCAAGGTCACTGAAATGATGGAGAAGGAGGTGAGTTTACGCCTAACTGTTGCGCAACATCCAGTTTAAACACCAGGTGGAAGCAAAGAGGCATTTGTTATAAAATAGTTGTGCAGAAAAATGGGCAGACAGATCCTCAACAGTACACACGATAATTTACCCAACAGTTCATGTGTTGTCTCTTAAGAAATGCGTAATAACAATAATTTGCTCCTTCTTTGGGGAAGGCTACTGTGTCCCACTTTATTTTTAATACGCATCAGTTTTAATACGCATCACTGCATCCTGTATCAGAAGGTTGGCTGGTCCTCATTTAAGCCCTGTAGATGTAGTTATTTAATTTAACCTTTATTTAACTAGGCAAGTCAATTAAGAACAAATTCTATTTACAATGAATACCAATAGGCCTCCTGTGGGGACGGGGGCTGGGACTAAAAATAAATGTTATAATGTTTTATAAAATATAAAGATAGGACAAAACACACATCACGACTAGAGAGACAACACTACATAAAGAGAGACTTAAGACAACAACATAGCAAGGCAGCAACACATGACAACACAACATGACAACAACATGGTAGCAACACAACATGGTAGCATGACAACAACATGGTAGCAACACAACATGGTAGAAGCACAAAACATGTTACAAGCATTATTGGGCACAGACAACAGCACAAAGGGCAAGAAGGTAGAGACAACAATACATCACGCAAAGCAGCCACAACTGTCAGTAAAAGTGTCCAAGATTGAGTCTTTGAATGAAGAGACTTTCCAGTTTGAGTGTTTGTTGCAGCTCGTTCCAGTCACTAGCTGCAGCTAACTGAAAAGACGAGCGACCCAGGGATGTGTGTGCTTTGGGGACCTTTAACAGAATGTGACTGGCATCACATCACTATTCCCTTTTTGTTTACAAAGTTCTCCTACACAAGCTTTCGACTTACCTAACTTCGTTGTTGAAGTATAAAAACATGAGATACCAAACCCGTTCACAGGATTGGTTAATGCTTGAGGTTCCTTAGGTCTCCACCAATCTGCCTTAGTTTTTAATGCCCCCAATTTTCAGAATAATCTGAACTCCCTGCGTCTTGATTCCCTGATGCCACTAGAGCAGTTTGGGAGTCCAATGTTGAATTTGTTAAATGAGAATTGCATTTGTTTTGGTCAAATGTAAAAATGCATTGTGGTGTTTTTTTATTGTAACCTGTATACATTTTTATTGGAAGGTTTGTGTTGAATTTGTTGACCTCAGGGCACCATTGAAAATGAGACCCTGGTCTCAGTAGACTCCCCTGATAATAAAAAAAACAAAGATTTCATGGTCACTAATAGATGATCTATACGTGCTCAAACTACTAGCAAACTATGGGGGGAATCTCAATCGGATTGGCTCGATTCCTCCTTTTGAAAAAGGTCAAAGGTAATTGAGGAGCGGAAACGTGGATACAAATGCACTTGAATGAAATGACACTCCTTCTCCACTAGCGCGTCATCAGGCAAATGATGTTTACAGAGGACGAATCCCGAAATACATGAAATACATACGTTTGAATGCATGAACAACTATTTATAATTGACAAACAGTTTTGCATCATACATGTTTTTGTTTATACTGAACTGTGTCAATAATAGAGTTTTATGCATTGTTTAAAGTAAATTTTCTTGTCCCAGCAGTGACACCAGTAGAGTTGTGGTGACATGTTTTTCTAATTTAGAGAGATCTATTATTTTGAATGCTAGAAAGTAAACAAAAGTATTTAATATATTGTATAGAAAAATAATAAAATGGTATCAAAAAAATATTTGAACAATTACATTTTTATTAATAAATATTGTGTTTATTTCATATTTCAAATATATATGCATGATTATTTATTTCCTGAGCCTCCTTTTGTCATTGAAATGCTGTCTGATTGGGTGGACGTGTTCATACAATTGTAAAGATATTTACATACACAACCCTGATTGGCGGATAGGATTGTCTAGAACCTACCCTGCTTACCCCTTTTAAAGTAGGAGGATACATATGCAAATAAAATATGTCTGATCATTGGTCAGAATAATCAAATCAGATTGTGATGTGCTGTGGACCAAAAACTCCATCCCACCTGAACAAGCTGAAATTACAGGTGTTTATTTTTGCGTGGGGCTCTTACACTAAAAAGGGCATTATCATAATTTTAACAATTTCATAGTGTGGAACTCTCTCATTAAAAAAATAACGTAATCTGGGAGGCGTCTATAATCACATCCTTTTGGTATGTCATACATTTGAGGGTTCCATTGATCATTTGCTGTATCTAAATACAGGGTGTTATTGGTGTCACTCAATTTAAATGAAGGAACATTTAATTGTGAGCAAAATTATTTATAATATCACTTTAGTAAATTATTTGTAAATGGTGACCTTAAATTTGAGCATCTAAAAGTAAAATAAGGGAATTAAGAAATATATAAAAATAAGGATGAGCAACGTCAGTGGCATTGACTAAAATACAGTAGCATAGAATACAGTATATACATATGAGATGAGTAAAGCAGTATGTAAACATTAATAAAGTGACTAGTGTTCCATTATTAAAGTGACCAGTGATTCCATGTCTATGTACAGTTGAAGTCGGAAGTTTACATACACCTAGGTTGTACTCATCAAAACTAGTTTTTCAACCACTCCACAAATTTCTTGTTAACAAACTATAGTTTTGGCAAGTCGGTTAGGACATCTACTTTGTTCATTACACAAGTAATTTTTCCAACAATTGTTTACAGACAGATTTATTTCACTTATAATACACTGTATCACAATTCCAGTGGGTCAGAAGTTTACATACACTAAGTTGACTGTGCCTTTAAACAGCTTAGAAAATTATGTCATGGCTTTAGAAGCTTCTGATAGGCTAATTGACATAATTTGTAGGTGTACCCGTGGATGTATTTCAAGGCCTACCTTCAAACTCAGTGCCTCTTTGCTTGACATCATGGGAAAACCACGTACATCTGTACAAACAACAGTACACAATTATAAACCCCATGGGACCACGCAGCCGTCATACCGTTCAGGAAGGAGACGCGTTCTGTCTCCTAGAGATGAACGTACTTTGGTGCGAAAAGTGCAAATCAATCCCAGAACAACAGCACCTTGTGAAGATGCTGTATGAAACTGGTAGAAAAGTATCTATATCCACAGTAAAACGAGTCCTATATCGACATAACCTGAAAGGCCGCTCAGCAAGGAAGAAGCCACTGCTCCAAAACAGCCATAAAAAAAGCCAGATTACGGTTTGCAACTGCACATGGGGACAAAGATTGTACTTTTTGGAGAAATGTCCTCTGGTCTGATGAAACAAAAATAGAACTGTTTGGCCATAATGACCATCGTTATGTTTGGAGGAAAAAGGGGGAGGCTTGCAAGCCGAAGAACACCATCCCAACCGTGAAGCACAGGGGTGGCAGCATCATGTTGTGGGGGTGCTTTGCTGCAGGAGGGACTGGTGCACTCCACAAAATAGATGGCAACATGAGGTAGGAAAATTATGTGGATATATTGAAGCAACATCTCAAGACATCAGTCAGGAAGTTAAAGCTTGGTCACAAATGGGTCTTCCAAATGGACAGTGACCCCAAGCATACTTCCAAAGTTGTGGCAAAATGGCTTAAGGACAACAAAGTCAAGGTATTGGAGTGGCCATCACAAAGTCCTGACCTCAATCCTATAGAAAATTTGTAGGCAGAACTGAAAAAGCGTGTGCGAGCAAGGAGGCCTACAAACCTGACTCAGTTACACCAGCTCTGTCTGGAGGAATGGGCCAAAATTCACCAACTTATTGTGGAAGGCTACCCGAAACGTTTGACCCAAGTTCAACAATTTATAGACAATGCTACGAAATACTAATTGAGTGTATGTAAACTTCTGACCCACTGGGAATGTGATGAAAGAAAGAAATCATTCTCTCTACTATTATTCTGACATTTCACATTCTTAAAATAAAGTGGTGATCCTAATTGACCTAAGACAGGGAATTTTTTACTAGGATTTAAATGTCAGGAATTGTGAAACACTGAGTTTTAAATGCATTTGGCTAAGGTGTATGTAAACTTCCGACTTCCCAACTGTATATAGGGCAGCAGTCTCTAAGGTGCAGAGGTTAGTTAGTTGACAATTGAACATCTATAAACCATCTATTGGGAACTATCCAAATAACATGTTATCCAAAGCAGTGTTTATTTTCATCCCAGTCTTTAGTTAGAGCATGCCTTTGGGACATTTAACCTCCAACGAACACTCTTTAGTTGAAGTGTAAAGAAGCTGTCCCTAGATATCCCTTCAGATCACTTGAACAAGAGATGTAAATCTCAATGTGTCTTGTCTGGTTAAATAAAGGATAAAACAATAGTTTGGAATAATATTTACCTTCATCTTCATTTTAATCCATACACTCATACTCAACCCTTTAAAAAAGTTAATATGTTTAAAATGCATTAGTTAAGAGTGTAATACTGGTTTCAAACAAGGGGAAACAGAAGACAGTCGGATACAAAATGGATCGATCTAAGTCTGAGATTGTCTTTCAGGAACCTTTAGATGAGTTCAAGTCTGAAAAAGAAGTATCCAAGGTAAGCACATAGTGTGTGTGTTTGCGTCATACACCAGTTATCACCTTAAACTGTTCATGTTTGTGGTTAAAGTGGGGGAAAACACATATTGTTGTGTAGCATGTCATTGATGTCTTCTTGGCCACGCAGAAACATTCAGAAGAAGCCCTAGTGCATAATGAGGCACCACTGTCAGAGACTTAGCCCCTACAGCAGCTGCTTGGATCAGCTCAGTCTTAAGGTTTGTGTTGACTGGTGTGGGTCCTTTGGTTTGTGTTGGAATACAAAAAATATTTATTTAAAAAAAAAAACATCCTCTTTTCCTCCGTTCCTGAACTACAGTCTGATCTGACATGACTGTGGACAGCTATCAGACTGTGTTCAGCCAATAGAATGGATGGAGGAAGGATGAATGTATTCAAACATGGTCCAGAAGAAACACATTGGTGAACCACATAAGCATGTTTAACTATTGGTGGGGAATCCATTAAGAGGAGTTCAATACATTTTGCATCTGACACAGTTTTTGCCTGATGTGCACGCACCGTAGACCTATTAAACTGCAAAAAGGGGGGATATGGCGTGTTTTTTTTTTTAAGGAGTCCCATTTGAACATTGGCCGGGTTTGTGTTCCTCTCCTACAGGAGTGATTCTGCAGAGGGGTCCTGACTCCTGGGCTCCAGTCTGCAGTAACGGGTGGCTGCGACTCCAACACTACAGTACACTGACTCCAGACTGCACTGAGACATTCTTAAATTATAAAACGAGTGTGATAGTTTTCTGCCTGTGTCCACTCTCCAGCTCAATGATTCAACTGCTATTTATTGCCTTCAAATCATGTCAACAGACCTCAAACAATGCTCTCAGTTTAGGAGATTTTTTTATTTTACCTTTTATTTAACTAGGCAAGTCAGTTAAGAACAAATTCTTATTTGCAATGACGGCCTAGGAACAGTGGGTTAACTGCCTTGCTCAGGGGCAGAACGACAGATTTTTACCATGTCAGCTCAGGGATTCTATATAGAAACCTTTCGGTTACTGGCCCAACGCTCTAACCACTAGGCTACCTGTCAAGATGGATAATTACGGAACATTCTTTCAGCGGATCATGCGGACGCCTCCGAGCGGTTGGGTAGGCTGTTTGCTGCCCCACACACTTCTAAAACCAAAGTTGCGCCCCTGATAATAATAATACAGCGCTGTTCTCTCAATGTGTCAGAATTAGCACTATGTAAGTTTAGGGTTGGTTCATTAACTCAGAGTCATGCGTTTTTATTAACACATTCATTAGCTTAAAGTACCCTGGTTTATTAACACATTCATAACATCTGTTTATAACACATTCGTTACCTTAAAGTATCCTGGTTTATTAACACATTCGTTACCTTAAAGCCGGGGGTTCACTCAGAAACATTGTGAAACATCCTCTATTTTCAATGGGGACACATTTCTACACATTTTGTCATGGGCTGCAGGGAAAATGTTGCAGTTTTAAAGCACATTTTCTTGGAATTGTATACATTTTGCCATGTCTAATGTGTATTCCTGACTCGAACATTACAACAAAATCTATGGGCAAAAAAAAAAAATGTGAGCTGACATGGGCTAGTTGATCTGGACGTTTCTGACAGGGTTATAAATATCTCTCGAAGGTCTGTAAAGACTAACATGACAAGAGGAACTGATGATGCACTACCCAATATAGAAGTTGCACCTTGTGCACTCTACTATTACAACTTTCAAGAGTAAGTTGAAAAGGCGGACCGAGTTGAAAGCCGGTTTCCAACCTCTTCCATCAGCACAGCGCACAACATGTCTTCAACAAGCAGAAGAACAGAATTACTACTGGTGGGGGGGGGTATTCAACTTTGAAATACTGCAATGACATATTTTAAATCTTTCTCATTAACAAGTTTCATTAAAATTCATTAAAACATTCTGAGTTTAAGGATTAAGGTTGTATTCTTGCATATACTTACAAAAAGACATGATTAAATTATTCTGATATTTTTAATGATTTGATTATGTCTTGATGTACAAAAAGCATGCAAAAAATTGCTTCTTTATATATTGGTACATATTTACATGGTAACAGTTGCATTCAGTACAGGTTTTCCCATGCTTTTTCCCCATTTATACCTGGTTCTAACATGCATCCTTATCTTGTCCTGTTTACACTTGTAAGATCTGATCCCAATCATGGGATGCATATTTCCTACAACCGTCTAAACAAAATGTGGGCACAATCAGAATTTGGACAAGATCAGGACAAATGACATGTTAGCACCGGGTATGAAAGAGGCTTCGGAAATATGCAGAACAGTACAGATATCGAAAAACCCCATTGAACAACAGATACCTTCAACACAGAGACCAGGACAATCACATATGATAAATAACACCTTCAACACAGAGACCAGGACAATCACATATGAGAAATGGTACCTTCAACACAGAGAGCAGGACAATCACACATGATAAATAACACCTTCAACACAGAGACCAGGACAATCACATATGAGAAATGGTACCTTCAACACAGAGACCAGGACAATCACATATGAGAAATGGTACCTTCAACACAGAGAGCAGGACAATCACACATGATAAATTACATCTTCAACACAGAGACCAGGACAATCACACATGAGAAATGGTACCTTCAACACAGAGAGCAGGACAATCACACATGATAAATTACATCTTCAACACAGAGACCAGGACAATCACATATGAGAAATGGTACCTTCAACACAGAGACCAGGACAATCACACATGATAAATAACACCTTCAACACAGAGACCAGGACAATCACATATGAGAAATGGTACCTTCAACACAGAGACCAGGACAATCACATATGAGAAATGGTACCTTCAACACAGAGACCAGGACAATCACATATGATAAATGGTAGCGATGCAAAAAAACAATGACCCTGTCCTCATCTTGACACTATGTACACTCGTGCCCACAGCCCTCGATTAGATCCACTTCATCTCAACTCAATGTTTACAGGTGTAGCTGGAGTGACAGGCAGCAGTGTAGTGGTCCGGCTGAAAGGGGAAACTTGCAAAACGTTCATATTAATTAGCATAGACCCTGTAAATATCACCAAGCTCAACTCAATGTGCCTAATCGACAGAAGGAAAGAGCAGCCGAGTGCATTTAGAATCAGGACACAACACTAAAGAGGGAATGGCAGGAATATTGCACTTCTGACACACATACCTGTACATACATACATGCATACAGTACATACACAAAAGGCGAATACACAGACACTGATAAAGGTTCTTGTGCAGCGCTCCCCACAGACATACAAAAAAAACTGTTTCACTTTAGCTTGTGCATCATCGTTCTTTTAGATGAAGTGTTAGATAGTGACTTCTCATCCTGGTAGGCAGACAGCTGGCTCACAGCCAGGTGCTGTCTTTGTTCTGATCCCAACAGCCCTTCAGTTACAAGTTCAACCCACAGACTGACAGTTAACCCACAGACTGACAGTTAACCCACAGACTGACAGTTAACCCACAGACTGACAGGTGACAAAGACAACCCCTTAAAAGCTCCATAGAATAATAACCACTTCCAGCGTAACGTGAATATTGCTTTCAGCCCACAGGCAGCAGGACGAAAAGTAAAAGTAGAAAAACAAGAAGCCATTACCGAAAACAAAGCAAGGACTTCAGGTTGATTGAAACCCTTCACTTGGAATAGCATGCTATAGAAATCACAAAGAAAGAAGTATAATTAAAGATGGCTGCCGTAAATACGTGAAACTGAAGCAACAGGGAGGGCAACGAAGAACAATGAGAGGGTGTGAAGATGGCGTGAGCGAAAGAAAAAACACGGCCTGGCCATCAGGGAATGTATAATAACGTTTTTCTTCCACTAGCATCCCTCTATTCATCCTCTCACTGTAGCACCTAACAGCACTGATATGTCCACCAGGGGGTTAATATACTGTACATCCCTAATGGCACCCTATTACATATATAGCGCACTACTATACCATACTATTTCCTATTTAGTGCACTACTTTTGTCCAGGGCGCTGTCACGGCTCATGAATTCACCGGCTCACTCTGTGTATGTGTGTGTGTGAGTGTGAGTGTTGGTGTGGCCGCTGATTACTACCCTGTTCGTTATCAGCGCCAGCTGACACTCATTGTCTGTGCCTATTTATTCTCGTTGTCTTGGTCTGGTGTTTGTCGGTTCGTTGTCTTGTTTCCCTGTGCGTGTGTTTCTCTCCAGGCCGAGTTCTGTGTCTCCTTTGGTTCTGTTCTCCGCTGGACTCTACGTTCGCTCTCTCTCCTGTGGAGGAGTCTATGCTGGGCACGTTCAGGATCGACAGTCTGGGAAATCCTCTTCGCTCACTGACAGTTACAGAGGATTGGGTTTCCCTTGCAGGCGCTGCGCTGCAAGACCCAGACCCCTCCTGGCACGATCTAGTCACCAGCCCCTGTTACTTTTCTCCTGGAGTGTTACAATAAATGTTGAACTATACCCGCTACTGAATCCTCCGTTATTTAACATGACAGACGCAGACTTAGGCCGGGATTTCATCCGATGATCATTTCCGATTGAGACGATATCTGTAGTGTGAATGCAATCTCTGCAATCATGGGAACATTACAAGAAGTCCCGCTATGACCTCTGCGGGAACATTACCTATCCCAGACAACCCGGAGGCTACGGCTGAGGACAGGAACATTACCTATCCCAGACAACCCTGAGGCTACGGCTGAGGACAGGAACATTACCTATCCCAGACAACCCTGAGGCTACGGCTGAGGACAGGAACATTACCTATCCCAGACAACCCTGAAGCTACGGCTGACGACACGGGGCCTGAAGGTATTCCAGGGGGCGTTCTCAGAGCATGCGCAGAACAGCTAGCAGGCATATTCCAAATCATTTTCAACCTCTCCTTGTCGTAGTCTGTAATCCACACATGTAAAACCAAGGAGCTGATCGTGGACTACAGGAAACGGGGTGGGGGGGTAAGCACGCCCCATCCACATCGACGGGCCTGCAGTGGAGCGGGTCGAGAGCTTCAAGTTCCTCGGTGTCCAAATCACTAAAGACTTAAAATGGTCTTCACACGCGCAGAGTCATGAAGAAGGCGCAAACAGCGCCTCTTCCCCCTCAGGAGGTTGAAAAGATTTGCCCTCAAATCCTCAAAAATCCTGGTCTTGACTGTCTGCATCACCGCCTGGTATGGCAATAGCACCGGCCTTGATCGCATGGCGCTACAGAGGGTGGTGCAGCAAGCCCAGTACATCACTGGGGCCGAGCTCCCTGCCATCCAGGACCTCTATATCAGGTGGTGTGAAATGAAGGCCCGGAAAAATCGTCAAAGACTCCAGCCACCCAACCCATAGACTGTTCTCTCTGCTTCCGCACGGTACCGGTGCATGAAATCTGACACCAACAGGCTCCTGAACAGCTTCTATCCCCAAACCATACAACTAAATAACACGTACTATCTGAGTTGACCCTTGTATTGTATTTTTGAACTGTCTCTATGCACACTGACAGGGCCCTGCACAGTCACACACACTGACAGTCCAACACACACACACACACTTTGTTATTGATTACTGCAATGTTGGTTTAGAAAGGCATTTCACTGTACTTGTGCCCGTGACATTAAAAACGTGAACCTTTAAAAGCCGCATTAATCACAGATCTCTTGAAATCATCAGCTGTTCCATACTGCAAATGAAGGTTGCATGACTAAAATGATAGGGAACATGTTTTAAAGGTAAAGAAATTGTGTCCATCTTTTCTATGATTGTGGGCACAGACAATTAGTTGTTTTTCAAATTGAGCCCTGGCATTCTATCCGATCAGCGGTTAGATCTGCTTATTAGTTAGCTTGACATTTAAAGGTAATTTCTGATTGAGCCGACATATGCAGCGTTTAACATGATTGTGGTCACCGCGAACATGGGAACATTGCCTTTAAAAAGGTGCATTGCCTAAAAGAGGCGATCGGATTGAATCCTGGCCTTAAATCAGAGGCTCAATTCAGAAGTGCTATTGACCCTTAATTTATACGCTACCCTCTCCTATCAGTCCTCAATGGAGTGTTTTGCACAATAGAATTGCATAAAATCTGAAGAGATGTAGGGATTGTGTTTTTGTGAATATAGAGACGTTGTTGTTTGTGGCGTTCCTAATCACCATATTGTAATGGTCCCTGGCAGAGCTGTAAAAGTGACAACACACTTTGAGAGAGAGAGAGAGAGAGAGAGAGAGAGAGAGAGAGAGAGAGAGACAGAGACAGAGACAGAGACAGAGACAGAGACAGAGACAGAGAGAGATGGACAGACAGACAGAGAGAGAGAGAGAGCGAGAGAGAGACGGACAGACAGACAGAGAGAGAGAGAGTGACCAACAGTCTCCTCTCTTCAGCTGTTTGTACTACTCACGACCAAACAATGAAACACACCATGACAGCTACTAAAGTTCTGAAAGCTGCTCTCCCTTTGATTACGGTACAGCCCGACTGGAGATGATCAATCACACTGAGTAAGATATAGCAGTGATGGAAGAAGGAGAAAGTGTTAATGGGAGAAGAGTGTAGGATGCATTAGAGGAGACGATTAGAGCAACAGATATGAAGACAAGATGACAGCCTGTAACATGGCCTGTCGACTGGAGGTCAAACAGAGGTGTGTGTATGCGTCTGTTTCTGTGTGTGTGTGTGTGAGTTATGCCGATAATGGTTCCTGGAAGCTGATTTCCTGTTAATTATCAGGGTAAATATTACCAAAGCAGCTGATCTGTGGAACCAATCAAAGCCTCAGCACCATGTGGGGAGCACAGGTGTGTGTGTGTGTCACAGCCAATCAACCAGTCCAACAAGGCTTAAGACGGCACTGTGTGTGGAAGGTTTATGTTGACAGCTTAGCATGTATGGGTGAGCTAGCTAGACAACAACATTGACATTATACATTTCTGATCTATGTACAATACTGCTGATTAAAACTATTGATTGTGATAGGTGGTTAAAAGCCCTGTGTGTACGTCTCGTTTTAACCTGTAGGAGGCGTCATAATAACAGCTGCATGCGTCAGTCTTTTGGTCATGCAGACTCTTAACACACCTATTGTCCATGACTGTGAAGTATGCCTCCCGAGGCTGTTAGGAAACCTATTGTCCATGACTGTGAAGTATGCCTCCCGAGGCTGTTAGGAAACCTATTGTCCATGGCTGTGAAGTATGCCTCCCGAGGCTGTTAGGAAACCTATTGTCCATGGCTGTGAAGGATGCCTCAAGAGAGTCTCTGAACGGTGATGACGTTCATCATCCATTGTGACATCGAAACATAACGAACAAAACGCAAGTCCTCTTCTTCACAGTGACATCATGGCGACAGACAGACAGACAGACAGTAGAGATTCCAGTAGTCTTGAGTTTACCAGTGAACAACCTAGCTGGCGGTGGTCCAGTGTGTTGTCTCCAGTGCTGTCGGAGTTCTCTGTGTTTCTTTGGGTAATTACACACGATGACGGAGTGAGGTGAGATCAGGGAAGGAACAGGAATATAAGAGTGGAGTGCATTATAGATTTAAAAAGGGAGAGAGGCAATGTACAGATGGGGGTTTAAAGGGGAAGGGCATATAGTTCTTAAAGGGGAGGAGGTGGCTCAGAGGCCTGTGTGGAGCTAAGCTGGGCTGTGCTGACTGGAGAAGAGGGTTCATCTTCATCCAGGTCCTCTAGCTCTCCCTCCCTACTGCCCTCTCCACTGCTGCCCTTCCTGAGAGAGACAGAGACACACAGAGAGAGAGAGAGAGAGAGAGAGAGAGAGAGAGAGAAATTAGTCAAAGTCTACATTCAGTCTCTTATCATACACGTGGAGAGAAACAGGAGCCACCTAATGTCATCACAATGAGGAAGCGAAGAAACACCACAAATTACAACATACAGCAACGGTGACAACACATCAATGTGTTATTTAGGGAGATGAGAGTTGGAGACCTTTGAGTGACAGCTGGGGGAAAAACATTTGCCCCATGAAGGAACCCCAATGGGTGATGGGTGGTTCCGAGTTTTGACAGACAGCGTGCCGGACCAATGACCACACAAATTTACCTTAGAGAGGGGTGGAGTTTTAAAGAGTGGCGGAACGGCCACACATCCCTGCAGCAGATAGAGCGGGGGAGAAAATGGACACAGGGTCAGAGGTCGGAGACTGAGGTCAGGAGGTCAGAGGGTAATGGCGCAGCCATTGAGCCTCCTTCTCCCACTCCACTCATCCCAGAGTCAGTTGGCCCTAGACACTGGTCAGGTCAGCTTCATAGTTTTTCCCTAACGGTTAGGGATTATGAAGGGCAAGCTGCTAATCCTAGATCTGCGCCTGAAAGAGTCCATTTGTTATCCAGTGTCAATAAGTCAATCAAATGTTTTTTATAAAGACCTTTTTACATCAGCAGTTGTCACAAAGTGCTTTATAGATACCCAGCCTAAAATCCCCCAAAATGTATGTAACCTATATTTAACTAGGCAAGTCAGTTATGAACAAATTCTTATTTACAATGACGGCCTACCCCGGCCAAACCTGGACGACGCTGGGCCAATTGTGCGCTGCCCTACGGGATTCCCAATTACGGTGGATGTGATGCAGCCTGGATTCGAGCCAGGTGCTGCAGTGATGCCTCTTGCACTGAGATGTGTCTTAGACCAGTGCGCCACTTGGGAAACCCCCAAAGAGTAAGCAATGCAGAGGAGATGCACAGGAAAAATTCCCTAGAAGGCAAGAAGCTAGGAAGAAACCTAGTGAGGAACCAGGCTCTGAGAGGTGGCCAGTCCTCTTCTGGCTGTAATGGGTAAAGGTAGCCTACATTAGTGTGTAAGGTTTGGAGAGACAGGTTGGCTGAGTCATGTCCTCAGCAGGGGGCAGTGGTGTTGCGCTTCCTCCCAGTGGTGTTGCGCTTCCTCTCAGTGGTGTTGCGCTTCCTCCCAGTGGTGTTGCGCTTCCTCCCAGTGGTGTTGCGCTTCCTCCCAGTGGTGTTGCGCTTCCTCCCAGTGGTGTTGCGCTTCCTCCCAGTGCTGCACATCACAGGGCTTCTACTCTAGATACATCATGTGGACATGTGACTAGCTCCAGTAGTGTCGCATAATTAATGTTCAGAGAGGCCATCTGAGGAGAGACCAGGCATACAACTTGTTGTGTAAAATACAGTTTTTTGTGTCACATGTCATCAACATAGCCAGTGGTATTAAATGTTCGGAGAAACTGTTTAATTAATGGCAGCTCCAGTACATGTCAAGTATTGCCAAGAAACATGGTGGCTCGATTGTAACCAACAGGCAGAATTTGTGCGCTCCTGCAGGATACCGCTGGATTTCTTAAAACTTTATTAACGGGAGATTACATGCACCTGCGGGATAAACATGCACTGGAAAACCCACACGGATAAAACAGCAGATCTCGCCTTGTTACTGTGTCAATTGCTTATGATGCCAGACAGGTGGTCTAGATTCTCTATTCCGCCCCCAATGAAATATCGACCTATCGGGAGCATCGGAAACCGTGAGTACTATTAAGCCTACATTTCATTCAAACGTTTCACCTTAAAATAGCCATTGTCTCACGTCAGACGGCTGCCTGCACGGATCTGTCTGAACACTCATGGGATAGCTGAAAAGAAGTTTGGCTACAATATGCGGGCCTAACATTAGAAAATGTTATTCAAGGTGACATCGTCCGCTGAACCCCCTTTCATCCTCAAAAGAGTTCATCTGACCAAAAACAACAAAATAAAGATAAACCTGTAGTTAATATTGACGTTTTCACGAGCAAGTCTTCACTACCTAATTCCAAATCTAGCTAAGGTGTTTTGTGGTGATTAGAATCAGTAGTTATGGAAATGTGCACGAAAATGTTCTAGCTAACAGGTGAACTAGCTAGTGTCCTCTTGTTGGCTGAAGCCGTCTCAAATCAATCCATAGGAAGCGAAAGGTCGGGATGCTAACAACACCAGTTCACACACTCCATGCCGAATACTCCCTCTAGCCAGCTAGTGTAGTGTAAGTTGTAGCTAATGCACACATTAGTTTTCGTGATATCTGTTCTGCCGTGATAGCTTTGCTGTAGAACTCGGTGCACCGACTGCGCTCTGTGATATCATCACGTTGGCCAAATGTTACAAAGTAGCCAAATCAAATGTATATTCATCACATTACGTAGAATAGAACTGGTGTAGACATCACAGTGCAACGCGTTCTTACAAACCTTTCCCAATGATGCAGAGTGAAAATAAATCCCCAACATAGTAACTAACATATGTACAGTACATGAAGGCAGGGTAATGTGACTAGGCATCAGGATAGATAAGGTATTAGAGGTAGATATGTACATGAAGGCAGGGTAATGTGACTAGGCATCAGGATAGATAATAATAAGGTATTAGAGGTAGATATGTACATGAAGGCAGGGTAAAGTGACTAGGCATCGGGATAGATAATAAGGTATTAGAGGTAGATATGTACATGAAGGCAGGGTAAAGTGACTAGGCATCGGGATAGATAATAAGGTATTAGAGGTAGAAATGTACATGAAGGCAGGGTAATGTGACTAGGCATCAGGATAGATAATAATAAGGTATTAGAGGTAGATATGTACATGAAGGCAGGGTAAAGTGACTAGGCATCAGGATAGATACTAATAAGGTATTAGAGGTAGATATGTACATGAAGGCAGGGTAAAGTGACTAGGCATCAAGATAGATACTAATAATGTATTGGAGGTAGATATGTACATGAAGGCAGGGTAAAGTGACTAGGTATCAGGATAGATAATAATAATGTATTTGAAGTAGATATGTACATGAAGGCAGGGTAAAGTGACTAGGTATCAGGATAGATAATAATACGGTATTTGAGGTAGATTTGTACATGAAGGCAGGGTAAAGTGACTAGGTATCAGGATAGATACTAATAAGGTATTTGAGGTAGATTTGTACATGAAGGCAGGGTAAAGTGATTAGGCATCAGGATAGATAATAATAAGGTATTTGAGGTAGATTTGTACATGAAGGCAGGGTAAAGTGATTAGGCATCAGGATAGATAATAATAATGTATTTGAAGTAGATATGTACATGAAGGCAGGGTAAAGTGACTAGGTATCAGGATAGATAATAATACGGTATTTGAGGTAGATTTGTACATGAAGGCAGGGTAAAGTGACTAGGTATCAGGATAGATAATAATAATGTATTTGAAGTAGATATGTACATGAAGGCAGGGTAAAGTGACTAGGTATCAGGATAGATAATAATACGGTATTTGAGGTAGATATGTACATGAAGGCAGGGTAAAGTGACTAGGTATCAGGATAGATAATAATAATGTATTTGAAGTAGATATGTACATGAAGGCAGGGTAAAGTGACTAGGTATCAGGATAGATAATAATACGGTATTTGAGGTAGATTTGTACATGAAGGCAGGGTAAAGTGACTAGGTATCAGGATAGATAATAATACGGTATTTGAGGTAGATTTGTACATGAAGGCAGGGTAAAGTGACTAGGTATCAGGATAGATAATAATACGGTATTTGAGGTAGATTTGTACATGAAGGCAGGGTAAAGTGACTAGGTATCAGGATAGATACTAATAAGGTATTTGAGGTAGATTTGTACATGAAGGCAGGGTAAAGTGATTAGGTATCAGGATAGATAATATAAGGTATTAGAGGTAGATATGTACATGAAAGCAGGGTAAAGTGACTAGGCATCAGGATAGATAGTAATAAGGTATTTGAGTAAAATAAAGAACATAGCGAGGCACAGTGCCAGCTGTCAGAGTCAGATACATGCTGATTTCTGAGAACAGTCCCATAACTTTGGTGCCGTACAACTTCATCAACGACCTGGCAAACTAGCTAGCTACCGTATGGCCATTTTAACAAGCATGCACTAGGCTGCTAGCTGGAGCAGGTTTGCCATAGTAGCCAGAGTGTCATAGCTACTGAGAGCAGAGTGGTTTTCATAACTAGTGTTAGGCGGATCAGCTTTTTAGAGGTAAGTTCCACGTCCTACAAGACAGACCGGTTGAGGGACGAGTGTCGTGTAGGAGTGACGCCATCTGACGTGAGGTAATGCTTAAAATGGCAAAATAATCTTATATCACAATTTACTTGATTTATATAGTTACACATTTCAAATATGGACTGTCTAGAGATATTTTATCCACGACCTTGATGACAATACCCATTATCTTGATAATTGTATTTTAAAGACAGTTGTATTTAATGGATTAAATAAACTGGAAAGGAATAACATAATATGAGTAGACTACACCATTGTTGGGTTCTGAGAATATGAAATATACTTATTCATGTCACTGAGGGAGAGAGGGTAATGTATAACGTTTACATTATGTCAGGACATGTTATTGTTAGCCATCAGGGATCCTATGGGAGGGATCCTCTGGGAGGAGAAGAGACAGTCTGGTACCAGTCACCATGACAGCTGTGAGCTGGGGAGGAGTGAGCACTTTGGGGTAGAGGTCAGGTCAGATGAAGTGAGGAAGAACAGATATGACTAAGGTTCTGTCTAGCAACAGAGATGCATTGGCTGTTCAGATGTGCAGGAAGAGACTCAGCATAGTTAAATATCAGTGCTTGTGTGAATATGTTGTCGTCTGATGCAGCTGTATTGATCCAATGGGCGAATAAACTTGGTTTAAGCTTTCATAGTGTCTGTCGAGTTCCTACTCTGATAATTAGAACCTAACACCATCAACATTTGTTTTCCGTTCATACATGTCGGGTACATTTCCACAGTAGATTTGATGTGGTAAACTAGGAACTGCATTGTTAATTGTCAAATAGATAAATCGCCCTTAGTCTGCTCATAAAGTAGGACTAAATCACCCCTTAGTCTGCTCATAAAGTAGGACTAAATCGCCCTTAGTCTGCTCATAAAGTAGGACTAAATCGCCCTTGGTCTGCTCATAAAGTAGGACTAAATCGCCCTTAGTCTGCTCATAAAGTAGGACTAAATCACCCTTGGTCTGCTCATAAAGTAGGACTAAATCGCCCTTAGTCTGCTCATAAAGTAGGACTAAATCGCCCTTAGTCTGCTCATAAAGTAGGACTAAATCGCCCTTAGTCTGCTCATAAAGTAGGACTAAATCACCCTTAGTCTGCTCATAAAGTAGAACTAAATCGCCCTTAGTCTTGAAAAATGATTGCCGCAATCAAGACTAAAAGATAACCTCAACATCCGCTTTAGGGAGCGGTAAATCGCTGGACAATGATGGTTGCAATTGAGTTCAGATATGCGTGTGATTTTAGAGCGTATTGATGGTTTAACGAGAGATCACCTGGCGATAATCTGGTGCGACTTTCAATGGTTGCAATTTGCCCAATGTATTCCAAAGGTTTCCTATTCAAAATTCAAATAGCTCAAATGTGTGAGTGCCTATCTTTGTTGCAGGCCTACCTTTGTTCTGACGAAGGCCTTGAGGCCGATACATAAAGGTTAATAAAGAGCAGTGATACTATCAAGAGCAGCATGCAGGTTTCTTCTTTATTCTCAGAGGTTCACTATTCCAAAGGGATAGTAAATATATACAAAATAACAAAAAAACATCACAGGTCCATACTTGCAAACTCTTGATTAAACCGCAGCTAGCAGCTAGAAATTTTAAGCCACAGGGTTAAACCTCCAGTATAGACCACACAGGTCAGGGGCATCTGAGGTAAAACTGTGGTAGTTCCACGCCATTATGTCTGTCGCTTATTCACTGCCAGAGAGGGAATTAGATGGAAAACAGAGAGAAAGACAGAGAGAATTGGATGGAAAACAGAGAGAAAGACACAGATAGAAGCGTACGGTAAGATATTGTCCCTGGACTGTGATACTATGGCAACGCAAATTGGCAGCTCCAGGTGACTGGTTTTCCTGCTCTCAGAGAGGGACGGTGTGTGTGTGTGTGTGTGTGTCTGGGTTGGTTCTTGGGGTTTGGGTTATATGTTATTGGGTTAGGGGTTATATGTTAGGGGTTTGGGTTAGGGGTTATACGTTATTGGGTTAGGGGTTATATGTTATTGGGTTAGGGGTTATATGTTATTGGGTTAGGGGTTATATGTTAGGGGTTTGGGTTAGGGGTTATACGTTATTGGGTTAGGGGTTATATGTTATTGGGTTAGGGGTTATATGTTATTGGGTTAGGGGTTATATGTTATTGGGTTAGGGGTTATATGTTATTGGGTTAGGGGTTATATGTTATTGGGTTAGGGGTTAGGGGTTATATGTTATTGGGTTAGGGGTTATATGTTATTGGGTTAGGGGTTATATGTTATTGGGTTAGGGGTTATATGTTATTGGGTTAGGGGTTATATGTTATTGGGTTAGGGGTTAGGGGTTATGTTATTGGGTTAGGGGTTTGGGTTAGGGGTTATATGTTATTGGGTTAGGGGTTATATGTTATTGGGTTAGGGGTTAGGGGTTATATGTTATTGGGTTAGGGGTTAGGGTTATATGTTATTGGGTTAGGGGTTATATGTTATTGGGTTAGGGGTTATATGTTATTGGGTTAGGGGTTAGGGTTATATGTTATTGGGTTAGGGGTTATATGTTATTGGGTTAGGGGTTATATGTTATTGGGTTAGGGGTTATATGTTATTGGGTTAGGGGTTAGGGTTATATGTTATTGGGTTAGGGGTTATATGTTATTGGGTTAGGGGTTAGGGTTATATGTTATTGGGTTAGGGTTATATGTTATTGGGTTAGGGGTTAGGGGTTATATGTTATTGGGTTAGGGGTTATATGTTATTGGGTTAGGGGTTATATGTTATTGGGTTAGGGTTATATGTTATTGGGTTAGGGGTTATATGTTATTGGGTTAGGGGTTATATGTTATTGGGTTAGGGGTTAGGGTTATATGTTATTGGGTTAGGGGTTAGGGGTTATATGTTATTGGGTTAGGGGTTTGGGTTAGGGGTTATATGTTATTGGGTTAGGGGTTATATGTTATTGGGTTAGGGGTTTGGGTTATATGTTATTGGGTTAGGGGTTAGGGTTATATGTTATTGGGTGCTTCGGTGTTAAAGCTGTAGTACTCACATTAACAGGTTGCCAGGTGCAGACATGGACCTCTCCTCTCTACTCCTGGGACACTCATAGGGGTTACTGAAGGACCTCTTCCGTAGCATGGCCTTCACCAGGATCTGAATACACACACACACACACGGTCAGATTATGCACACTCACTCACCTAAAACACACATATTCACTTGCATTTGTGCAGGAAGGTACACACACACACACTTCAGGGTCCTTTAGGTGCCTTACCACAGCAGAAAGGCTGGGGACAAACTTGACAGAGTTCTGCACCTCCTCCTCAGTGACCTCCACCACGGTACAGTGTTCCTCCTCTAGAGGTAAGGGGTCACAACCATCCTGGGTCACCCACGGGTCCAACTGAGACACACCCACACACACAACCAGAATGTCACAGTGGTACGTGCCTCAGCACTACTAGACAAACCCTCACTTGAGAGATATACAGATGCATCACCCAGAAATACCCAGCACCCAGAAATACACAGCACCCAGAAATACACAGCACCCAGAAATACACAGCACCCGGCGAAGAGAGAGGGGGAATAAGAATCTAAAGAATTCATTGGACAGACTGTAGAAATGCCTGCTGCTGTAAACAGTCTTCTAAAGCTAAGGCTGTTTAATGTCAGGAGAGAGAGAGAGAGCGAGAGAGAGCGAGAGAGAGAGACAGACAGAGAGAGAGACAGACAGACAGAGACAGAGAGAGAGAGAGAGAGAGAGAGACAGAGAGAGAGAGAGAGAGGCGATGTACATGGTGTGTCACTGTGTCAGGGGATGACACCAGGATGTCAGGGGCTTTCCTAATTAAAGGTCTGGCTAGTTAGAACTTCCTCTGTCTGTGTCAGGGACTTAACATTTCATGGAAGGCAGAACACGTGTTTTAGAACAAGTCATTTGATGTGTGTTTGAATGAAAGCAGGGCAGGTTTTGAAAGAGACTGTAATAGCCATCAGTTTCAGAGAGGAATATGAATGGGGTAGGCGTTGCATACATTTCAGTGACATGTCTCTTCATGGACATTAATATAGCAATAGCATCTAGTTTCTCCATGGATCTCCATATCCCCACAGAGGGCTAACAGAGGTGGCCATCTTAGTGGGGTAGGTTATGATTTTGCTGTCTATGAGAACATTTGGAGATGGGCTTCCTCCCTGCCTCTAATGTATATGTTAGGCCATTGATGTCAGTTAGGCTACCGGTGTCAGTTAGGCTACCGGTGTCAGTTAGGCTACCGGCATGTTTACTGACACATTGTTTATTTATACATCAATATACTGTTTTCAAATAAAAAATAAATAATTTAATCCTAACTGTGTTGCGTCTTATTTTAGTCAGATGTGTGTGTGTCAGGGGAGATGTGTGTGATGCTGAACCAGTGAGGCAGGTAGTGTCAGGAGACAGGGATGACACCACTGCGGCTAATTAGCACACACACACACAGTCCCTGGAGAAAGAGGATCTGCTGACAGAGAAGTTAGAACTCCGTCTCTTTTACAGAGAGCCTACAGGGAGAGAGAGGATCCACTGACTGAGAAGGAGGACAGCTGTTGATCTGGCCAGGGAGGACACGTTCAGCACCGCCTGTAAATGAGTCCCATTGTGTGTAAAAAAAAATAAAAAACCTACAGTACCATTGGTCTAACTCAGGCGGATGAGGGTGAAGCCCCTCCCCTCACCTTGATCTCAGGTATGGTGATCCTGGTGTCTGGGTTCTTGTCCAACATTCTCTGGATAAGAGTCCTCAGCTCTTCACTAATCTCTGGCCTACAGGAACAAACAAGCAAACAGACACACACACACACACAGAGGTCAGATACACAGAGGTCAGGGCTGGTACAGAGGTCAGGGCTGGGTCAGAGGTCAGGGCTGGTACAGTATTAATCAAGGTATAACATAATCTGCTTGGCACTCAGCATTGGAATTGGGGGGTGTGGCCTTGCGACAGACTAGCGTCCTGTACAGGGGGAGTACTCGTACATCAGGCTGCCTCATGCTACAGAAACAGGAGATGGCTCATGCCCTACATGCCGTTCTTGCTCGGACAAGGCTTACTTACCTGCAGCAGTGCCAATGTTAAATAATAACAGTGGTGGAAGTGAAGATAGCCCGGGCAGTGTTATTACGAGGTGTTGGCATTAAGACGTATTCATTATGTGAAGAAGTGATGTCAGGAATAGGGTGGGGCATCATGATACACTATATTTACAAAAGTATGTGGACAGCCCTTCAAATTAGTGGATTCGGCTATTTCAGCCACCCGCGTTGCTGGCAGGTGTATAAAAATCGAGCACACAGCCATGCAATCTCTATAGACAAACAAAGTAGAATGGCCATACTGGAGAAATCAGTGACTTTCAACGTGGCACCATCATAGGATGCCACCTTTCCAACAAGTATTTGCTGCATGATTGTGTAATTCACACTATGTGGTCCTTTTAAAAATTATATATTTGGATTACCTGTTTAGAAAGGCCTGACCAGGGACTGGGGTTGCAAATTAGCCTATTGGCTAGAAACCTTTTATGCAACACATCTACACATATTATTATGGCTGACTGTGATAATTATGTATGTAATAATGTGCGCTGCATTGTCCCTGACAAATAAACGAATAAATAAATAAATAAGTTGGTTCGTCATATTTCTGTCCTGCTAGAGCTGCCCCGGTCAACTGTAAGTGCTGTTACTGTGAAGTGGAACTGTCTAGGAGCAACAGCGGCTCAGCCGTGAAGTGGTAGACCACACAAGCGCACACAACAGGGACGCAGAGTTATGAAGCGCGTAGCGCATAAAAGTCGTCTGTCCTCGGTTGCAACACCATGGCTTCCATGTCTGAGCAGCGGCACACAAGCCTAAGACAAGCCTATGTTGTACACAAGCCTAAGACAAGCCTATGTTGTACACAAGCCTAAGACAAGCCTAAGACAAGCCTATGTTGTACACAAGCCTAAGACAAGCCTAAGACAAGCCTATGTTGTACACAAGCCTAAGACAAGCCTAAGACAAGCCTATGTTGTACACAAGCCTAAGACAAGCCTATGTTGTACACAAGCCTAAGACAAGCCTATGTTGTACACAAGCCTAAGACAAGCCTAAGACAAGCCTATGTTGTACACAAGCCTAAGACAAGCCTATGTTGTACACAAGCCTAAGACAAGCCTATGTTGTACACAAGCCTAAGACAAGCCTATGTTGTACACAAGCCTAAGACAAGCCTATGACAAGCCTATGTTGTACACAAGCCTAAGACAAGCCTAAGACAAGCCTATGTTGTACACAAGCCTAAGACAAGCCTATGTTGTACACAAGCCTAAGACAAGCCTATGACAATCCTGTGTTGTACACAAGCCTAAGACAAGCCTATGTTGTACACAAGCCTAAGACAAGCCTATGTTGTAACGCTCGCTGCATTTGGACTCTGGAGCAGTGTAAACGTGTTCTCTGAGTGATGAATCATGCTTTACCATCTGGCAGTCCGACGGACGAATCTGGGTTTGGCAGCTGCCAGGAGAACACTACCTGCCCCAATGCATAGTGCCATCTGTAAAGTTTGGTGGAGGAGGAATAATGGTCTAGGGCTGTTTTTCATGGTTCGGGCCCCTTAGTTCTAGTGAAGGGTAATCTTAATGCTACAGCATACAATGACATTCTAGACGATTCTGTGCTTTCAACTTTGTGGCAACAGTTTGGTAAGGCCCTTTACTGTTTCAGCATGACAATGCTCCCGTGCACAAAGCGAGGTCCATACAGAAATGGTTTGTCAAGATTGGTGTGGAAGAACTTGACTGGCCTGCACAGAGCCCAAATCTCAACCCTATCGAACACCTTTGGGATGAATTGCTGGCCTAATCGCCAGGCCTAATCACCAAACATCAGTGTCCGACCTCACTAATGCTCGTGGCTGAATAGAAGCAAGTCCCCACAGAAATGTTCCAACATCTAGCGGAAAGCCTTCCCAGAGGAGTGGAGGCTGTTATAGCAGCAAATGGGGGACCAACTCCATATTAATGCCCATGATTTTGGAATGGGTCTCGGCCAGCTGCGACAGAGCCTGGACACGAACCAGGATTTCTAGTGGCATAGCTAGCAGTGCAGTGCCTTGCCTTAGACCACTGCACCACTCGGGAGGCCCAAACTGAACATTTATTTAAACATCCTGTGAACGGAAGTGAAAGTTTTGCCTGTTCTGGGAACGTTCATTTTTAGGTTGCAGGGAGGTTCTGAGAACATTTTCCCTGAAAGTGTGTCTGCAGGCAAACACTACTGACACTTCGTTTTGGCTATAGAGGGTCTGTGTTTTATCACATTCAGTTGGCAATCACTGGGAACATCACCATCATTATTGAAGGGTGTGTGTGTGTGTGTGTGTGTCTCCTAGGCATGTGCTTTGCCGCTTAGCAACAACTAAGTTGGCAGCATCGGTTTCAGCTCTGTGGTGGCGGTGGCTGGAACATCAAGTCTGTCTCATTTAATAAAGAAGAGGAGGAAGGACGATGGGGGGATGAGAGAGAGAGAGAGAGAGAGAGAGAGAGAGAGAGAGAGAGAGAGAGAGAGAGAGAGAGAGAGAGAGACACTTACGACTCTGGGAACTCCACACATTTAGTCCTGATTTTATTGTGTAGAACCAGGATGTATTCATCGATGAACGGACACTGCATGAAGACGAGAGAAAAAAGGAGAAGACGGGAGGAGAGGAGCGAGGGTTAAAAAGTTGGCTACGAGTTATAATTACATCTAAGACAATTCTGAGAACATCTTGGAGCAAAACAAGTCGGCTACTGAAGTAAGAGCAAGAATATGACGTGCACCAGACTGACGTGCACCAGACTGCACCAAAAGTAATCACTAAACAGTCTCTGCTTCTGCCTCCAATAGAACACGGTCCATGTTACAGTCTCTGTCTCTACAACAATAGAACACGGTCCGTGTTACAGTCTCTACCTCCACAATAGAACACGGTCCGTGTTACAGTCTCTGCTTCTGCCTCCAATAGAACACGGTCCGTGTTACAGTCTCTGTCTCTACAACAATAGAACACGGTCCATGTTACAGTCTCTGTCTCTACAACAATAGAACACGGTCCGTGTTACAGTCTCTGTCTCTACAACAATAGAACACGGTCCGTGTTACAGTCTCTACCTCCACAATAGAACACGGTCCGTGGTACAGTCTCTGTCTCTACAGCAATAGAACACGGTCCGTGTTACAGTCTCTGTCTCTACAACAACAGAACATGGTCCATGTTACAGTCTCTGTCTCTACAACAACAGAACATGGTCCAGGTGCTGGTCATTTGAACAGACAAATCTACCCTTTTCGACTATCGTGCTGACCCAAATACTTCTTCCACCTCTTCTTCAATAGAATGTCACAGAATAAACAAGTGGTGGGCAGGCTGGGAGGAAGTAATAAAGAAAGCTTACCTTCCCAAACACAAAGCAGTAGAGAGTCACTCCCATAGCCCATACGTCCAATGCCTGAAAAATAGTAGCAGTGGAAGGGTCTGAGGAGCTGTAACACTATAAACAGTAGCAGTGGAAGGGTCTGAGGAGCTGTAACACTATAAACAGTAGCAGTGGAAGGGTCTGAGGAGTTGTAACACTATAAACAGTAGCAGTGGAAGGGTCTGAGGAGTTGTAACACTATAAACAGTAGCAGTGGAAGGGTCTGAGGAGTTGTAACACTATAAACAGTAGCAGTGGAAGGGTCTGAGGAGTTGTAACACTATAAACAGTAGCAGTGGAAGGGTCTGAGGAGCTGTAACACTATAAACAGTAGCAGTGGAAGGGTCTGTGGAGCTGTAACACTATAAACAGTAGCAGTGGAAGGGTCTGAGGAGTTGTAACACTATAAACAGTAGCAGTGGAAGGGTCTGAGGAGCTGTAACACTATAAACAGTAGCAGTGGAAGGGTCTGAGGAGTTGTAACACTATAAACAGTAGCAGTGGAAGGGTCTGAGGAGCTGTAACACTATAAACAGTAGCAGTGGAAGGGTCTGAGGAGTTGTAACACTATAAACAGTAGCAGTGGAAGGGTCTGAGGAGTTGTAACACTATAAACAGTAGCAGTGGAAGGGTCTGAGGAGCTGTAACACTATAAACAGTAGCAGTGGAAGGGTCTGAGGAGCTGTAACACTATAAACAGTAGCAGTGGAAAGGCCTGAGGAGTTGTAACACTATAAACAGTAGCAGTGGAAGGGTCTGAGGAGCTGTAACACTATAAACAGTAGCAGTGGAAGGGTCTGAGGAGTTGTAACACTATAAACAGTAGCAGTGGAAGGGTCTGAGGAGCTGTAACACTATAAACAGTAGCAGTGGAAGGGTCTGAGGAGTTGTAACACTATAAACAGTAGCAGTGGAAGGGTCTGAGGAGTTGTAACACTATAAACAGTAGCAGTGGAAGGGTCTGAGGAGTTGTAACACTATAAACAGTAGCAGTGGAAGGGTCTGAGGAGTTGTAACACTATAAACAGTAGCAGTGGAAGGGTCTGAGGAGTTGTAACACTATAAACAGTAGCAGACGGACAGACAGGTGGATACAGACAGATAGACAGCATTCATAGTCCATCATCAACACAACCTGCTTTGATACATCTTCCAGTGACATGGGAGTGTCTCAAAATCAAATCATTTAGATTGTAGAAGTGTTTTGCTGCGGAATATAGAATATGCAAATGTCAATGAGCAGCATACAGCGTTCGCTTCTCAACGAGGCTCGGGGAGTTACTAATCACTCAAGGACTACTGGGCTAATCAGAACAGGAGCGACACTTGTACAGCACATGTTCCCTGAAGTCAGTCAGCTGAAAGGAAGGCTAGCGGCCAACAGCAGCGTTTCCCCTTAACTCGGTCCTGGGGCCCCGCCTGGGGGCACGTTTTGTTTTTTTGCCCTTAGCACAACACAGCTGATTCAAATAACCAACTCATCCTCAAACTTTGATTATTTTAATCAGCTGTGTAGTGAGTGATAGGGCAAAAAGTAAACGAGCCCCCAGGAGAGGAGTTTGGGAACCCCTGTTCTACAGTAACTAGTCTCATACAGTTCTGCCTGGTCCTGACCAAACCCATCAAACTGCCTTTGGGGGATTACTCAGAAAATTGTCCTGAAAATCAATGAGCTATTTTAAAAAGTGTGTGGGCAGATTAAATAGAAGCAGTCGGTCAAAGCAGTACACTGAAGGAGAGAGAGAGAGAGCTGCTGTATCTGCTGTGTTGTTCTGCCTAGTCAGACACACATCCAGTCAGCGGCAGTCCTGTGGGTGAAAACAGCTCGTTGATGAGAGAGGTGGAAGGAGAATGGCAAGAATCGTGCAAGCTAACAGACGGGTCACAAACAGACAAATAACACTGCAGTAAAAACAGTGGTGTGCAGAACGTCATCTCTGGAATGTAGAATTTGAAGGTCCTTCTCAAGGATGGACTATTGCAGCAAGCGACCACACCTGGTTCCACTCCTATCAGCTAAAAACAAGAAGAAAGCGGCTCCAGTGGGCACGCCATCACCAACACTGGACAATTGAGGAGTGGAAAAAACATTGTTGTCTGGTCCAACGAATCCCGTGTTCCTGTTCCGTCATGCTGAGTTAGGATTTGGCATAAGCAGCGTGAGTCCATGGCCCCATCCTGCCTGGTGTCAATGGTACAGGCTGGTGGGGGCAGTGGTGTAATGGCGTGGGGAATGTTTTCCTGGCACACGTTAGGTCACTTGATACCAATTGAACAACGTTTGAGCACCACACCTTGTAGAATCCACGCTCGTGAAGAATTCAGTTTGTTCTGGAGGCATCGACCCGGTACTAGATGAGTGTATATAACATGCATAGAGTAATATAATAGATCATGTGCATGTCAGTGGTGATGACATGCTGGTGCTGAAGATGACAAGAGAAATACATGTTGATATAATCTGTAACACTCAATCACACACACACTGACCCCCCTCCCTCCCTCCCTCCCTTCCTCACTCACACATACACACATTCTGTGATCCCACCTTGCCACTGAAGCTCTGGCGGATGTCTGACAGGGTCTCTGGAGCCATGAAGGCAGGAGTCCCAGCTGTGGAGGATAGCAGGGCATCGTTGCCCTCAAACTGGTTACTGACCCCAAAGTCAGCAATCTTCACATGACTGTCATCACCCAGCAGCAGGTTAGAAGGCTTGATGTCCCGGTGGACTATCTTCTGGTAGTGCACTGAGGAGAACAGAAAGAAAGAAAGAAAGAAAGAAAGAAAGAAAGAAAGAAAGAGCGAGAGAGACAGCGAAATAGCAGAACTTTAAATGGTAAGTGATTCCATGGTCCCAGACTTTCTAGTGTCCATTATTATTTGGCCAAGAGACAGTTTTCCGTGGTCAGAAACACCGCAGGGCTCTAGTTATTCTTTAAAAAGCTCTTCTTCTACCAGGCAGAGAGGAAGACATCCTACTCAACCCGGGAGTAGCAGGGTCGTAAATTCAATAACAATACATGCCATTTAGTAGAAGCTTTAATCTCTATCGACTTACACTCATGAATGTATACACTACCGTTCAAAAGTTTGGGGACACTTATAAATATCCTTGTTTTTGAAAGAAAAGCAATTTTTTTCTCCATTAAAATAACCTAAAATTGATTAGAAATACAGTGTAGAGGTTGTTAATATTGTAAATGACTATTATAGCTGGAAACAGCAGATTTTGAAGGAATATCAACATACTGAAGGCGTACAGAGGCTCATTAACCGGCATCTTCATTAAATAGTACGCGCAAAACACCAGTCTCAACGTCAACAGTGAAGAGCCGACTCCAGGATGCTGGCCTTCTAATGAAGCTGCCAGTTGAGGACTTGTGAGGCGTCTGTTTCTCAAACTAGACACTCTAATGCACTTGTCCTCTTGCTCAGTTGTGCACCGGGGCCTCCCACTCTTTCTATTCTGGTTAGAGCCAGGTTGCGCTGTTTCTGTGAAGGGAGTAGTACACAGCGTTGTACGAGATCTTCGGTTTCTTGAAAATGTCACACATGGAATAGCCTTCATTTCTTAGAACAAGAATAGAAGAAAGGTCTGCTGCCTGGCAGTGACTGCGGTAACACCCACACACAGATGTGATGCACCGTGCTGCTGCCTGGCAGTGACTGCGGTAACACCAGATGTGATGTGACACGGGTCGCTCCCCAGATGAATGATTGAACAGTGAAGACATGAATGGCAAATTGAGCCTTTGGTTTAAATTTCTATGGTACAGAAACATTGTGAGTACGTACAGGGTGACTGATGCTAAGCTATACTGCAGCTCTTCACACACACGAATAGACACACTAACTTTGACATTTAAGTCATTTAGCAGATGCCCTTATCCAGAACAACTTACAGGAGCTATTAGGGTTAAGTGCCTTGCTCAAGGGCACATCGACAGATTGTGGATAAGAGCGTCTGCTAAATGACTAAAATGTAAAACGATCAAATTCAGTTTATTTCAAGTGGATTCAAATTCACATCAACGTCTTAACACATTTCAGCGAGAAAGTAACTGCTGTTAAACTGGGAGTCGTAGCATTAAAGGGCCAATCTGTGATTGCTACATCCAGTTTTTGACTTTTAAATTAATTATATACACATTGATTCTTGAAGAATGTAACTTAGAATCACCTCATGACCTGAGTTCAACTGTCGTACCTCCTTAGAAACCCCCCAAAATAAGCTTGTTTAACTCCAATGTTTGTAAACAGTCTATCGGTAAACAAACAGTCAGTCCTTGCATCCGTAGCTCTGTCTATGAATTTGAGAGTGGGTACATTTCTCCAGGCCCATTCCTCAGCTTTTCATAGGAAATATACAGCGGGTAGACTGCTTTGTTATTGTTTGAAGTGCAGAACCTTATTAGAGTACATTAGAGATAGATAGAGCAAACATATACACTAACTCTTCCTACGTGACCCGACATCCTGCGATACAACTAACCATGTAACGACAACAATTACAGAGAAGATCCAAACAAGAACATTGCTCTAAGCTGGTGAGTCGCGCATTAAGGAAACTAACATTTATTTAACCAGGCAAGTCAGTTAAGAACAAATTCTCATTTACAACGATGCCCTAGGAACAGTGGGTTAACTGTCTTGTTCAGGGGTAGAGCGACAGATTTTTACCTTGTAAGCTCGGGGATTCAATCCAGCAACCTTTCGGTTACTGGCCCAGCGCTCTAACCGCTAGGCTACCTGCCGGCTATCTGCCGTAAACTATGTGAAGCATATTGCTTATCCTACGTGATACTAGTAGCCATGCTACTAAAGAGGTGAATACTTCATATAGGCATCTTCCACTCCCTGTATGTTACACAACATAGCCCAAGCTCTGCCATGCTATACAGAAGCCTACAGAGCACACGCTGCATTCATAGAGAGCATACAGGACACAACATACAGTAAGTAACCCATCCTACCATAGTACTACAGGCAGTCTGATAGTCAGGCCGTCTGGTAGTCAGGCCGTCTGGTAGTCAGGCCGTCTGGTAGTCAGGCCGTCTGGTAGTCAGGCCGTCTGATAGTCAGGCCGTCTGATAGTCAGGCAGTCTGGTAGCTCAGTGTAAGCCTCTGCTGCAACTCAATGATGTTGCGATATATACAGTACTGTATGTACAAGGGGAAAAGGAGAGGAAGGAGAATGATGGTAGTACTCACAGTACTCCATGCCCAAGACGATGTCTCTGAAGTAGAGACGTGTCTGCTCCTCAGTGAAGGGGCTGTCTGTGGGGACCTCCATCACTGGACTGGGATCGCCGCAGGAACCAACCCACAGATAGGTAGAGAGAGAGAGAGACAACATTGTACATAGCTAATAATAACATTTTAAACAATATTATTTTTAAACTTTTGTGTGTGTAATGTTTACTGTGAATTTGCTTGTTTACTTGCTTTGGCAATGTAAACATATGCTTCCCATGCCAATAAAGCCCATTTGGGAAAGGTATATAGAGAGAGCGAGGAAGAGATAGCTAGAGAGACTGTCTGTCTGTCTGACTGAAGAGATTGTCTGACTGAAGAGATAGCTAGAGAGACTGTCTGTCTGTCTGACTAAAGAGATTGTCTGACTGAAGAGATAGCTAGAGAGACTGTCTGTCTGTCTGACTGAAGAGATAGCTAGAGAGACTGACAGACAGTCTCTCTAGCTGTCTCTTCAGAAAGGACATACAGACAGTCTCTCTAGCTGTCTCTTCAGAAAAGACATACAGACAGTCTCTCTAGCTGTCTCTTCAGAAAGGACATACAGACAGTCTCTCTAGCTGTCTCTTCAGAAAAGACATACAGACAGTCTCTCTAGCTGTCTCTTCCAGAAAAGACATACAGACAGTCTCTCTAGCTGTCTCTTCAGAAAAAGACATACAGACAGTCTCTCTAGCTGTCTCTTCCAGAAAAAGACATACAGACAGTCTCTCTAGCTGTCTCTTCAGAAAGGACATACAGACAGTCTCTCTAGCTGTCTCTTCAGAAAAGACATACAGACAGTCTCTCTAGCTGTCTCTTCAGAAAAGACATACAGACAGTCTCTCTAGCTGTCTCTTCAGAAAAGACATACAGACAGTCTCTCTAGCTGTCTGTATGTCCTGGCGCTTGCTGGACTTTCTTGGGTGCCCTGAAGCCTTCTTCACAACATTTGAACCGCTCTCCTTGGAGTTCTTGATGATCCGATAAATGGTTGATTTAGCAGCAGACTTTGTGAAAATTGATATTTGTATCATTCTCAAAATGTTTGGCCACGACTGTAGATAAACTTCGCAGAATTCCATACCTAAAATCTTGATTTTGGAAAAAATTACATGAATGGACTATTACTACCAAGGACTATCAAGAAAAAAAACTTCTAACAAACCAAAACCTGCAGATGAAACACAGCAGTGTCACGCCCTGATCTGTTTCACCTGTCCCTGTCTCCACCCCCTCCAGGTGTCACTTATTTTCCCCAGTGTATTTATCCCTGTGTTTCCTGTCTCTCGTGCCAGTTCGTCTTGTATGTTTAGTCAAGTCAACCAGCGTGTTTTTCCCCTGTACTCCTTTTCTATTCCCTTCTGCTGGTCCTCCCGGTTCTGACCACTGCCTGACTCTGGACTACTTTCCCGCCTGCCTGATCATCCTGCCTGCCCTGACCTTGATTCTGCCTGCACTTCGGTACCTTTGGACTCTGAACTGGTTTTGACCTTTTGCCTGTACACAACCATTCTCTTGCCTAACCCTTTTTGGATTAATAAACATTGTAAGACTCCAACCACCTGCCTCCTGTGTCTGTATCTGGGTCTCACCTTGTGCCTTGATAAGCGGAACCTGGAAATACCATCTAACACAAAACTGAGTGAGTAATGTCCAGTCTGAAGCTACTTCTGAAGCCAAAAAGTAAAACGCAATAATCTCTAGGTCATTCTGTTATAGAAAGCTAAGTAAATAAGTATACTAAGCTAGGACAGAACAAGCTGCTAGGACAGAACATACCGGGCATCTTGCCTATGCCGTTCAGCCATCACTCATCCATATATTTATATGTACATATTCTTATTCATTCCTTACACTTTGTGTGTGTATAAGGTAGTTGTTGTAGAAGCACAAGCATTTCGCTACATTTGCATTAACATCTGCTAACCATGTGCATGTGACCAGTACATTTGATTTGACAGCACCTTCAATTAGCACTGAGGTGTGAAGTCCGATGTGTGAAAACTCTTGAGGCCAACAATGTCAGGAGAGTTTCAAAGCCCCCCCCCCAAACACAAAGGGGCTAAACTCTAGTGCCCAAACACTAGGCATGCCCTGGAGCTGTTGTCAGAGGACAGACTAGGGTCCCCCAACCACATCATTATTCACAAATTACCTGAGGCCCCACCAGGAAATTGTGGTACAGCACTCAAGGGAGTGATTGAAAAAATGTCTTCCACTTTCTCCAACGCACACCAAATAATTCATGCAGAGCAGAATTAGGCCGATACCCGCTAATGATAAAAATCCAGAAAAGAGCCGTTAAATTCTACAACCACCTAAAATAAACTTTCCATAACAAAGCCATCACCTACAGAGAGATGAACCTGGAAAAGAGTCCCCTAAGCAATCTGGTCCTGGAGCTCTGTTCACAAACACAAACAGACCTCACAGAGTCCAAGGACAGCAACACAATTAAACCCAAACAAATCATGAGAAACAAAAAGAGAATAACTTGACACACTGGAAAGAATTAACAAAAAAACAGAGCAAACTAGAATGCTATTTGGCCCTTAACAAAGCGTACACAGTGGCAGAATACCTGCCCATTGTGACAGACCCAAAATTAAGGAAATCTTTGACTATGTACAGACTCAGTGAGCATAGCCTTGCTATTGAGAAAGGCAGACCTGGATCAAAGACGTGGCGCCGGAAGAGATGGCAGCAGTTTTACGGGCGCCCAACCAAGTGCTATTATGTGTTTTTTTTTTCACGTTATTTGCAACTTATTACGTACATAATGTTTCTGGAACCGTATCTTATGGCAAAAAAAGAGCTTCTGGATATCGGGACAGCGATCACTCACCTCGGATTAGACAAAGATTTGTTTCTACAACAAGGAGGACGCACAAGACATTCTCCAAACACCCCACAAGGCCGACATCCCCGTTAGTTACAAGAGGAAGCGACGCAGATACAGAGGACAAAGAGCCGGATGCCTGGTCAGGACCCGGAGAAGGCGATTGGGAAAGCTGCCGCTACCGTCAATACTACTCGCCAACATGCAATCATTGGACAATAAATTAGACGAGGTACGATCACGAATATTCTACCAACGGGACATCAAAAACTGTAACATCTTATGTTTCACGGAATCGTGGCTGAATGACGACATGGAAATTCAGCTAGAGGGATATACGCTGCACCGGCAAGATAGAACAGCACACTCCGGTAAGACGAGGGGGCGGTCTTTGCATATTTGCTGGTGCACGATATCTAATGAAGTCTCTAGATTTTGCTCGCCTGAAGTCGAGTATATTGTGATAAATTGCAGGCCACACTACTTGCCTAGAGAGTTTTCAGCTATACTTTTTGTGGCTGTTTATTTACCACCACAGACAGATGCTGGCACTAAGACCGCACTCAGTCAGCTGTATAAGGAAATAAGCAAACAGGAAACCACTCACCCAGAGGCGGCTTCTAGTGGCCAGAGACTTTAATGCAGGGAAACTTAAATCAGTTCTACCAACTTTATATCAGCATGTTAAATGTGCAACCAGAGGGAAAAAAATTCTAGATCACCTGTACTCCACACACAGAGACGTGTACAAAGCTCGCCCTCGCCCTCCATTTGGTAAATCCGACCACAACTCTATCCTCCTGATTCGTGCTTACAAGCAAAAATTAAAGCAGGAAGCACCAGTGACTCGGTCTATAGAAAAGTGGTCAGATGAAGCAGATGCTAAACTACAGGACTGTTTTGTTATCACAGACTGGAACATGTTCCAGGATTCTTCCGATGGCATTGAGGAGTACACCACATCAGTCACTGGCTTTATCAAAAATTGTCAAAGACCCCAGCCATAGACTGTTCTCTCTACTACCGTATGGCAAGCGGTACCAAGTCTAGGACAAAAAGGCTTCTCAACAGTAATCAAATGGCTACCCAGACTATTTGCATTGTGTGCCCCCCCCAACCCCTCTTTTACGCTACTGCTACTCTCTGTTCATCATATATGCATAGTCACTTTAACTATACATTCATGTACATACTACCTCAATTGGACCGATCAACCAGTGCTCCCGCACATTGGCTGACCGGGCTATCTATCTGCATTGTGTCCCGCCACCCGCCAACCCCTTTTTTACGCTACTGCTACTCTCTGTTCATCATATATGCATAGTCACTTTAACCATAACTACATGTACATACTACCTCAATCAGCTTGCCTAACCGGTGTCTGTATGTAGCCTCACTACTGTTTATAGCCTCACTACTGTATATAGCCTGTCTTTTTACTGTTTTATTTCTTTACTTACCTATTGTTCACAAAATACCTTTTATGCACTATTGGTTAGAGCCTGTAAGTAAGCATTTCACTGTAAGATCTACACCTGTTGTATTCGGCACACGTGACAAATAACTGATTTGATTTGACAGACAGACAGACAGACAGACAGACCAAGCACAGTTAGAGCAGATTGTAAACACAAGACAACCGCACAACCTCCCACATCACCAGCACCCAACACCCAACAACAAGAACATCCATACCATGTAAAATCAACCAGCACCACCAGTAACCACCAGCTCAGTGTCTTCTGCCCCCATATATAGGATTTAATTTAACACAGGGCTTAAATAGAACATAACCAATCTCTCCATGTTATCCTATGTATCCACCTAATCAGCTATTCGACAGGCCGCTAGCTACCTACAACTCTCAAATGTATTCAAGTCCTCCATTTAATTAATCCATCTAAATGCCAGCTTTCCTGAGTGTGTAGATGGAAAGAGCAGGATGAATTGAAATTAAAGGGGAACCGCATCTCCATTTCCTTTCCGGTGGGAAATAGATCATTAGAAATGATTATGCAGACAGAGAAAAATGCACTCTCTCTCTCTCTCTCTCTCTCTCTCTCTCAATTCAAGGGCTTTATTGGCAAGGAAAACATATGTTAACATTGCCAAAGCAAGTGAAGTAGATAATAAACAAAAGTGAAATCGACAATAAAAATGAACAGTAAACATTAGACTCACAGAAGTTCCAAGAGAATAAAGACATTTCAAATGTCATATTATGTCTATATACAGTGTTGTAACGATGTGCAAATAAACTCTTTCAGGACCCTGTCTTTCAAAGATAATTGGTAAAAATCCAAATAACTTCACAGATCTTCATTGTAAAGGGATTAAACAATGTTTCCCATGCTTGTTCAACAAACCATAAACAATTAATGAACATGCACCTGTGGAATGGCCGTTAAGACACTAATAGTTTATAGGCGGTAGGCAATTAAGGTCACAGTTATGAAAACTTAGGACACTAAAGAGGCCTTTCTACTGACTCTGAAAAATGCCAAAAGAAAGATCCAGGGTCCCTGCTCATCTGCGTGAACGTTCCTAAGGCATGCTGCAAGGAGGCATGAGGACTGCAGATGTGGCCAGGGCAATAAATTGCAATGTCCGTACTGTGAGACACCTTAGACAGCGCTACAGGGATACAGGATGGACAGCTGATCGTCCTCGCAGTGGCAGACCACGTGTAACAACACCTGCACAGGATCGGTACATCCGAACATCACACCTGCGGGACAGGTACAGGATGGCAACAACAACTGCCCGAGTTACACCAGGAACGCACAATCCCCCAATCAGTGCTCAGACTGTCCGCAATAGGCTGAGAGAGGCTGGACTGAGGGCTTGTAGGCCTGTTGTAAGGCAGGTCCTCTCCAGACATCACTGACAACAACGTCGCCTATGGGCACAAACCCACCGTCGCTGGACCAGACAGGACTGGCAAAAAGTGCTCTTCACTGACAAGTCGCGGTTTTGTCTCACCAGGGGTGATGGTCGGATTTGCGTTTATTGTTGAAAGAATAAGCGTTACACCGAGGTCTGTACTCTGGAACGGGATCGATTTGGAGGTGGAGGGTCCGTCATGGTCTGGGGCGGTGTGTCACAGCATCATCGGACTGAGCTTGTTGTAATTGCAGGCAATCTCAACGCTGTGTGTTACAGGGAAGACATCCTCCTCCCTCATGTGGTACCCTTCCTGCAGGCTCATCCTGACATGACCCTCCAGCATGACAATGCCACCAGCCATACTGCTCGTTTTGTGCGCAATTTCCTGCAAGACAGGAATGTCAGTGATCTGCCATGGCCAGCGAAGAGCCCGGATCTCAATCCCATTGAGCACATCTGGGACCTGTTGGATCGGAGGGTGAGGGCTTGGGCCATTCCCCCCCAGAAATGTCCAGGAACTTGCAGGTGCCTTGATGGAAGAGTGGGGTAACATCTCACAGCAAGAACGGGCAAATCTGGTGCAGTCCATGAGGAGGAGATGCACTGCAGTACTTAATGCAGCTGGTGGCCACACCAAATACTGACTGTTTCTTTTGATTTTGACCCCCCCTTTGTTCAGGGACACATTACTCAATTTCTGTTAGTCACATGCCTGTGGAACTTGTTCAGTTTATGTCTCAGTTGTTGAATCTTGTTATGTTCATACAAATATTTACACATGTTAAGTTTGCTGAAAATAAACGCAGTTGACAGTGAGAGGACGTTTCCTTTTTTAGTACAAAATGGAAAATAAATACACATAAATATGGGTTGTATTTACAATGGTGTTTGTTCTTCACTGGTTTACCTGTTTTTGTGGCAACAGATCACAAATCTTGCTGCTGTGATGGCACACTGTGGTATTTCACCCAGTAGATATGGGAGTTTAAATTGGGTTTGTTTTCGGATTCTTTGTGGATCTGTGTAATCTGAGGGAAATATGTGTCTCTACTATGGTCATACAGATCAGGAGGTTAGGAAGTGCAGCTCAGTTTCCACCTCATTTTGTGGGCAGTGTGCACATAGCCTGTCTTCTCTTGAGAGCCAGGTCTGCCTTCGGCGGCCTTTCTCAATAGCAAGGCTATGCTCACTGAGTCTGTACATAGTAAAAGATTTCCTTAAGTTTGGGTCAGTCACAGTGGTCACGTATTCTGCCACTGTGTACTCTCTGTTTAGGGCCAAATAGCATTCTAGTTTGCTCTGTTTTTTGTTAATTCTTTCCAATGTGTCAAGTAATTATCTTTTTGTTTTATCATGATTTGGTTGGGTCTAATTGTGTTGCTGTCCTGGGGCTCTGTGGGGTCTGTTTGTGTTTGTGAACAGAGCTCCAGGACCAGCTTGCTTAGGGGACTCTTCTCCAGGTTCATCTCTCTGTAGGTGATGGCTTTGTTATGGAAGGTTTGGGAATCGCTTCCTTTTAGGTGGTTGTAGAATTTAACGGCTCTTTTCTAGATTTTGATAATTAGCGGGTATCGGCCTAATTCTGCTCTGCATGCATTATTTTGTGTTTTATGTTCTACACGGATGATATTTTTGCTGAGGATATAATTGGTATATCGAATTTTATGTTCCTTTTGTTGGCATAGAAGGCCCTTCTTGCCTTGTCTCTCAGCTCGTTCAAAGCTTTATGGAACTGTGGCGCTGATGTTTAGGCCAAGGTATGTATCGTTTTTTGTATGATCTAGGGCAACAGTGACTAGATGGAATTTGTAATTGTGGTCCGGTCGACTGGACCAGTCTATGGATTCTTAAATTACATTTAAGAATTACCCCCTCTCAGGGCTCTACAGTGCGACCATTTTACTTGCATATGCACCTAAATATTTAGCTTTCAAACTTGCATTTTTCATCTAGGAGCATCAGTGCACCTAGACAGATTAAGGATTCTAGCTTTAATATCTCAAATATTTGTCATTGTGTTCCTACATTTCTTTGTTTGTGCCTACATTTTTCAACTGAGGTGCACACGTGCTCTTTTAAAAAAAGGTCAGCATAGAGCTCTCTCCCTCTCCCTCCCCTCCCAGTTAAATGGGCATCGGGTGGATTAGATGGGGAAAGTTATCCTTCTATTGAATCAACATGTCACCATTCTGAAAGAATTCCCTCATGCTACCAGCTCTCTATTTCTTCTGTTTTCTTGTCACAAAGCTTCACATCAAAGGGGTTTCTCAGCGGTATAAACAGGGGAATGTCTGCTACATCAAAGGGGTTTCTCAGCGGTATAAACAGGGGAATGTCTGATACATCAAAGGGGTTTCTCAGCGGTATAAACAGGGGAATGTCTGATACATCAAAAGGGTTTCTCAGCGGTATAAACAGGGGAATGTCTGATACATCAAAGGGGTTTCTCAGCGGTATAAACAGGGGAATGTCTGCTACATCAAAGGGGTTTCTCAGCGGTATAAACAGGGGAATGTCTGATACATCAAAGGGGTTTCTCAGTGGTATAAACTGTTAGTTTACACCTGTTGTTTACAAAGCACGTGACAAATAAAATGTTATTTGATTTGAGTCACTAACCAAAGGAACCCATCAACCCTTTTCTTTAGAAAAAAGCATAGAGAAACCCTGGTCTAGTGATAATTCCACTGGCAATATCTGTCAAGTGTCAAACATAAGCACGTGATGAATCCCCGCTGGAAAAAAGAGCGACAGGGGGAGGAGGAGGAGCAGAGCAGTGAACAAAGGCACTAACATCAGCTTTGAGTAATGAAGGAGACACTGGATAGAGGGAAGAGACGAAAAGGAGGATGAGGGGAAAGGGGATGAGGGTCGGGCTTCAATTATTGATGAAGAAAGGACACAACATGCCCTAGGCTACTCACCCCTTTGGCATCAAATCAAACACTTCAGGATAGAGAGAGAGAGAGAGAGAGACAGAGAGAGATGATAAATGCACCAGTCTATGTCCTTCAAAGAGATTGTAGTATGCTGTCGAACTCAGCGCAATTGGTCATAGTCTAACTTTCACTAACACTGTAAGGTACGACACCTTTTCATTTCATTAGCCAATAGCCATAATTACTTATAGTAGATCAGGTGGTTTGATGCCTAACGCTGCCATTCTTTCTCCTGCCAGGTCTACTGGTACTGATGGAAGGAATCCAACCATAGTCTATGTACCTTAAAGAGGTGGTGGGTGCGCGCTTAGAAAAGAAGCTGCTACCTAGAATCATAAAGGGTTCTTCAACTGTCCCTCCGAAAATAACTATTTTTGGTTCCAAGTGGAACACTTTCACCACCAAAAGGGTTCTACCTAAAACCAAAAACGGTTCTCTTATGGGGACAAATTAAGAATTCCTTTATCTAAGTGTGCGTGGTAGAGGGGCTGCATTTATGCACTATCCTCCTGCATCCTCTAGTCTAGCATTTTCATATGGAGTCAGCTGTGCCAACTGCTCAGGGCACCAACAGGTCGATTTACAGTCGAGATAAGAGTGTGAAGTACATACCCATGTGGAGGTTGTCCTCTGCAGGATCATCCAACACCTGCAACAATAATAACTCATCATCAGGAATACATCCCATAATATCATTACGCATAAGAGGCAGACGCAGGTAAATAGCGTTGTTCGGCCCACCGTGATTATTGCTTTTATAGAACTGTTACCAACATAATAAAATTACAATAAATTACATATTTTCATTAAAATGTTATTTTGATAAGTAAATTAATCCAATTTAGTTATTCCATCAGAAGATTTATTCCGGGCAAAAATCTGTTAGTTATTTAGTTATTATGTTTCTACAGATGCGACAGTCTTGAATTATTTTTGCACAGTTGCTTTGCAAAAGGACTGGTCATCAGTTCTAAACAAAATGGTTGCTACACTGCTCGTCCAATCAGCATCTAGGATCCAAACAACCAGTTTTATAATACACCCTACCTGGAACTTAAAGCCAGTTCTCATTTTTCCTTAATTTTGTTCTTCCCCTGTAATCAGGAAATGACGTAGGCCTGGGACACCACATGTGTACATTTAATTATCAGGTGGCACAGAAAACCACAATCCCCCTAGACCTCGGGTAAGATGTCAACACCCCAGCCCCTATAGTATAGGTATTACAACGACACTGAAGAATGCAGCATAGCAAGTATTCATTGGCCTTTAAAGAACTTGTCTCAAGAGGATCTTAGATGCCAGTTTGAATTGAGCCCACTTGAGGAGGATATTGATTTCTAACATGTACTGTATTATCTTAGCTACTAACCATCTGTGACAAATGTAATTGCCACTTTTCGTTTTAAATTTTCCGTCTAGCTGAGACTTTAATCTTTTATAACAAGAGAACAGTTCTGAGGCATAATAAGAACATTTGACTGTGAATTGGATCTCATCCCAGCGCCCAACCCAGGCCTGGTAGGTACTCTAAATAATGAGCTTTGAATTGAGAATGAATGGAGAGTAGAGGAGGACAGGAGGAGAGGAGGAGATGGGGATAAGAGGACAGGAGGAGATGGAGAGAGGAGGACAGGAGGAGATGGAGAGAGGAGGACAGGAGGAGATGGGGATAAGAGGACAGGAGGAGATGGAGAGAGGAGGACAGGAGGAGATGGGGAGAGGAGGACAGGAGGAGATGGGGAGAGGAGGACAGGAGGAGATGGGGAGAGGAGGACAGGAGGAGATGGAGAGAGGAGGACAGGAGGAGATGGAGAGAGGAGGACAGGAGGAGATGGGGAGAGGAGGACAGGAGGAGATGGAGAGAGGAGGACAGGAGGAGATGGAGAGAAGAGGACAGGAGGAGATGGAGAGAAGAGGACAGGAGGAGATGGAGAGAAGAGGACAGGAGGAGATGGAGAGAAGAGGACAGGAGGAGATGGAGAGAAGAGGACAGGAGGAGATGGGGACAGGAGGACAGGAGGAGATGGGGAGAAGAGGACAGGAGGAGATGGGGAGAAGAGGACAGGAGGAGATGGGGAGAGGAGGACAGGAGGAGATGGGGAGAGGAGGACAGGAGGAGATGGGGAGAGGAGGACAGGAGGAGATGGGGAGAGGAGGACAGGAGGAGATGGAGAGAAGAGGACAGGAGGAGATGGAGAGAGGAGGACAGGAGGAGATGGAGAGAGGAGGACAGGAGGAGATGGGGAGAAGAGGACAGGAGGAGATGGGGAGAAGAGGACAGGAGGAGATGGGGAGAAGAGGACAGGAGGAGATGGGGAGAAGAGGACAGGAGGAGATGGGGAGAGGAAGACAGGAGGAGATGGGGAGAGGAGGACAGGAGGAGATGGAGAGAGGAGGACAGGAGGAGATGGAGAGAGGAGGACAGGAGGAGATGGAGAGAGGAGGACAGGAGGAGATGGGGAGAGGAGGACAGGAGGAGATGGAGAGAGGAGGACAGGAGGAGATGGAGAGAGGAGGACAGGAGGAGATGGAGAGAGGAGGACAGGAGGAGACGGGGAGAGGAGGACAGGAGGAGACGGGGAGAGGAGGACAGGAGGAGACGGGGAGAAGAGGACAGGAGGAGATGGGGAGAGGAGGACAGGAGGAGATGGGGAGAGGAGGACAGGAGGAGATGGGGAGAGGAGGACAGGAGGAGTGGGGGTGGCTGGTTGCTCTGGGATGAGGCTGTAGAGTGAAACACTAAGAGAGGAGCTCCACTTTCACTGTAACTCATTGACTGACTGGCACAGAAGTACCCATGGCCACCCACTGACTCCATCCCATCTCCATCTCCATCTCCGCGCCCCCCCTCCTTTCACTGTAACTCATTATGACTGGCTGGCATGATACCTCCTACTGACTCCAGCTCTCTCGAGCCCTCCACCAACCCGGCCCTCCATCAGGCCCTGATGAGGCACCCCAAATATGTCTTGGTGCCCCCCCACCCCCGCCGTCTGCCACTGATTGAAGAGCACTCTGATGATGTCACTGGGGAGACGAGTGCATCAGCCACGGTGCATTATGTATGTCTCTCCTCTCTAAATATACATCTCCTTCACATAAGCCACTGTGGTGAGCAGCGCAGTAATTGGTCGCGTCCCAAAATGGTACTCAATCCCCTATATTACCCTTCTTTTGACAGTAGTGCACTACACCCTGCCTTCAGAAACTATTCAGACCCCTTTGACTTTTTTTCCCACATTTTGTTACGTTACTGCCTTATTCCTCAAAAATGTAATTGTTGTTTTTTCCCCCTCATCAATCTACACACAATACCCCATAATGACATCACAATACCCCATAATGACATCACAATAGGGGGGTGGCAGGTAGTCTAGTGGTTAGAGCGTTGGACTTGTAACCGGAGGGTTGCAAGTTCGAATCCCCAAGCTGACAAGGAAAAAAATCTGTCGTTCTGCCCCTGAACAAGGCAGTTAACCCACTGTTCCCCGGGCGCTGAAGACGTGGATGTCGATTAAGGCAGCCCCCCGCACCTCTCTGATTCAGAGGGGTTGGGTTAAATGCGGAAGACACATTTCGGTTGAAGGCATTTGGTTGTACAACTGACAAATAATGGTGACTTTGACAATACCCCATAATGACATCACAATACCCAATAATGACATCACAATACCCCATAATGACAATGCAAAAAAAATGGGTTTCAGAAACTGAATCATTACATACACATAATTATTCAGACCCTTTACTCAGTATTTTGTTGAAGCACCTTTGGCAGCGATTACAGCCTCGAGTCTTCTTGGCTATGATGCTACAAGCTTGGCACACCTGTATTTCTTCCATTCTTCTCTGCAGAACATACTCATACTCAGCTGTTTTCAGGTCTCTTCAGAGATGTTTGATCGGGTTCAAGTCCAGGCTCTGGCTGGGCCACTCAAGGACATTAAGAGACTTGTCCCGAAGCCACTCCTGCGTTGTCTTGGCTGTGTGCTTAGGGTCATTGTCCTGTTGGCTCTGAAGCAGGTTTTCATTAAGGATCTCTCTGTACTTTGCTCAATTCATATCTGCCTTGATCCTGACTAGTCTCCCAGTCCCTGCCGCTGAAAAACATCCCCACTGTAACGCCCAGTCCTGGGTTTACAGGCTGGAGCGTTCTGGGTTCATTTTGGTTTAGGGGTTTTCACAGTTCTATGGTGTCTAGTTCTATGTTGGGTTAATGGCTCCCAATTAGAGGCAGCTGAGTCTCGTTGTCTCTAATTGGGAACCATTTATATGTTTGGGAATTGCACCTTAGTTTGGTGGGTTATTGTATGTTCATGTCATGATTATGTTAGGTTCATCAGGTTCTTGTCTAGTTAGGGTTCTCCGTTCGAGGTTTAGTTAGGGTTCTTCCGTCGTGGTTAGGTTTAGTTCTCTTTGTGTATAGTTTAGCATTTAGCGTTAGGGCTCTCGTCTTGTTCATCGTTTCCTTGTTTTGTTTTCGTTCTGTCCCGTGTATTATAATTAAATCATGTATTCTGGCTACATCGCTGCGTCTTGGTCTGTCCGTCCGGAAGATATTCGTGACAGAATAACCCACCAAACAAAGACCAAGCAGCGAGAGACCCCGGGAGTTCTGGACTTGGGAGGAGATATTAGCTGGGAAGGGACCTTGGGGGGAAGACAGAGGATTATCGTCACCCCAGGGAGGAAAAGGCGGCGAAAAAGGAGCAGCGCAGGTGTGCGAGGACTGAGCGTGGGAGCTATGAGGACTTATATGGTGTATGGACCCCGGAGAGAGAAAAGTTCATTGGAACTCGCCTGGCACGGAAGCCCGTAAGGCAGCCCCAAGAAACTTTTTGGGGGCACACGAGGGGTTGGCCGGTTCAGGAGGGACTCCTGAGCCAACTCCTCGTGCCTTGTGGAGAGAGCGTAGGGGAGAGCGTCGCAGCGAAGGGAGGCCGTGCTATGCAGTGTTGCGCACGGTTTCCCCTATACGGAGTCAGAGGCCGGTGCGAGAGATTCCCGCTCCACTCATCAGTCGGGGTAAACGAAGCGTTCAGCCAGGAAGAGTGGTGCCTGCTCTGCGCACTAAGTCTCCAGTGCGCCTCCTGGGACCCGGATATCCTGCTCCAGTTCCGCGTGCGGTGTCTCCGGTACGTGTCCGCAGCCCAGTGCGAGAGATCCCAGCGCCACTCATTGGTCGGGCCGAGGTCTGTGTGCTACCTGGGAGAGTGGTGCCAGCTCTGCGAGCCAGGCCTCCAGTGCGCCTTTTGGGACCAAGCTATCCTGTGGTCCTACGGGCAGAATCTCCGGCACGCATCCACAGCCCAGTCCGAGAGATTCCAGCTCCACTCACCCGTGAGGCCAGGGTTAGTGAGCTAGCTGGAGGTATGTCGGCTCTCCGTATCAGGTCCCAGGTCCGGGTGGAGGTTTCTACACGTCCAGTCCCGGTTCCACGTTCCAAGATCCCGGTTCCACGTTCCAAGATCCCGGTTCCACGTTCCAAGATCCCGGTTCCACGTTCCAAGATCCCGGTTCCACGTTCCAAGATCCCGGTTCCACGTTCCAAGATCCCGGTTCCACGTTCCAAGATTCCGGTTCCGTGTTACAAGATCCCAGTCCGTGTAGTGGTTTCTACACGTCCAGTCCCTGCTCCGCGCACCCAGCTCCCCGTGCGCTCAGAGTCCAGCACGTCCTGCTCCGCGCACCCAGCTCCCCGTGCGCTCCGAGAGTCCAGCACGTCCTGTCCCGGCTCCGCGCACCCGGCTCCCCGTGCGCTCAGAGAGTCCAGCACGTCCTGTCGGCTCCGGCGCACCAAGCTCCCGTGCGCTCAGAGAGCCCAGTTCGGCCTGTTCCGCTCCCGCACCAGAGTGCGGCGTCCCGAGCCCAGTTCGGCCTGTTCCCGCTCCCGCACCAGAGTGCGCGTCCCGAGCCCAGTTCGGCCTGTTCCCGCTCCCGCGCCAGAGTGCGGCGTCCGAGCCCAGTTCGGCCTGTTCCCGCTCCACGCACCAGAGTGCGCGTCCGAGCCCAGTTCGGCCTGTTCCCGCTCACGCGCACCAGAGTGCACGTCCCGAGCCCAGTTCGGCCTGTTCCCGCTCCACGCACCAGAGTTCCAGTGAGCATCACGAGTCCAGTACTGCCAGTTCCTGCTCCACGCACCAGAGTTCCAGTGAGCATCACAAGTCCAGTACGACCAGTTCCTGCTCCACGCACCAGAGTTCCAGTGAGCATCACAAGTCCAGCACTGCCAGTTCCTGCTCCACGGACCAGAGTTCCAGTGAGCATCACAAGTCCAGTACTGCCAGTTCCTGCTCCACGCACCAGAGTTCCAGTGAGCATCACAAGTCCAGTGCGACCAGTTCCTGCTCCACGCACCAGTGTTCCAGTGAGCATCACAAGTCCAGTACTGCCAGTTCCTGCTCCACGCACCAGAGTTCCAGTGAGCATCACGAGTCCAGTACGACCAGTTCCTGCTCCACGCACCAGAGTCCCAGTGAGCATCACGAGTCCGGTACTGCCAGTTCCTGCTCCACGCACCAGAGTTCGGTGAGCATCACGAGTCCAGTACGACCAGTTCCTGCTCCACGCACCAGAGTTCCGGTGAGCATCACGAGTCCAGTACTGCCAGTTCCTGCTCCACGCACCAGAGTTCCAGTGAGCATCACGAGTCCAGTACGACCAGTTCCTGCTCCACGCACCAGAGTTCCAGTGAGCATCACGAGTCCAGTGCGACCAGTTCCTGCTCCACGCACCAGAGTCCCAGTGAGCATCACGAGTCGGTACTGCCAGTTCCTGCTCCACGCACCAGAGTTCGGTGAGCATCACGAGTCCAGTACGACCAGTTCCTGCTCCACGCACCAGAGTTCCAGTGAGCATCACGAGTCCAGTACTGCCAGTTCCTGCTCCACGCACCAGAGTTCCAGTGAGCATCACGAGTCCAGTACTGCCAGTTCCTGCTCCACGCCCCAGAGTTCCAGTGAGCATCGTGGGTCCGGTAGGGCCAGGTTCTGCTCCACGCACCAGAGTTCCAAGAAAGGGTCCAGGGCCTCCGGTGCGTGACATCAGACCAGCACGGCCAGCACCGGAGCCCTCACCTAGGACAAAAGGAACCCACCTAGATCCCCCACAGACTTTTGGGCGGCGTCCGGAGTCCGCGCCTTTGGAGGTACTGTAACGCCCAGATCCTGGGTTTACAGGCTGGAGCGTTCTGGGTTCATTTTGGTTTAGGGGTTTTCACAGTTCTATGGTGTCTAGTTCTATGTTGGGTTAATGGCTCCCAATTAGAGGCAGCTGAGTCTCGTTGTCTCTAATTGGGAACCATTTATATGTTTGGGAATTGCACCTTAGTTTGGTGGGTTATTGTATGTTCATGTCATGATTATGTTAGGTTCATCAGGTTCTTGTCTAGTTAGGGTTCTCCGTTCGAGGTTTAGTTAGGGTTCTTCCGTCGTGGTTAGGTTTAGTTCTCTTTGTGTATAGTTTAGCATTTAGCGTTAGGGCTCTCGTCTTGTTCATCGTTTCCTTGTTTTGTTTTCGTTCTGTCCCGTGTATTATAATTAAATCATGTATTCTGGCTACATCGCTGCGTCTTGGTCTGTCCCCTCAGAAGTGATTCGTGACACCCACAGCATGATGCTGCCAGCATCACAATTTCCTCCAAATGTGACGCTTGGTATATCAGACCAGAAAATCTTGTTTCTCATGGTCTGAGCCCTTTAGGTGCCTTTTGGCAAACTCCAAGCGGGCTCATGTACCTTTTACTGAGCAGTGGCTTCCGGCTGGCCACTCCACTATAAAAGCACAATTGGTGGAGTGCTACAGAGAAGATTGTCCTTCTGGAAGGTTCTCCCATCTCCACAGAGGAATTCTGGAGCTCTGTCAGAGTGACCATCGGGTTCTTGGTCACCTCCCTGACCAAGGCCCTTTGCTCAGGTTGGCAAACTTCTACCATTTAAGAATGATGGAGGCCACTGTGTTCTTGGGGACCTACAATGCTGCAAAACTTTTTGGTACCCTTCTTCAGATCTGTGCCTCAACACAATCCTGTCTCGGAGCTCTACAGACAATTCCTTCAACTTCATGGCTTGGTTTTTGCTCTGACATGCACTGTAAACTGTGGGACCTTATATAAACGGGTGTGTGCCTTTCTAAATCATGTCCAATCAATTTAATTTACAACAGGTGGACTCCAATCAAGTTGTAGAAACATCTCAAGGATGATCAATGGAGACAGGATGCATCGGAGCACAATTTCGAGTCTCATAGCAAAGGGTTTGAATACTCCTGTAAATAAGGTATTTCTGTTTCTTGTGTTTTATAAATTTGCAAAAAAATCTTTGTCATTATAGGGTATTGTGTGTAGATTGCTGATCTTTTTATTTTTATTTAATCCATTTTAGAATAAGGCTGTGTGTGTGTGTATGTATATATATATATATATGGTTTAGGACACAACCAGGTTGTTCATGCTGTGTATTCTGTGGAGGTATGCCGAGGATAGCAGCATCGAGGCTTAGCATGCATCCTAAATGGCACCCTATTCCCTTTCATCTGTCTCCTGTCCAAATAAGTATGGCTCCGTTAGCCTTCCCCTCAATATATGACACTGTGTGGTAAATGAAAGCCTGTAGCTGATGTCTGGTAAATGGACATGGGACTGGTGGTTCTGTGGTGGTGGTTGCAGCATGTCTGATGATTGCTACAGTAACAACTATCAGTGAAAGGGTTGTCTTGCTGGGTGAAGCGTAAAATGCATATTTGTCATGGCCTCTTAGGTCAATTAAATTGCTTTAAGATTCCACTTCACATTCTCCTTGCTTGGCCTCTTGTTCCTTTACTAGAGACAGACACAGTGAAACAGACTCTACTCTCACTTCTTTGGCCTCTTGTTTCAGCTTACCTAGTGAACTATTCGTGCTAAATAAATAACAATGAAATTAAATATTGTTTCTTTACCGGGTACAAACACAGACGTTGGGCACACACAGTGAAACAGACTCTACTGACACTTGGCCTATGGTTTCTTGATCAGAGACACAGTGAGGTAGGCTCTCCGCTCACCTCCACCAGTTTGACTATGTTGAGATGGTCCAGCTTCTTGAGGATGGCGATCTCCTGGTACACCCTCTCCAGGGGGCCTAGGACTTTGGGCTGCTCCCCCTGGACCGCAGCCTTTGGTCCTCTCGGAGGGGGGCGACCTGCAGGGAACCAATAACCCCAAACCTCACGTCAGCTGCAATTTTAGACAATTCAATTAAATTTAATACAATTCAATCAATTTAAGATACTTTCAATGGATTTTGACACGACGTGCAAAAAACGCTAATATCAGTCCCATGATTTGTATGGATTTGAACCACAAATGCTAAAATATTAGCGTATAGAAACAGTACCGGGGAAACTAAACCAAAGCATGGATTCCTGTCCCATTTTATCCATTGGGTGAACTCTTTAACTCTTTAACCCCTTACACTCATGGAAATAGGCTTATATGGATAGAACCAAATGGAAATGTTTCTAACAGAAGAACTATAAACGGGGGCGGCAGATAGTCTAGTGGTTAGAGTGTTGGGCCAGTAACCGAAAGTTTGCTGAATGGAAGGCAGTTAACCCACTGTTCCCCGGTAAGCTGTCATTGTAAATAAGAATTTGTTCTTAACTGACTTGTCTAGTTAAATAATGGTAAAATAAACAATATACATATATATATATATAAAGCATATGCACGACCATGGTTAAGAAAACACTATGGACATTATGGGGAAATGATCAGACCAAAAGGTGAGGACAGAACAGTTCACCTGACACAAGACTGAATCTAAAACATTACACTGTTGATTTGATGGGCATTTTACATTTCCTCTACTTTTCCTGTACTTTTCAACATTTTGTCAATAACGAAATTACTCTGGATACATTCAGTAACATAATAAGAATAATCAATGACATGTTGGAGTAGGTGCAATGTAATACAAAACTATGACAAGGGTTTGAGTTAGAACTCTAACTGGTGTTGCTAAGTGACCAAACACCTCTCCAGACTGTGGGTTTGAGTTAGAACTCTAACTGGTGTTGCTAAGTGACCAAACACCTCTCCAGACTCTGGGTTTGAGTTAGAACTCTAACTGGTGTTGCTAAGTGACCAAACATCTCTCCAGACTGTGGGTTTGAGTTAGAACTCTAACTGGTGTTGCTAAGTGGCCAAACACCTCTCCAAACTGTGGGTTTGAGTTAGAACTCTAACTGGTGTTGCTAAGTGACCAAACACCTCTCCAAACTCTGGGTTTGAGTTAGAACTTTAACTGGTGTTGCTAAGTGGCCAAACACCTCTCCAAACTCTGGGTTTGAGTTAGAACTCTAACTGGTGTTGCTAAATGGCCAAACATCTCTCCAAACTCTGGGTTTGAGTTAGAACTCTAACGGGTGTTGCTAAGTGGCCAAACACCTCTCCAAACTGTGGGTTTGAGTTAGAACTCTAACTGGTGTTGCTAAGTGACCAAACACCTCTCCAGACTGTGGGTTTGAGTTAGAACTCTAACTGGTGTTGCTAAGTGACCAAACACCTCTCCAGACTGTGGGTTTGAGTTAGAACTCTAACTGGTGTTGCTAAGTGGCCAAACACCTCTCCAGACTGTGGGTTTGAGTTAGAACTCTAACTGGTGTTGCTAAGTGGCCAAACACCTCTCCAGACTGTGGGTTTGAGTTAGAACTCTAACTGGTGTTGCTAAGTGACCAAACACCTCTCCAGACTGTGGGTTTGAGTTAGAACTCTAACTGGTGTTGCTAAGTGACCAAACATCTCTCCAGACTGTGGGTTGGAGTGAGAGGTCTAACTGGTGTTGCTAAGTGACCAAAAACCTAATTTCAATGCACTCTTATGACACTATAAGGTGTTTCTTTTAGCTCTACTATCTTTGCCTTTGAGGAACTGAAGCAAGAACCCTCAACGTCTCATCTTTCAGAACACATGGACTCCTCTCGATTTACAGCATTTCCCTCACTCAAGACAACAACAAATGTGCAAAAGTTGCCCAATTAGCGGGAGGGATGGGGGCATAACAGCTGTCAGTTAAAACCCATACAGCACTGTGAACCAGAGAACCTGAGCTGACGTCATATATAGCATGTTACTGTACAGCCACTGGGTTCCAATTTAAACTCTTATCAATGACAAAATCTGCCATTTTAAACCCGTATATGGGATGACAGAAGCTGGGTGTGGAGAGGGCTAAGATCCTAACTGTATACTTTGTTTGATGGCCTTTCGAGCTGGATTTAATAATAATAATAATAATAATATGAATAACAATAATAACGATAATAACAATAATAATAATAATATGAAAAACAATAATAATGATAATAACAATAATCATAATAATAATAATATTAATAATAAAAGCAATAGTAATAATACTACTACTAACAATAATCATAATAATAATAATAATAATAATAAAAGCAATAGTAATAATACTACTACTAACAATAATCATAATAATAATAATAATAATATTAATATTATTAATATTAATAATAATATTAATAGTAATAATAATAACAATAATAATAATAACAATAATCATATTAATAATATTAATAATAATAATATGATTATTGTTATTATTATTATTATGACTATTACTATTATTATTATTGATATTATTATTAATATTATTATTATGATTATTATTATGATTATTGTTGTTATTATAATAATAGTAATAATAATAATAGTAATAGTCATAATAATAATAAATGCCATTTAGCAGACACTTTTATCCAAAGCGACTATTTTCTTTTTCTCGTCTGGGTGGTACCAGGAATCCAGGAATCGAAGCCACCACCTGAGCTCCAGAGGACCAGTGACCTAAGGAGCATGTTGAATGTGTCAAGGTCAAACCGTGTGACACGTACGTGGGAATCCATACTGCTTCATCAGCTTCTTCTTGGACACCACCTTCATGGCCTGAGGGGGATGAGATTGGTCATATTGGTGAGCCAACTCGCCATATCTGTCATTCTGGTCACTCACACACTATTAGTTGAATCACTAACAATAAAGAGACACACACACCATACAGTACACTTCAGTACAGAAAACACAGAAAACTTCAAGTTTATTCAATCATTTTCATTCATTCATTTATCCATTCCTTCCATCATCCATCCATCCATTCATCCTTCCATCCATCCATTCATCCATCCATTCATTCATTCATTCATCCATCCATCCATCCATCCTTCCATCCATCCATCCATCCATCCTTCCATCCATCCATCCATCCATCCATTCCATACTGAGCAGGATTAAGGGAGAGAGACTAACAGAATGGTCATGAGGGGTCATACTATATACATTCAGAACAGAACCCTGGTCTTTTGTGAGGACCACTGGCTACTATTCTGAACTTTTTTGTGGTGAGCTTTGTGGCGCCCAGAGGTGCTGAGGTATCACCTAAGTGGGTGCTACACAGTTGGAAGAGGAGAAGTTCAGTGGTTATAAGATTCAGGCTGGTTCCCAGACTTGTCCTCTACAAGAGCATCAGCAGACTCCATCACCATCATCCTGTGACCACACCCCTCCGCTCAAGCCATGAACTGACCCGATCCATCTCCAAAGGATGCTGCATTTAAAGACTTGGCCTTTATTGGTTAACCTGTCATATTGCTTGTTTGTTTTGTTTGCTCTTGAAGATATTTATTGATTATATATTTATATTTATTATTTTATAGCTATATTCATTATTAAAAGGTGTAAAGAAGTCCGAAACCTTACAGCATTCAATAAATGTCCTAGTCCTTCAGGAATTTGTAGAGATTTTTAGTGACATCTGTGGGCAAAAATGCTTGATTTTCCTGAAGCAATTCTGACATTTCCTGAAGCAATTCTGACATTAGCCTGGACGGTTCTAACTTATAATATGTGGACAACTACAAATACGTAGGTGTCTGGTTAGACTGTAAACTCTTCTTCCAGACTCACATTAAGCATCTCCAATCCAAAATTAAATCTAGAATCGGCTTCCTATTTCGCAACAAAGCATCCTTCACTCATGCTGCCAAACATACCCTCGTAAAACTGACTATCCTACCGATCCTTGACTTCGGCGATGTCATTTACAAAATAGCCTCCAACACTCTACTCAGCAAATTGGATGCAGTCTATCACAGTGCCATCCGTTTTGTCACCAAAGCCCCATATACTACCCACCACTGCGACCTGTATTCTCTCGTTGGCTGGCCCTCGCTTCATATTCGTCGCCAAACCCACTGGCTCTAGGTCATCTATAAGTCTTTGCTATGTAAAGCCCCGCCTTATCTCAGCTCGCTTGTCACCATAGCAGCACCCACCCGTAGCACGCGCTCCAGCAGGTACTGAAGCTGGAGACTCATATCTCCCTCACTAGCTTTAAGCACCAGCTGTCAGAGCAGCTCACAGATCACTGCACCTGTACACAGCCCATCTGTAAATAGCCCATCCAACTACATCATCCCCATACTGTTATTTATTTTATTTATTTTGCTCCTTTGCACCCCAGTATCTCTACTCGCACACTCACCTTCTGCACATCTATCACTCCAGTGTTTAATTGGTATATTGTAATTATTTCGCCACTATGACCTATTTATTGACTTACCTCCCTTATCCTACCTGATTTGCACACACTGTGTATAGACCTTTTCTATTCTATTATTGACTGTATGTTTGTTTATTCGATGTGTAACTCTGTGTTGTTGTTTGTGTCTCACTGCTTTGCTTTATCTTGGCCAGGTCGCAGTTGTAAATGAGAACTTGTTCTCAACTGGCCTACCTGGTTAAATAAAGGTGAAATAATGTTAAAAAAATGTGCTAACAACAGAAAATGTTTCTTGACATGTGGCTTGATTGAACCATGTTCTCTGGTAAATGTCTTGTGATTGGTTTTAAATTGCGAGCACTCTTTCTATACTTCGGTGTTGGGTCCGTTTAATGCGATAATATTGCGATGATTTAACTGTTTAAGGCCGAAATAGTGCGGTGATTGGTCAAATGAATCCTGGAGAAACTGATTAGTGTTAAGCACACCAGCGCTGTCTCCCTGAACCATAGCGAAGCGGATGATGTAATAACATCTCTAACTTCCTGCATTTATCTCCATATTAATCAAAGAAAAGCTTTCATAAATGTTTCCATTGTGTCGTTTCTTGTTTCTAATTGCGTACTTAACATTCCCAGCACCACTTTCTCTGCTTGGGGGTAAGAAATGACTATGGCTATGGACAGATACATAGTGGATGATTGGTTCTGTTAGTGACTAGTTTAAAGGCCCAATGCAGTCATAAATATTGATTTATATATATTTCTACACTATGGAGGTTGTTATAATACTGTGAAATTGTGAAAATGATGATGAAGCCCTTTTAGTGTAAGAGCTGTTGGAAAAGGCAGCCTGAAATTTCAGCCTGTTTTGGTGGGATGAAAATGGACACATCACCAGGCGGTAAATTAGTTAATAGACCAATAAGAATTAGAGTTCCAAACCTTTCTGCCACTAACAGCTAGTTAGTTTTCAGTTTTCCCCTACCCACTTCAGAACCACTCCCAGGCAGTCCTAGAATAATTATTGCATGAGGAATTGCTATTTGCTAACACACACACCTCATTACCTTATCATTTACAGCACTAGCTGGCTGTTAATTCCTTGCACCTGTGGAATACATTTATTTTCCGTTGGCTAATGAATAGGACCCATCTGAAAGCATCACACCGTTTTTATTAACGACATCATTCATATTCTCCCTGTGTGTGTAACGTTAAGGACATCAGACGCTGTTCAGACACCATGATGAAGGACCATGGATGGTGCATATCTTATAGGAGATAGTTTTGGCTTTATTCCATTTCTTCAGACAGTACCACCACCCATAGTATTGCTAGTTATTTCCCTGCCTGTGTCAAAGATCACAACATTAAAGCCTATTCATATTATAGTCATCCATTGATGTCATAGTTCTCCTTCTCCCAGGGTCAGCTCGATGAGTTTAAAGAGGAGAACGGCAAGATGACAGCAATCTGTAAGTCATTGAGAGAGGACATCAGTTCTGTATGTGAATCCATGATAACAATGATAGAGAAATCAGATTATCTTGAGGGACAATGAAGGCGGAACAACATGGTTATGGATGGAATTGCAGAATCTCCACATGAGACCTGGACGGAGTCTGACTAAGTGAGGGAAATAATCTCTGAGAAACTGAAGATGGACCACAGGAAGATTGAGGTGGAGCGTGCCCACAAAACTGGAAAACCCACCACCGGCCCAGGTGATAGGCCCAGGTGACAGTGGTCAAGTTCCTGAGGTTCAAGGACAAAGTAACTGTTCTGGAAAGAGCCAAGAACTTGAGAGGAACGTATATCTTCCTCAACGAGGACTATCCTGAAGCTGTGCGCCAGAAGAGGAGAGAACTTATCCCAGCCATGAAAGCTGCTAGAGCGCGTGGGGACATTGCTTGCATCCGCTATGACAGGCTCCTCTTGTCCTCTCATTGAGAGCCAAGCCTGTGGTTTTGTAGCTTCAACCCCTGCAGCACACACATATACTTACACACACCAACTGATTAATGGACTGCTGAATGTATATAATTTTTTCTTGCTTTGTTTGCTCTTTTCCATATTAAGTCTATTTCTGATAAGATACCCAGCAAAGGGCTAAAAATAGCCCATATTAATATATGTAGCCTTAGAAATAAGGTTCACGAAATCAATAACTTGCTAACATCAGAGAACATTCATATATTAGCCATTTATGAGACTCACTTAGGTAACAGTAGCAATACAAGGATACAGTGAGGGAAAAAAGTATTTGATCCCCTGCTGATTTTGTACGTTTGCCCACTGACAAAGAAATGATCAGTCTATAATTTTAATGGTAGGTTTATTTGAACAGTGAGAGACAGAATAACAACAAAAGAATCCAGAAAACATGTTTTGCAGAGGGGTCAAATATTTATTTCCCTCATTAAAATGCAAATAAATGTATAACATTTTGCACATGCGTTTTTCTGGATCTTTTTGATGTTATTCTGTCTCTCACTGTTCAAATAAACCTACCATTAAAATTATAGACTGATAATTTCTTTGTCAGTTGGCAAACGTACAAAATCAGCAGGGGATCAAATACTTTTTTCCCTCACTGTATAACATCTATAGAAGAGACAGGCATTCTTATGGGGGAGGTGTTACTGTATATATTCAGAGCCATATCCCTGTAATGCTTAGAGAAAATCTTATGTCAATTGTTATTGAAGTGTTGTGGTTGCAGGTTCACTTGGCACATCTAAAGCCTTTTTGTTTGGGGTGTTATAAGTGCTAACAGTCAGTATCTAATTAATATGTGTGAAATGCTTGATATTGTATGTGATGTAAACAGAGAGGTCTACTTTCTTGGGGACCTGAATATTGACTGGTTTTCATCAAGCTGTCCACTCAAGAGGAAGCTTCTCACTGTAACCAGTACCTGTAATCTGGTTCAGGTTATTCACTTGTTAGGGCTAGGGTCCCATTTTTAGAATTTTCCCCTGTCTGACGTGCCCAAAGTAAAATGCCTGCCAAACCGTTAAGATAATCATTTTTCTTTTGACCTCACTTTGAATGGCTGTTAAAATAAATCCTATTTAGATAGGACACAGGTTGCAGTACCTATGACTTCCACTGGATGTCAACAGTCTCTGGACAGTGTCTGGAGGCTATAGCCCTGAGCAGAACCATACAGAAGAAGAGACACTGCAGGAAGGAGAAAATGTAAACAAGAGTGCCCGGTCACGAGAACGTGAACGCGCCCAGCTTTCTTTTCCTTTAATAACGTTTCGGTTACCATCTGTGTAAAATATGATCGCTATTATTCATAAAAGGATACCTAAGGATGCATTATTAATGATATTTGATTTGTTTGGGAAAAGTTGAGAGGTATAATTTGAATGCGTTCTCTTCACTGTACAATGGGCGAGTAGACTGGCAATGCTTGGTGGAGTAACTGAACATAACGTGCCAACCAAACAGAGATTTATGGATATAATAAATTACTTTTTTTTCTAACAAAAGAACCATGGATTCTCTTGTTTGGACACTTGGGAAGCCCTCAGCAGAAGTTCTTCGAAAGGTAAGCGATTTATTTTAGCTGTGATATTGGTTTTGTGAGACCCATGCTGGATATGAATTTATGCTAATGTGGAAAATATGTGGGGTGCTATCCTCAAACAATCAAATGTTGTGCTTTCGCCGTAAAGCCTTTTTGAAATCTGACAACGCTGTGATATTGCCAAGAAGCAGAGCTTTTGATGGCTATGACTTGTATATTGTATATTGATGAATGTTAAATATTAAATATTTTATTTTGAATTTGCCGTGCTTTATTTTCTCCGAAAACGAGCCCGCTAACGGGATCGGATCCCTAAGAGGTTAATCAACCTACCAGGATGTTTACAAACACTACAGGAACAAGACCAGCCACATGTATCGATCACATGTTTACTAATACTGGAGAACTTTGTTCTAAAGCTGTGTCCGTACCCACTGGATGCGGTGATTGCAATATAGTGGCTATATCCAGGAAAGCCAAAGTTCCAAAAGCTGGGCCTAAAATATCAAATCAAATCAAAGTTTATTTGTCACGTGCGCCAAATACAACAGGTGTAGACCTTACAGTGAAATGCTGAATACAACAGGTGCAGACCTTACAGTGAAATGCTTACTTACAGACTCTAACCAATAGTGCAAAAAAAAGTTATTAGGTGAACAATAGGTAAGTAAAGAAATAAAAACAACAGTAAAAAAAGACAGGCTATATACAGTGGGGCAAAAAAGTATTTAGTCAGCCACCAATTGTGCAAGTTCTCCAACTTAAAAAAGATGAGAGTGGCCTGAAAATCACATTTTAGGATTTTTAATGAATTTATTTGCAAATTATGGTGGAAAATAAGTATTTGGTCAATAACAAAAGTTTATCTCAATACTTTGTTATATACCCTTTGTTGGCAATGACAGAGGTCAAACGTTTTCTGTAAGTCTTCACAAGGTTTTCACACACTGTTGCTGGTATTTTGGCCCATTCCTCCATGCAGATCTCCTCTAGAGCAGTGATGTTTTGGGGCTGTCGCTGGGCAATACAGACATTCAACTCCCTCCAAAGATTTTCTATGGGGTTGAGATCTGGAGACTGGCTAGGCCACTCCAGGACCTTGAAATGCTTCTTATGAAGCCACTCCTTCGTTGCCCGGGCGGTGTGTTTGGGATCATTGTCATGCTGAAAGACCCAGCCACGTTTCATCTTCAATGCCCTTGCTGATGGAAGGAGGTTTTCACTCAAAATCTCACGATACATGGCCCCATTCATTCTTTCCTTTACACGGATCAGTCGTCCTGGTCCCTTTGCAGAAAAACAGCCCCAAAGCATGATGTTTCCACCCCATGCTTCACAGTAGGTATGGTGTTCTTTGGATGCAACTCAGCATTCTTTGTCCTCCAAACACGACAAGTTGAGTTTTTACCAAAAAGTTCTATTTTGGTTTCATCTGACCATATGACATTCTCCCAATCCTCATCTGGATCATCCAAATGCTCTCTAGCAAACTTCAGACGGGCCTGAACATGTACTGGCTTAAGCAGGGGGACACGTCTGGCACTGCAGGATTTGAGTCCCTGGCGGCGTAGTGTGTTACTGATGGTAGGCTTTGTTACTTTGGTCCCAGCTCTCTGCAGGTCATTCACTAGGTCCCCGTGTGGTTCTGGGATTTTTGCTCACCGTTCTTGTGATCATTTTGACCCCACGGGGTGAGATCTTGCGTGGAGCCCCAGATCGAGGAAGATTATCAGTGGTCTTGTATGTCTTCCATTTCCTAATAATTGCTCCCACAGTTGATTTCTTCAAACCAAGCTGCTTACCTATTGCAGATTCAGTCTTCCCAACCTGGTGCAGGTCTACAATTTTGTTTCTGGTGTCCTTTGACAGCTCTTTGGTCTTGGTCATAGTGGAGTTTGGAGTGTGACTGTTTGAGGTTGTGGACAGGTGTCTTTTATACTGATAACAAGTTCAAACAGGTGCCATTAATACAGGTAACGAGTGGAGGACAGAGGAGCCTCTTAAAAAAGAAGTTACAGGTCTGTGAGAGCCAGAAATCTTGCTTGTTTGTATGTGACCAAATACTTATTTTCCACCATAATTTGCAAATACATTCATTAAAAATCCTACAATGTGATTTTCTGGATTTTGTCTGCTGAAGTGTACCTATGATGAAAATTACAGGCCTCTCTCATCTTTTTAAGTGAGAGAACTTGCACAATTGGTGGCTGACTAAATACTTTTTTGCCCCACTGTACAGTAGTGAGGCTATATACAGTAGCGATGCTATATACAGTAGCGAGGCTATAAAAGTAGCGAGGCTATAAAAGTAGCGAGGCTACATACAGACACCTGTTAGTCAGGCTGTTTGATGTAGTATATGTACATGTAGTTATGGTTAAAGTGACTATGCATATATGATGAACAGAGAGTAGCAGTAGCGTAAAAAAGGGGTTGGCGGGTGGTGGGACACAATGCAGATAGATAGCCCGGTTAGCCAATGTGCGGGAGTACTGGTTGATCGGTCCAATTGAGGTAGTATGTACATGAAAGTATAGTTAAAGGGACTATGCATATATGATAAACAGAAAGTAGCAGCAGCGGAGGGGGCACAATGCAAGAAGTCCAGGTAGCCATTTGATTACCTGTTCAGGAGTCTTATGGCTTGGGGGTAAAAACTGTTGAGAAGCCTTTTTGTCCTAGACTTGGCACTCCGGTACCGCTTGCCATGCGGTAGCAGAGAGAGCAGTCTATGACTGGGGTGGCTGGGGTCTTTGACAATTTTTAGGGCCTTCCTCTGACACCTTGAAAATAAAGAAGAGCCGCACACTCTAGGAGCTCAGATGAAGACAGCTTGCCTGTCGAAACGTTGGACATAAAATATTTTTTGCATCTGAGCTCCTAGATTGTGCGGCTCTTCTTTATTTTCAAGATTTCCACTCTGCTAGCCAGCACCTCGCCTATATAGGTGTGCGTTTCTTTTTCTTCTAGAACCTTCCTCTGACACCGCCTGGTGTAGAGGTCCTGGATGGCAGGCAGCTTAGCCCCAGTGATGTACTGGGCCGTACGCACTACCCTTTGTAGTGCCTTGCGGTCAGAGGCGAGCAATTGCCGTACCAGGAGCAATTGCCGTACCAGGCAGTGATGCAACCAGTCAGGATGTTCTCAATGTTGCAGCTGTAGAACCTTTTGAGGATCTCAGGACCCATGCCAAATCTTTTTAGCCTCCTGAGGTGGAATAGGTTTTGTTGTGCCCTCTTCACAACTGTCTTGGTGTGTTTGGACCATTGTAGCTTGTTGTTGATGTGGACAACAAGGAACCTGAAGCTCTCAACCTGCTCCACTACAGCTTCGTCTATGAGAATGGGGGCGTGCTTGGTCCTCCTTTTCCTGTAGTCCACAATCTTCTCCTTAGTCTTAGTGTATAAGAGTTCATAAAAAAGATTTTGCTGTGACTCTTATGTGGATGATTTAAAAAATATTTGTTGGTCTGATGTGATTAATAAGGAGCATCCAGACGCTGCCCTTGATGAATTTATGAAATTGCTTCTTCCAATTATTGATAAACATGGACCTGTTAAGAAACTGACTGTTAGAACTGTTAAGGCTCCATGGATTGATGAGGAATTGAAAAACTCTATGGTTGAAAGAGATGGGGCAAAAGGAGTGGCTAATAAGTCTGGCTGTACATCTGACTGGCTTACTTACTGCAAATTGAGAAATTATGTGACTAAACTAAAAAAGAAGAAGAAACTGTATTATGAAGCCAAGATCAATGATATAAAGAATGATGGAAAAAAAACTTGAAATGAAATTATGGGCTTAATGACAAATTCACATCCAACATTCATCGAAACAGATGGCTTATTCATCACAAAACCATTTGATGTTGCCAATTATTTTAATGATTACTTCATTGGCAAAGTCAGCAAACTTGGCAGGAAATGCCAACAACGAACAGTGAGTCATCGCACTCATGCATAAAAAAAACAAGTAACAAATGAAAAGCACTGCAAGTTTGAATTTAGTGTGAGAGAGGTGGATTCTTTTTGTTATCGATCAATAATGACAAACCTCCTGGCATTGACAACTTAGATGGAAAGCTACTGAGGATGGTAGCTGACTCTATAGCCACTCCTATCAGATTTTTTGTTTGTTATCGATCAATAATATAATTTTTGTATTTTTTTACCTTTATTTAACTAGGCAAGTCAGTTAAGAACAAATTCTTATTTTCATTGACAGCCTAGGAACAGCGGGTTTGTTCAGGGGCAGAACAACAGATTTTTACCTTGTCAGCTCGGGATTCGATCTTCAGTTACTAGTCCAACGCTCTAACCACTAGGCTACCTAGTGAAGACATCAAATCTATGAAATAACACATATGAAATCCTGTAGTAACCAAAAAAGTGTTTTTGAGATTCTTCAAATAGACACCCTTTGCCTTAATGACAGCCTTGCACACTCTTGGCATTCTCTCAACCAGCTTCATGAGGTAGTCACCTGGAATGCATTTCAATTAACAGGTGTGCCATGTTAAAAGTTCATTTGTGATGATTCAACCAAATACGCATCAGCAACCACAGCTAATGAAGTCACTGAAACCTTTAACAAAAAATTGCAGTCTGTTTTGGAATGGGTGGCAAGTAATAAACTGGTTGTGTACATCTCTAAAACGAAGAGCATTGTATTTGGTACAAATCATTTCCTACACTCTAGACCTGAATCTGGTAATGAAAGCTGTGGCTGTTGAAAAAGTTCAGGAGAGCTTTACGGACAATTCCTTCGACCTCATGGCTTGGTTTTTGCTCTGACATGCACTGTCAACTGTGGGACCTTATATAGACAAATGTGTGCCTTTCCAAATCATGTCCAATCAACTGAATTTACCACAGGTGGACTCCAATTAAGTTGTAGAAACATCTCAAGGATGATCAATTGAAACAGGATGCACCTGAGCTCAATTTCGAATTTCGTATCGAAATCTGTTTCCGCTTTGTCATTATGAGGAAAAAAATATATTTGATCAGTTTTAGAATAAGATTTGGAAGGGGTCTGCATACTTTCTGAATGCACTGTTAATGTTTTCTCTGAAGAGCTAAAAGACCTGGGGTCCTCCTGATGGACTATCTCAACTGATAAAAGACATGGGGTCCTCCTGATGGACTATCTCAACAGATAAAAGACATGGGGTCCTCCTGATGGACTATCTCAAATGATAAAAGACCTGGGGTCCTCCTGATGGACTATCTCAACAGATAAAAGACATGGGGTCCTCCTGATGGACTATCTCAAATGATAAAAGACCTGGGGTCCTCCTGATGGACTGTCTCAACTGATAAAAGACATGGGGTCCTCCTGATGGACTATCTCAACAGATAAAAGACATGGGGTCCTCCTGATGGACTATCTCAACAGATAAAAGACATGGGGTCCTCCTGATGGACTATCTCAACAGATAAAAGACATGGGGTCCTCCTGATGGACTATCTCAACTGATAAAATACAACCTTTTAAATTTTGATAGCTTTATTAAGTTCTCTTTTCTCAAATTGACTTTTAAATGTGCAAATAATCTAGCTCCAGCCGTACTCTGTCCTTTTGTGACAAAAATAAACACAAGGAGAGTGGCCACTAGGAGAG